>VXBO01014336.1:0-82225 GCA_013400135.1 Rhinoptilus africanus
AGACCTCCCTGTGCTCCGGGTCTCATATCTCATATGTATGACCATGTTAACAATTCTACAATTCTTACTCTATAGGATATAATATTTTAGAATTCAGATTTCAAAATCCAACAAAACTGGTTATTTAGCTCAGCCATTAGCCAGAAGTATTAAAATTAAATCCAGAAATCCCTTTACAGGAGATTTTTATGGTCCAATTGTGCATTTTCCAGTTTGGATTATTAAGTTAAAGTACAAAGTTAAGTTAAGTTGGACACTCAAACCTTTTCTTATCTGAATGTAACTAGAATGCCAAACTTTTTGATCTTGGTCTGTCACTAATTAATTAATTATGATATTTTAGATTGTAAGGAAGGATGGCATTTCTAACTGAAATTTTCAGCACACCAGGCAATGGGTATGTCTTTTATCTAGGGATGAAGAGCAACAGAACTCAACTGGCAAGGAAAGAAATTCTTGATTACAGATGCATTTTTTTTTCCTATGACTGACTCTCAAAACCAAATAGAGTCCAAAATAAAAGTGAATATTTTTATTAATTATTTGGGAGAAAGGCTGTATGTTAATGCTTAAAAAAATTCTCAAGTTGAATATTTCTTTTGCATTTAGTAAAGATCAGCTTTATGAAATTAAATGACTTGTAAATTCAAATTCCTTATATTCTTATATTCATATAGAATACTCTGGGTTGCAATTATCAACAAATACATAGAGAAGAAGCAAAACTAATTCATGTTTGTTTCTGGTCTCTCTAGATTTAAAATATTACCTTGGTTGCAGAGAAAGTCTCATTTCTGTTTTCATTTTCTTGTATGACGAAGTAATCACAGAAAACGTTTTGTTCTTCCTTCAAACATTCCTCTTAAAGCCTATTGTAAAATATAAAGATGTTTTGAGAGACAGGGTCTAATTATCTATTAACTACCAAATTGCCCCACGATCTCTACTTAGTATCTAGGATGTAAGTACGGATCTCTCTATATCTGAGTTTGTGAAATTTTTTCTGTTCACATGAAACTTTGTTCTATTAGGAATTATTCAGGGCAAAAGTTTTCCATATAATTCTTGATATTTTTTAGTATTGCATTTTCTAAAATTCAGTTATCTTTCTCAGCTTTTTGATTCTTCTGCCTGATAAATATTCAGACAGTTTTTCATATACATTTGATTTCTGAGTGAGAAGCGTGGTTCAGATTTTCTGATTTTCCTTCTACCTAATGTCTCTGTTGGGCTGACTCTGTGCCCTGCTGTAGGAGCAGTTTGTCCCTAGAGTAAACTGAAGATTTTGCTGTAATGCCCTCCTTTCAGTTTAACCTGTCTCTTCTAAATGGTGGTTACCGTTGCATATCCTTATTGCATTTGATAATCAAACTTGTGAGTGAGTGTTTGAAATCATACTCAGCAATAAAGCACCGCCATTCAAAACTAGTGACTGAAACTCATTGTGTCCTTATGGAAGCCAAAACAACAAACTTTTTAGCTTCTTTATAAATTGACAGTGAATAACTGGTGGAAAATGTGGTGTTTCAATAAATTGAAAAATAGTAACTGCTAAGCATATGGAGTCTTGCTGTTTGCAAAACAAGCTGTGTAATTTTCTCAAATTGCTCTCCCTAGCAGCGGTGTTATAACAAGAGGTTCTGTTTTCTAGACTTTTTTACCCTCCATATTACACTATTTTTAACTTTACCAGTGCTGAAGAATTTAAGCTAAGAACCTTTATTTATTTATAGATGTAACTGTGTCCCTGTATCCTCCTGTGTGAGACTTAGGCCTCTGACTCCATGTAGCAGTAGGTCATATGTGTCACAGGGAAAACCTACTCAACTCACATGGTTTAAATCAAATCAGGATCAAAGTGTTTTATTGATTTATTAATGACAGAGTTAACTGGCAATCAGTGAACTATACGTTTAGGATCAATACTGGTGACACAACAGAAAAACCACAATCCCAGATGCTTGAAAAATGTTAACATAACCCTACAGATTTCAAAAAATCTTCTGTAACTAAAGTACTCCCCTCCCCTCCCATTGGCTTGCACCCTCTGGCAGTTCAGGTACCCCTCCTTTCCCTCTGTGTGGGTCCAGGTTCCCCAGGGGGTCCCTGCCTGGGGCCACAGGCAGGTGCCCGGCATGGTCCTATGTGCATCCTGAGGAGAGGTGCCCCACGCTGCCCTGGTGCTGTGGGTCACTGGCTGGATATGAGGTGTTCCTGAGCCCCATGGGGAACTACTAGGCCTGGCCCAGGCAGGGATGAGATGCCGTGTGGTGATCCCTGGCAGTGTCCAAGCAGGGTTACTGCTTCTTGTCCAGCTCCAAGGCCTCTACCAACACCTTCTACACATTTCCCTGCTTCTCTTATGCTGCTTTTCAGGCTGATGCCCTCCTTGTTTCAAAAGTCTCTGTAATTTCACGGTTACTGTTTAATCTGGTTGGTGATTGCCATGGAGTTCCTTCTTAACATTGCCGGTTTGAGGCAAAGGCGCTTTCAGATGAGTTTGGCTGTCCCATCACGGACATTACTCCACACTCACATCCTGCATTTGATCTAGGTGCCAAGGCGCTTGTAGCAGGGGGGCTGGTTAGAGATCTCCCTGTCTTTACCTCCCCCGTGAGCTTTTTCATCTTACTTGCTCCCCTGTCCTGTTGAGGAGGAAGAGTGAGAGACCAGCTGGGTAGGAGTCTGGTTGCTGGCCAAAGCTAACCCACCACACATCCCTATCATATCAGTCTTTGCTATCAAAGCCTTTTTGCCAAACCTGTGGTGTGTGGCAAGTTTATTTTTTTTCTCTATTTTTTTTTCTCTATTTCTAGCTTGATTTAAACTTCCCTGTGCCCTTAATTTGAACTGCTGCAAAGAAACATGTTAACTAAGATCCTAAAATGTATAGATATGATAGCTTTATGCCTTCAAATACTATGTATGTTCCGTATGGCTGGCATTTGTTTTCATCTTGTGCCCCTCTATGTTTTCACTACCCATAAATAACATAATGGACACATTTATTTCTGACACGATGCTCATTTATAATTTGTCCAAGTTTCTTGGATATTTAAAAAGAAATAAATCTTTTTGCATTTTGAAAAACATATACATCTGCAGTCCACATTGTGGGGAAAAACAGTATCTGCTGGTGTTTCCTTCACTGGACTATGACCAAACTAATTGTGTCATCATCTATAAAGACTGGAAAAATTATATAGGAAGGCATGCATATCACACACAGACACACATGCACAGAATATATTTTGAAATAGGTTCTTTACAAAATTATGCATGTAAGAGTTGAAGCTTGAATATTTTCCCCTCATGTCTTTACATTTTAGTCTGTAACTTGATATATATTTCATTTTCTTTGGATTTGGACTTGTGTGTGCAGTGTATTTTGTGAATAGTGATCCTGAGAAGCAACTAACAGACATTGTTCTATGAAAAGTAAAGGTATAAAGATGCAAGGCAAACTAAAAGAAAGCATAAAGTGGTCTTGAATGAATACATAGGCGGTCTGAGAAAGAGCAGGGAGATTAGCTGCTCATCTGTTCATGTGTTTGTGGAGGCAGGTGTAAAAGAAAAAGGAAGAACACAGATTTTCATGTTCTGCATGTCCAACTCTGCTACCAGTTGGACATAAGACACTTCCTTTTCTATGCATTTTAAACAAATTATGTTTCCCTATGATCCACGGCTACAACTACAAAAGTTGTATGTGTTAGAGGGAAGTGGGGCACATCTATCAAACACTAGGGTACGGCTCTGAACACATGCTGCATGTGCTTTATCTACGAAATGGGAACCAGGTCACTGTGCAGATACATTTTTTCTGTACGATTTTCAAGCAATGTAAAAACTTCTGAAAGAATATTTTCATTTGAAGAATGGAAGGAAAAGTTGGAAAGGCAATAGACCATACAATCATTGAGAGTCTCCCTTCTTAATTTTTAAACAGATTGATTGACAAAGGAATCACATTGAAAGAGGCATCTTTGTTATTAATTCAGTCTTAAAAGAAAAAAGTTCAGCTAAGTGTAACTAATTGCTAAATTTACATGTGTTTTGTGCAAAGGGTGTTAAAAAAATCACATACGTGATTCTTCTAATTGATATTTTAACTCTAATACACATTTTGCATTTTAATAGCTCGTAATGAATAATTCCCATAATTTTGTAGAGGGCTGAGATGTGATTAGAAAAGTCTTTTGATTGACATGGGAAAATTGTCTGATCTGGGAAAAAGACACAACACTAAGTAAAAGCTTCTGATTAGCTATTAGTGATGTAAAAGGGAGTAAATTTGAGCACGATCTCCTTAAAGACATTTATTTTCTGTATTGCACCAAGTGTGAGGGTTTTCCCTGGATCAGGGGCTCATTCCCAGTTCCCAGACCTAGATAGACTTATCCTTGCTCTTTGGTTTAAGCTATGGCCTTATCTACTTCTCAGTCTTTTCCAAATCCCTGGTGAGTCCTGCTGCTGTCCCTTAACCTCTGGACCACTCATGCCAGAAGTCTGGGAAAGCTTGGAGTGCCACTGCAAAAATAGCAAGCCCCCTTTTCTTAGCTGATGGCAGAAGGCAGTCAAAAAGTCCCTGTAGTCTAGGGAAATAAATCAAAGGGTTTTACCAGGAAGCCAGAGCGTGTTCTATTTTAATTTAAAAGGGTAGATTGCCACTACTATCCAGAACATTTGTCATTGCAGACTTTCTTTGAGATCACCAAAGAAAAGCATTTGTGTGCAAAAGGCAATTTTATTTCACACATCACACTGTAGCATCATTTTCCAACCGATGGTAAAAATCCAATAGTCCCATTAGCACCAGTAGATAAAAAAGTGGCTCTATATTCCTGTAAAGACATACTTTGCTGCCACAGAAGTAGTGCACTGCAAAAAAGAAGTACTTTTCCAGCAGCTGAAAAAAAAAATCCTACAAGAAATAAAATGGCCAGAGACATTATGTTCTAAGGCCATACAAGCAGGTGCAACTTGTCAAAGCCAACCACCTAATTGCACCATCTGTGTTACTGTGGCATTCTCAAAGCAAATATAAGAGCAAATATTGGATGGATCCATTGACATGTGAACAGGCATGCTTAGTAATCTGTGGTGCCATTTTGACTTTGCAGAGACACTGGGCATGAATCCAGTACTGTAATTCCAGGAGAACTCTCACTGAAATTCTCTCTAATCAGAACTGCAGAGTTAGGTCAATATTGATGCTTCTAGCCCAGCAAACCATTGAATTTAATGCTATTTGTCTGACTGTACCCCGTAAAACTCACTACAGAGCCATGTGAAGAAACTCCAGGGCCTTTATAGCTGATTCAGAATACATACGATGTATTTTCAGACCTCATTTTTGTGCGGATTAATAATAATAATTCAGAGCCAAGTTAATCATATTTCCTTGCCCAGTAACATTCTGGAGTCAGAGGAAAAGGATTCTCCCTTTTTAGGCAGATGGTGTAAGGTTTCTTAGAGTGCCTTGCAGGCTGCAGGTTCTCTTTTCTCCCAGGAGTGCAGTGCTCACGGCAGGTATTTGGAGGACACTAATAAAGTCACTCCTTTCTAGCATTACAAAAACAGCTTGTGTCACATGAAGCAGAACTGTAAAAACTACTCTGCCTGTGCTGGAATGTTTAAGAACACTTTTTTCTGTTCAGCCCCTTCATTACTCTGCTTTTGCCTAACAAGTTATTTACTGTCTGATAACAAAGTATTTAAAAAAAACGTTGTGCAAAATCTCTTGATAATTCTTATGTTATCATAAAAATATATTTCTCCTAATAACGAGTAAAGCCCATAACCTGTATTTAAATTTGGAAATCTCCAAATTTGGAGTTGAAATACAGAAATGGGCCTAATTATAGTGTTTATCAAACACAGGTGGGGAGTGGCCAAACAAACTTTATTTTGTCTCTATTAACAAAACCCGATGAACATCAGTACCAAATAACAGCTTTTAAAACTAAAAGTCTAAAGGAGTGTATTAGGAAAAAGAATGTAAAAAATGTTTCCTGTAGGAGCAGGTGATCACACTTAAATTTGAAAATAGTGTTATAAATTGAAGAACAAGATGGATTCTAGGATATCACTTGGTGCAGACTGTATATAGCTCTGAGTTCCATGAAGTGCCAGTGGTCCTGCCGTTCTTCCCAGTCTGCCACCTTCGCAAGTCTCAAATCTCTCTTCTGCCTATGCAGCAACCATCAGGTGAGACCTGGAGTTATACTCTTCTCCTTTTCCTTCCCTTTTCTTTCCCTTCAAACGAACAAAACCAGATTGCACTCTGCACAGTAACAGTGTGCAGGGATGTACTAACTGCTAGAAGAATGCACTGCTCGTGTAAAAACTCATTCCTTTTGTAAAAGAATTAGTTTCAATGGAATAACAACAGGACCAAATGTGTCCCTGGCTATTTAGATCTGTCAAGGTTTTAAACTTTAAAAAAATATCCGTTTGTAGGGTCTGAAGGTCAAGCAGGGCTACACAGGAACAATTTGCAGCAAGAGCTGTAGAAGGTTTTTGCTGATATTGGTGTGAAATAGAGCACATAGACAAGAGAGGAAACAGCTCTCTCTCCCTAATGATAGCATTGGATTTTGAAATTAAGCACAGCAGGTAGAGAGAGATCACACATGGATGTCAAAACAGGATGCATGTCCTGGTAATAACACACACTTCAAAGTGCCATGGGGTTGAGAAATCACTATGTTTAACAATAACTTTAGCTTAACCTAGGAAAAGCTATCAGGTAGCACTGTTATTAATGCCACGATGCTATGCAGAGTTTAACACACCTGAAGCACACAAAATCCAGTAATCGTACCTCTATATTTTCATCTAGTTGTTGTCAGTAGAAAAGGTCCTCCATTTTGGTGATAAAAAGCCACCAGAGTAGGGCTCTCATTTAAAATAAAAATGAGGGATCTCATTTAAAGTGTCTTTTCAAATTTAAATTTCTGACTTAAATGTCAACGAAAAATGAGAAACAAGCCTAAGTAAATCCTTGTAAAGTTATGAGGAAATGTTAGACCTTCCATGTTGCTGGTTTTGCCTGAGCACCAGTTTTGCCCCTAGACAGCCTGTCATCATGCCTTTGGTTGCCCGTGTTTCTCACTGGAAAAATTACATCTCTCCATATGCCCAAATCCTCTTTTTAAATAGTATGATAAATTGAATTCACTTTAGTTTTATGTAAGAAAATTTCACCAAAGTGGGCAGTTCTCTAGCAATATGGAACAGTTTATAGTGACGGACAAGGACAATGAAAAAGAAGATCACGCATATAAATAATTGTTATTAGGGGTTAAGTAGGATATGTAATGACCTGTGCAGGCATTAGAAATTCTAGTTGATGTTGTTTATGTCAAGCTGGTTGATCCTTGTGGACAAAAATACTCAGGTTTAGAATAATGATAATTATCACTAAAGATTTAAGGTGTAGATATTCTAATGGAATTTTAAAAAGTAAAATTTTATAAACTAGAATTAAAGCTTAAAAACTCACTTTATTTATTTGACAGAAGAAAATAAAGATGTATCTACTGCAAAAGGGCTCCTTTGAGATTGTTTTACCACAAGAGAAAGGAGCAGAAGGTTGGCAGGAGAAACTGGATTGGTATTTATTCATGATGCTCTTTTCATTGTTTGAGGAAAACGTGCGAGAGTATGTAAGGAAATGAATGTAGTTACAGTAAGTAGGAGGAAAGAAAACAACTTAAACATGTAAATAAATGAACATATAATTTTAGAACAACTGGAATAAACATAGTTCTTCACATTTAAAAGGAATATATAATGGGAAAACTGATCTACATCCTTTTGTTCTATATTACTTTAGTTTCCAAATTTCCCATTCCACCATCCTCCATTTTTAGGAATCTATTTAAAAATATGATATTCTGAATGAAAGGAATAAGGAAGAATCTTTTTAGATTTTTATTCTACATAACCATAGACTACCTTTTCAGCAGCAGTTAAAATTGCACTTATTTATTCACTGGCATCAGAAACACTACAATAAATGATACTTGCCAGGGCACTTGTTTTCTCACAGTAAGGTATCGGATGAGAAGCAGCTCAGAAGTTTCACCCTGACATAGTGTTGTTCCATAGCTCAGGACAAACACCTGGAAATGTCAAGCAGTGTTATTAGACCAAAAACAACCCAAGGAGAAACTGGGGATGTGGTTAGGTTTCTGATGAAAGAATTTGACAATATGTTGAAGTTTCAGATTAGCAAGAGGACAGCAGTGCATTCAGCCTATGAAAAAAACCCTTTTTGCTAACAGTGTTCCCACAGCATTACTGACATCTCCTTTTGCTCCTTCAGTGCCTGAGCTTGTTCAACAGCCCTCTATGCAGGCCAACGGGGAAGTTGCCAGTTTGCTAAAAAAAAAAAAATAAGAGGATTTGTTTCTGAAGTAATTTGAAAGGCTGACAGGCTCTGAACAATTGAAGCTACATTTTTTTTCTTTGCAAAACAGCATTTAAGTAATGTCAGAAAAGGTCAGTTGTTGAAATAAAGTCCATTAAATGCTTTAAATGTTTTTTAATCTTCTACTCATAATACCATGAGCTGGCATGATAATGCTATAAAATGTCAATGTGGGTATTGTTAAATATGCTATACAGAACAAAATCTGCCACCCATTCACACGTGGTCTGGAACTAACTATCCACTCTCCCTGTCAATCAGTCTATAGGAAATATGAATTTTGCAGATGGTGTGTGCTTTTGCATTATGTTCCATCAAAATATTCTGGAATTCAAAGGTGTTTGAAAACTGGGACAACTTCTTGTTTTTATTTTTTTCTGGCTCTTCTTCACATAGATCAGGCTGGTAGAATAATTTGTTTGCATTTACAGACAAATGAATTGTTCTGTGTACACAAACATATCTCAGAAGATAAGTATTTGCTTGCTAGACTAAGCAGAAGGAGAATGTTAGCGTATCGTTTTTATTGTGACTAAAAAATGGGCTATTCAGTAAATTTAAATAGATTTTATTATAAGGAGTAAAATTCACTCCTTGTGCAGAGTGGCATAAGGAGCTTATGACAATGGAATGAAAACACTCATAAAAATAACCTTAAAGGTATGCCCTGTTCTTTTCAGAGCCAGGTTTGACTTATAGAGAATTATGAATATTTATTAGAATGCAGGACATTTTTCTCTTTAATCAGTGCTTTGAGCAAGTTTATCAAGAAACACTAAGCTCATATTGTTATTATCCACTCTGAGCAAAAATGAACAAGTTGGATGGTGTACATGTGCATTTATCTCTGTGCACCAGATGTTCACTGTACTGATTGTCCCTAGGAAGCATAAAGCAACTATTCTGTTTGTGCAAAAAGAAGAATCACAATTTCATAGAGTTCTTGGACGGCACACGGACAGCACAATTGCCTAGGAGTGGCAGGTCCTGCAGTTGTTCTGCTTGTCTCACTGTTTCAGTGCTTCTGGGAGAAACATCTTAGATCCCATGCAGGTACGGCAGTGCAGCACTGAACACCTCTTCCTTACCTCTCTTGATAGAAAAGATTAGTTCAAGGAGAAATAAAGGGTGGTTTCTTCAATGCCTACAAACTCTTGAATGACTGCTGATACATCAAGCCAATTATGTTGTCCAGAATGAGTTCTGTGTTGTGTATAAGCCTTATCTGCCTGAGTGTAACCTCCCACTGTTTCTTCTTGTAGCCTTAAATCATGCTCTGGGAGAATGAACTGTACCTTCATTTGTCTGTACCATACCTAATATTACGTTGGTCTCATCTCATGTGCTCCAAATAATTGTAGTATTTTGATACTGTAAATTTGGTACCCTGCGCAGACGCCCATGAATGCTGCTGCAGTTCTGATCTTCAGCAGAGAAGCTGAGACCTTTGTGCAAACCACCTGCAAGTCAGGTTCTGCAGTACAGCGGCAGGTGCGTAACTGGGGTCATGGCCTGCATTTCAGATGTATAGACCCCAAACACTCAATATTTAAACATGTGAAATTAATTTTGACTCAGAAAAGTCTGGTTCACCAACATGAAATATATATTTGACTCAACTATTCAGTTATATTTCCTCTTTTTTTTTTTTATCATATGTTGTCTCCTTAGCAGGATATTCCTAAGACAGGGACTGGATCATCTTTCTTTTTCTTGTTTAATTGTCTACACATTTGAGATTGTACACATGCTTTAAGTATGTATGGTTATATGTATCCATCAAAATCTTAAATTCAAGAATGATGGAATGATGGTAGATGGAAATGATCTCACCTACTTGAAACATTTAATTATAAATTAATTTTTAAAAAAGAAATATGTGTCTTGAAAAAGCTATTCACCTGTACTAAGGCAGTGGATTTAGAATGTCGTCAAGAAGTTATTGTTTCTTTCCAGTGCCTATAGAAAGAGCTTAGGAGAGTCGCCCAAACTTCAGATGCCTAATGTTGGGGCAAATGCTATTTGAGTGGACAAAAAAGATGCATACTTACTTGCAGTAAGTTATTTAACAATGTCTAACATCTTGGTTTCACAGTACAAAGGGTCTTCCTTGGCCTCATGTTGGTGTCCGTCTGCTCCAGGATCTGGTGGGCAGCATGACCTTATGAAATATTTCATGTCTCAGTAAAGGTAGTAGGTGAGAATGACCGATAGGTGGGAAGAAGTGGTAGGAGGAAAAGAGAGGCTGAAATACTTTAAGCTTATGTTTTCTCTGAATAATTTGTATCATGAAACTATAGCCCAGGGCTATACAATTAAGATGAAAGAGCTTTCATTATCATCAGTATTATCAAATGTTGCTGAGATACACTTCAAGAAATATAAGGAGGAACACTGAGTTTAATTGAAATAAAAAGTAACTGAAAAATATTCCTTCTCACAATGTTTCTTTTTTCATATCTGATAAAGGAATTCTGAAAATATGTGTTTCTAAAAATAATGGGATAGTTTTATTTCTAATATTTTCAAATTTCCCTTTTCTTCATTCATCCTAAACCTGGGAAACTTGTAAAAGCTAGGGAGAAAAATAGATTTCACTTACACTTTTTCTTATTTTTTCCTTGAAAATTTTCAAACAATGTAAAATGAGTTTAAGTAATTGTCTATTCTTTCTAACTTTCATTCTACACTTTTCCAGAAAAAGTAGTACAAAAAGTGTGACAGTGTACAAACTCAAACACTTCAAATTACATGTTCCAAAGCAAATGAAGCGTGGAATTGTCTAAATTGATTTTTTTTCTCAAGTAATTAAAAGCTGAAACATTTAAAATTAAATTAAGACTTCTAATTTTCCTCTACAGTTCTTTATCTCTCATTTTCTGATGAATTACATTATTTAAGATTCCACCATGTTAACATCGAGCAGACTTGCACTTAGTGCAGACTTGCACAAGGTCACATTATGTTAGGCCATATGTATGATGTAGGAAAAAAAAAGTCACTGATCCCAAGATGCTGTAGCGTAAATAGAAAAAAAAAAAAAAAAAAAAAAAAAAAAAAAAAAAAAAGAGAAGAACAATGGGAAAGTCCCTATCCAGATGCCCTGTCTGAAATTAGGAAGGTCATTTTAACATCTCCATAACTCACTTGCTTAATATGGAGAAACTACTTCCATTTTTCACTGAGATGTACAGAAGATAAGCATACTACATTTTTGATTTTTTCTGAGACTATAGTGATGACAGGCTAATGAGGATTTATCATGTAAACAGGCAGGTAAGTCAGTAGCTGAACCATATCTCTTGAAGCTTTCTGTCCATCGACTACTTCATTTCTTGTTAGTTTACGTTTTAAACATCTTTATTAAAGCTTCCTTTTCATATGAAGCTTAACTTAAAGTAGGTCTTTTTCCAGTGAAAAAACATTTCCTCTTATCATGCTCAGGTGGAGAATGAAATAAAAATAATGTAAAAACCCTTTCACTTTAAGGCTAACATCTTTTCCCTTTGCATCTTTCAAAGGGGAGAGAGTAACAAGTATATTTGCCATGTCCTGCAGAGCTCTGCACACAGTCATCCAGTTTCTCAAATAATATTCAAATTAGTTTCAAACCTTGCAATTACATTTTCCCCTGAAGTAAAGTAATGGCATTTTTATCTTAATTTTACTTTCCCATCTATAAAAGTAGCATTACTTCATGCTATATCCTTCACATTAGACTTTGGGATGTGAGAAAATTATGTAAGTCCAGAGTTATCATTGAGGAAATGTACTTTGCTGCATCACACAGTTCAATTTAGATTAGGAGAATGAAAATAGTGTTTGTTAGAAATGAAGAGAGGAATCTAGTTTTAAGAGTTAACCCACTAAATGAAAATTGTATGCGGTATGGATGAACAATTCTGAAACATCAGTAAAGATGTTTTAAATGCAGTCACCAATTCCTACATCCTCTGTTTCTGAAAAGCAGATCGGTAAGACTCCAGTTCTGTGTGTGGTCTGCTTGGAAACTCTGAGTTCAGTATCTCTTTGTGGGATTTAGGAGTTAGGACAGATGTCTAGGCCTTTACTTCAGCATATATATATTTCAGAATTGGACTTCTGTAACCTTTCTTTGAAAACCTTGACCTGTGGATTTGTTCAGCTTCTGAAGGAATGAGATGGATACGTCAGACTCAATTCTGCTATATCTAGCCACATTTCATTATCTGATGTGACCTCTGGAGTTATTATTTCATGACAGGTAAAATCAATGTCTTTGTCCTCCCACGACAAAATGTCAAGAGGGTACAATTTCCTCAAGATTTTTTTTTTAATATTGGGTTCTTTCCTCATCATATTCCTGACACTTTGTATATTATATCTTTACAGGGAGAAAAAAACCCCAGTAACTAAAAATGTCATACCATTACAACAACAACAGTAGTAACTGTAGCATAACCAATGGCAGAAACCCTGCAAACTTCCTTTGAAAGTTTACATTTGTAGGCCTCTTTACCTCAGAATTTTTCCAGTGTTTCATAAACTAAAATAAAAACTTTTATACCTAATTCTGTTACACACAGAGATATAAATAACTATGGTAGTCTCTATTTTTAAAAAAAAAATTACTGGATTTTGCCCTTACACTCCCGTGAAAATTTGTCTAAGTCAACAAGTAAGACAGAAAATACTTATCTTAAAAGGAGCACAGAAGAAGCAAAGAAAAAGAATAACATTGGCTGATCACGTGGACATGCAATGAGACAATCTAACCAGCTGTCTGAAGAATCCCGTGAAACAAAGAAATACGTATGAATGTTGACCAGAATAATTTAGGATAGAGAGCTAATGATGATGAATAACATTTCTTCCAGCACACACTCTTTTAGAGGTTTTCAAGAAATATCACTTTGTCTCAATCACTGGCACCAAAACTGGTCCAAGGCTTAAAAGATGCAAAGTAACTAGTCACTGTCTCCACAGTAACAGAAGATGCAATCGTCTTACTACAATTTTAAAGGTAAATTTTCATTTGTATTCATTATTTTGTTTCCAACATTCTCAGACTTGTAAGTGTGGTTATAATGAAGCAAACATATTTGCAAGAACTTGCAATCGGAAAGTCACTCACCAGCAGAACCAGGGGTGAAGGTTCATCTCAGGCAACCTGCTAAATATATTTTCTTCTCATGTGCTGACTTTGTCCAGAAACAAACAAGAATAACTATGAGAACAGATAGCAAATGTTGATGAGAGAGTGTATTGTTAGGAAGTGACTTGGAAAAGCACTGGTTTGGGAACTTACTCCATCGTAATGCGTCATAGCACCTTGGGAAGAAGTCTGAACAGGTCTAAGAGAAGATGTTGCATCACAATGATTTTACACACAGGGTGTAAAATAGTGGAAGAAAATTTACTAGTGATTTGAAATTATTCATGGTAACAAGACAAAGGCAGCTTGTGAAGAATTGTAAAAGACTTTAATAAAGATTATGATTAGGTAGTCAAATAAGAGATGGAATTAATTTTTGTGTAAAATAATGTATTCCTTCAAAATGCCTTTGAGATGGCTGTTACCACTCAGGAGGGAGGTTCTGTCCTGTAGTTCCCTGAAAGCATCAGCTCAGTGCTTAGTTTAACCAAATCCAGACTTAAAATTGTAAAAAAAAAGAACAGAATACAAACCATAACATACTGTTATGCCATTGGAATAAATTTTTTAGTTCCCCCACACCCGGCTCATGGTGTGCAGTTTAGATCCCCTCATTCTAATAAAAGGCACATTAGAACTAAAAAAGATTTAGGGAAAGCTGATGGGAATGATCAGCAGTAGGAAAGAGTTTGTGTGTGAGGCAGGACTGACTTGGTGACTCTGCTGCAGCCCAGACAGAGCTGATGCAGGGGGAGTACGACAGAGATCTGCAGAATGAAGGAAAACATGATTAGAAAATGTGCACTACCTTTGTCAATAGGAGAACAAGTGTATTGCAGTGGGTAGTACTCCCGTGGAAATAATTTCCAAAGGAGTTTTTGGGAGCAAAAATTTTACATGGATTTAAATGTTACTGGACAAATTCTTGGAAGAGAGATCAGATGATGAGAACTAAATAATAATCCACATCAGTCTCAGGAACCCCTCTGAGCATAAAGCAGGCAAAGGCTGAGTGTACTCATGGGGGATATCATAAATGCATGCCCTGTTTTCGTTTTTCCCTAGACTTGTGTTCATGGCCACTGCTAGGGACAGGATAATAATGGGCCATTTTTCTCATCCAGTATATCCATTTGTAGGTGACCAGAATTTGATGTCATGCTGTAAATCTTATTTCTGCAAGCACTATTTCTAATCCCAATTGGCCAAAACTGTGATACGTGAGTATGGCTGGGCTTTATTCTCCGAGACTATTAGTGTGTTTGTTTACATTTCACAGGCAGATGACCTTTTTGGAAAAAATCCCATTTAAATAGAAGAAAAAATGAATTATTAAAGGTGCTGCGCAAGCACCTGAAAAGTAAAGCATTTTAACTGGAAATGAATTTTCACATCTTTGAATTCTAAAATCCGGAGATAATTCCAAAATATGCACTGAAAAAAATTTTGTGTCTGTAAGCCGTCGCTCCAGACTAAATTACAAACTCATAATTATGTGTGCAAAGTCCTTTCACTTCCTTGCCTGCCCGATTTTAACTCAGCTCTGGCTGTTTCTGTTGTACAAATAAATAGATGTATTTTTACATCATATATTACTGCATAAAAATATACTATTACTACTTATAGTACAAGTAAACAAGAATGAAGTTAGACCCTGCGGTTGCAAAATGTTTAATTCATAAAACTTATGGAACTATTTTAAACAAGAGGTGAGTTCAGTTAAAGAACGTAAAATGACTTCTATTAGTAAACTACTTAAAGTCCTACATTTGACATCTGTGATATTACTTCTGCGGCATAAAAATACAAAGAAAAACATAAAGTCAGATACTTGAAGTATACTCCTTTAATTTTTTGTTGCCTGGAACATCTGTCTTCTACCACAAGCTGAGTTACATACCCTCTGTCTCTATAGCACGTCATTTAAATGTGAGTCAGAAAAAGAACACTACTTGGAAACTTTAAATGTAACTTTGCCATATGCTGTCCGACTACAGCATCTTCTCTGTTGTTCTCAGCTCAGTGAATTCACTGAGCAAGAGTTTACTGGCAAGCTACCAGATGACTAGCAATTTCATTTGTTTAGAGATATTTATAATTTTAATTATTTACATGCACTACACTTCAACTGCCAGAGGTATTTAGACTTCTAAATGGGGCCCAGAAGGATCATTTTGATAACACTCAGATGATTAGCTGAACAAAGGCCCTTTTCCCCTTAATTGGTTGCAGGCACAGAGTGTGATAAAGTCCCTTTACAAGCTTGTCACTGAATTGGGTACAAATGATGTAGCAATATTGCACAAATTAGCTGTGAAAAAAATCCTACCCTATATAAGTTTTCTTTTTCTTTTTCTTCTTAATAGATTGTCTTAATAATATGCTCTACCTAAGCATAGAAGCAAAGACCATTTAAAAAACCCACTGCTTAGGAAGCTGGGCACAACACAGATTGAATCTAGCAGTTGACAACTCTACATCTATGCTGTCTCCTGATTTTAGTTCACATCTATTTAATTATTTGCTTTATATAAAATCTCCGGTGAAATTAGCACTGCACATGTCTGAGCATAAGCCTTCCTTGGTGGTTTGCCAAAACAGGTATGAATGATTAATGTGCTCTAGCTGAGAAATCTGAGTGACATACAAGCATGTTCTATGTCTTCTTGTCCATGGCCAGAGTAACTGTTCACCAACAGAACTGAATGAGATATTTGGGCCAAAATTTTTTTCCTATGAAAAGAGCAGAGTCAGCAACACTGACTGAAGTGTTGCTTTCCAAATGTGTTAGTTTCATCAGTTTCTTCCATCTCCTTCAAATCTATGAAAACTGACATAACTTTACTGCTCTGCAAAGGGATGGGAATATGTTTTTAGCAATGCCCTCATAGACAAATCAGCAAACAGTCTTGCCAGTATGGTTCCCTCTTACATGCAGATTATATACAATTGCAATCTTCAAATTACTTGGTCAGGTTTATGGCTGGTTTGACACGAGCGTTTTTCCGTCCTATATTGTAGTAATTTCATTGTTGCCTCAGGATGCCTCCATCTTTGTTGTGTCCATTTCTGATTTTATACTTGGGTGGCAGGCTTTTTCAAATAAATAGACATTGAAAAAAATACACCGCGCGTAACAGAAAGGGGCCCCCATTGCAGCAGTACAAACAAAACACCACTAACAGAAAGAATTGATTGGGGTGTTAAAGCAGGTAAATAAAAATAGCTTAGAAGAGCCAGCTGCTGTTGACTAATGTGAGTGTGGCAATTAAAGACACTCAACCAACTGAAGGATATGATCAGGTTTTCTTTACGTGAGTTCTAATTGCTGCCTAAAGTTCAGGTGCTTAGTTTTAAAGTCCTCATGGAAGTACATAAAAATCCTATACAGCCAGAGCAGAGACTATGTGTGGTTGGAGGTTTCCAGAAGAAATTGTCTGCCTGAGTGAGGAGGACAGAAAGCTGTCCTGCAGGGGTGCCTGCCCCCTCCCTAGCTTTCATATGGAAGTCTTACAGCAGGAGCAAGGATTTACCTCCCTGTGTACACTGGGTGGAAAAGTAGCACTGAGTGCCACTTGATGCAAAAACCTGCTGCCTGTGTGCTGGTGGGTGCTAGTGGCAGTGAGTTAGTCTAGGGCTATGGTATGATGCTTATGCTCCAGAAATTATCATCATGGAGGGAAAACCACTTTTACTATGTGAAGGAATTTGAGAAAAAAGCAGGTTTTCCAATTAAATCATGAATTGAACCATCTCCTGGAAGAGACTGGCTTAATAGAAATAATGTGATGCAAAGATGTACTAAATTTGTCTCTTAAAATGAGAGAAATTATTTTTCTTTTCATTTGCAGTCACAGATTTGTTGCATACTGTTTTAAATACACTAGAGGAGCCAAGACAGAATAATAAAGTCAGTGAGATTTTAATCAAAGATACAAAACAATGGTTCATGGAAACTTAAAGGGTTTTGTTTGTTTGTTTTTAACATAGCAGTTGTGCTATGAAGTAAGAAAGGTGTACCTAATGATATTTGTGAGGTTTATATGGCAAAATTGATCAGCACAGTATTCCTAATGTTTTCATGCAACCAGGACACATTTTCTTCTTTCTTTTCAGCATACATAATACAAACATTGTTTTTCTCTTTTTTATGCAGTTGTCTTGCCAAGACTGATAGACTGTAGTCTTTTCAAATTCAGTATCAAAATCCTCTGTTGGATTTATTTCCCATTTGCTCTTGTTCATTAAGGATATGGTTGATCTTGTTGAAGATTGAAAGAAATGCTGTTTCAGGCACAGCCTCATGAATAATGCTCTGGGTTTGCACAACAGTAATTCAGTTAGCTCTTTGAAAAGCAGAGATTAATAATCATGAGAACCAGGAACATTTTCAGTGAGTTAATTGGTGCTTTAACATTGTATAATGCAAAAATATAAATGAATGGAAAGAAAGGAGAAATAGCTAAATAGCCTTGCTAACATCTTCAGAAATGATGCGTTCCTTTAATCTTGAGCCCAAAATCCAGCCAAAAGTTGTAAACCAAAACTACAACATAATGATGCTGTAACAATGCAGTGTTTCTTATTTTACAACTAGGCAAAATTTCAGGGTTCTTTGAATAAATAACCGTGCTGCTGTACTTTAACAAGTGATAAATCTTGAGACGCCTGTAAGAACTTGACCTTGACCTATCATCATTTGCAACTGACAAATATTTCAATGATGTGAACAACAGGAAGGAACAGATCCTCAAATGTTTCCTCCCAGCCCCTTGCAGGGTTGAAAGTGCAGTGGGAGGTGGCCACCACAAACTGTTCCCTGGTAGCATGTCAGTGGTTCTCAGTGTGTTCCTGGTCTCTGCACATCTCTGCTGCCATGGGGATAGCCCAGGGAGAGGACAACCATTGGCCCATTGGCCTATGTGGGCATCTACCTGCCATTTTAGATGCCCAACCCCACACAGATGACTTACTCCTCATCTATCCAGGACATTTTCTGAATCCTGAAGTTTCAATCAGTAAAGCTCGTCAGGTACTGGTACATATTTGTTAAACTGTGCAAGAGAACCCAGGTCTTCATGGTTAAATTACCTGACACCTGTTTCAGATTTAAGCTTCATGGGAATCACAAAGTGAGTGCTCTTCTACCAGTCCTTCATGCTCTGTTGTTTGTGTTGCCTGCTCTAATATTTGTGTTATGAATGTAGCGAAGTCAGGATGCTAATGAGGTATGTAGTGGTAATAAAGGACTCATTCCTTCATCAAAACTGTCTAGCTGGAGACCTGGATTTTGGATATCTCACCTTGGTTAAATTTTAAAACTCACATCTCCCATTTCCATGAGAGTGGTCAAGCTGCCAGGACACAGGATATTTTGAAATAAGGCCTCAAATTTTGTCTGTTGAAGTCGTGTAGTTTTAAAAAGATATTTAAATATGTACCCCCAGAAAAGAAAAAGAAAGTATTTTTCTTCTCCTGTGGAAGATGTCTGCTAGGGTTGTGCTTGGAATGTTCTTGTATGAGACCTGGAGGCCAACCCAGCAGGCACTGTGCAGTCTTGGTTTCCTGCTCCTTGCATGACCCCTGTGCCTCAGAAAAGCTTCAGAGGAAGGAAACACAGCAGGTGCTTCCCAGACTCATCTTTGGTGCCTAGAGCCAGAAAATTACTCACAATTGTGAAATTTGAGTGTAAACAGACATTTCCAAGTTAGAAAGATTCTTCTGTTACTGGTAATAATTGAGCTGAACTTAGACTTTTTCCTGAGATCATAGCCATGCTCTGTGAAGAGGCAATGGGGATGTAACATACTTGTTGATAATGATGAGGCTGAAGTAGAAAAGCAATATTAATGCGCTAAAATGGTGCTTTGGGTGGGCTTGAAATTGCAGCTTCTTTTCCTGAGATTCGTTAGATTAGTGAGTACAGTCAATTATTTTCTGAGAGAAACCCAAGTTCTCAAAATGTTGATTTTCAAATCTTGTGTCAAAAAAATATTTCATTTTTGCTAACTCAAAGTTTTAGCAAGATCTCAGGGTTTTTTGTTTTGTTTTTTTTTTTTACCCAAAGATGTCTCCATTTCAGTTTCCACTTGATCAGAAAAAATATCCTGACTAAAATGGAAATTTTATTAGAAGAAATCATTTTGATCCAAACCCAGGGCCCTTTAAAATAGTGCAAAGAAAATAGTGTGAAATATCTAGATACCTAGTATTTCATCTACATGACCTAATCTTTAGACTAAAGCATATTTTACTCTCATTTTTGTTGACTATGTCAAATATGAGTGACTTGATATTAATCTAATAGGTGAGCCAAGTAGTTTGCAAGTATGTTAATATTGTTTTTGCTCTTGATTACATGACCCATGTGGAAACTTGGTGGAAGAAATATAAACCTGTGATTTTTAATGTTTCTTTTTATTTGCTTGCTCATGCTTATAATAAAGCTAAACAAACACATTATCAATCTGATGTACTACAGTTTCAGAAAGCTAATTAAAAGTGTCACAGGGCAATGATCATAACTGTGACAATCAAAGTCACAATTAAAATTGAATCAATAAATCAATGCATTCAAATGATCAAACCACCAATTAATACAGCAGACAATCAAGTCAAACGACTTTGTGTTACTCTTGCATTAGAAAATTTGGGAGAGGAGTCACTTAACATTCATTTTAACAATTAACCAGTGCAATTAGTTGACCTAGTCAGAGGGGAATAAAGAAGTTAATTTTATATTTATATGATTGCTTTGAGGAGAGACATAGAGCAGTACTTCAGTTCATCTTGGGAAAGAGCAGCCACTAGAGTGGTTTCCTTTGCTCACAAGGGGTTAAACTTCACAATTCCTTGTATCTAGCTACTAGCACAAGTTCTTTCTTCACCCTTTCCCCCATGTATTGCAAATTCATCATTAGGAGTCTAGAATTTGGAGAGCATGCAATGTAATTCAAATTAATAACAGATTGACAGGGCTTTTTCATCCTGTGTTCCTTTAGGTCTCTTGGTAGGGAAAAGCAGGCAGTTTAAAACATTGCTGCTGCTGCAGGGGAGATAATATCACTTCTAGAGAAGATTCTTGCTCTTCCAAGATCACATGATGCGGCTTGGTTTCAGGAATTGATAACCTTGGAGTCAAACAGTTGGATCCATGCATTCTGGACAAGAAATGTGGCCCAGTATTTTCAGAATGGGCAGTCTTTGGGCCCTAAGTAATTATGGAAGTATCCTTAAATCATTTGGCATCATTCATTATCTGTAAGCTCTTCTAGCTGGAGGGTAGGTAGTTGTTTTTTCCCAGAACACAAACACAAGCTGTAATTGAGATGCATGCCTGGAAGTTTGATTATGGTCTTTTGTCTTACATAAGATCTAGTTCAGTAGTTAACCAGATTCTTGAAAACAATTAAAAAAAAAAATCTAGCCAACACATATCCTCCATCATTTTCTCCTATAAAAATTGTTTTCTTACTCTAAGTAAGGGAACTAATATGAACAAGTTTGTAATGTCTTAATGATTTTTAATCTAGAAAAAAAAATCAGAAGCTGCTATTACATTTGTCACAGTAGATTACATTTGTAATTAAAACCCTCAAGTTTTCCCCTGAATCAGCTCAGAACTAGGTCCTATCCATCATATAAGTTACATACATTTTCTGACCCACTTACATACAAATACATAAAATTACTTCATTTATTGAGAAATTAATCCTTATTTCCTATTCCTGAAAGGCATGATTAGAGGGAGGCTCCTTTTGAAATAAGCAGGAAGAAATCTGGTTTCTTCATATTTAGTCTGCAGCTCTTTTAGGATGTGCTGAACTGCAGAAAATTATATTCCCTATATCTTTGCAGACATTGGTAATAATGTGTGTTTGCTTAAAAAAAAAAGAAAAAAAAGGAACGCAAATGTATTAATATTGACTATAAGGCCCACAGAACCCAAACAAACTGATGGAGACAAATTCCAATTAGAAGTCATAGTCCCTAGGGAGAAGGAGCAACCTATTTAGCAGGCAGAAATATTTGGCAGCAGATGCTGGCATTTGGGCAAAGGGCTTTACTTGTTGAGTTTTGTAGCAAAGATACCTAAGTAGCATATACATGTGCAGCTGTTAGGATATTATTTTTGCTACAAATGCTCTGGTGGAAGTTCTTAGAGAGAACATCAAGCACCTTTGTGAAAAATCAGATGTTATCTCTGAAGCCTTTCAATACTTAAAGGGGACCTACAGAAAAGACCGGGACAGACTTTTTAGTAGATCCTGTTGCTATAGGACAAAGGGTAATGGTTTTAAACTAAAAGAGGGAAGATTTAGACTAGGTAGAAGGAAGAAATTTTATACAATGAGGGTGGTGAAACACTGTAACAAGTTGCCCATAGGGGTGGTAGATGTCCCAACCCTGGAAACATTCAAGGTTGGGTTGGATGGGGCTCTGAGCAACCTGATCTAGTTGAAGATGTCCCTGCTTCTTGAAGGATGCTTGGAGTGGATGACCTTTAAAGGTCCCTTCCAACCCAAACTATTCTATGATTCTATGATCTGATGGATGATTCCCAGCACTAAGCTCAAAATCAAAAATACCTGCGAGGCCCATGCAATCAGTGGAGGACATGAAGCGCATTCAGTAGCAGTGTTCCCTGAACAGCCGGAAAGAGAATTCCAACTTTGCTACCATCTCATTATTTTATTGGCATGGGGGTAATCTTTGATTTCACGCTCAGGAAATTTCTTGTTCCCATTCCAATGAATCATCTTAGTCCATAGGTCAGTGTAGCCTGCCTTAAACCACTGCATTCATAGAATCAACAATTCACACATGAAATGGTATAATTTGTTAGGGTTTTTTAATCCCCCCCACAGGCAGTGCCTTTGCAAATAAGTAGGTTTTTTTCTTTCTAATATAACCCCTAGTGGAGCAGAGTTACAGAAAAACTTTTCTCCTTTTCAGGAAACATTTACCTCATCTTCTGGATGCAGGAATTGTAAAAGCAATCCTCCTAATTTTAGCCAATAGTAGGATTAGAAACAAAAGATGCCTCTGTTATACAAATGTCTTAGAGCAAAAAATAATTTCTCCCAAGATTATTAGTCACTTTCGAAGACTTGATCACATATCTTTGTATAATAACAGTAATTTATGCTCTCAACTCAACAGCTATCAATATTTTAACAGGGAGAAAGAATTCATGGTTCTGTTCACAGCTGAATGCTAGGTCTATAAATTGGTTAAGTCTGAGCTGCTATAAGCATTATAGTAACAAAACACTAAATCCTATTTGGACATTGCAGCAATTTAGATTAGAATTCTTCTGATAATATTTCACACATCCCATAACCATCTATATGCTAATGTTTCCAACAAATTATCAGATGTTATTCTACACAACCTTTTTTCCATAAATGACCTGTCATATTCATAATGGCATCTGCATTTGGTGACAGTTTTTATTTTATCTAGCAAAAACTGCAAGTCCATAAAGAAACTAATTATATACTTTCACGGTTGATAATATGGTTTCTAGTTTTATAACTAGCAATATGCAAACTGATTCAGTGCAAAAGAATTATCCCTACACTCAAGGGATTTTCAGAGAGCTGAACCAGTTTTATAAATGACAGATAAGATTTCTTAGTTGTTACTTGAAGGCATCACTATTTGATCTCTTCTGACCATCTCTGAATAAAGTTTGTTCTTACCTTTCGCATTTTTTGTTCAGTATTTCTATTTCGCACCACGTTTACTTTCTAAGCTTATACTGCAAGCCCAAAACATAACTAGAACTATAGATCCTATCTTTTCCTCATATCCAGAACAAAGACAAATATTTCAAGGCTCACAAAAGGCATTAAAGAATTAAATCTAAAAAAATCAGAAGAGCTCTCCTGTTAGTTATAGGGTGAGCATGAGCTGTAAGGTTCTTCTGACCCCTTTTTGTCACTCTCAGACTCAGGTCAAACACAACAGCTCAAGGCCAAGTGGCTCCTTTCTCAAAGGCACAATGATACAGTTCAAGATGTGTCATTTGGGCTGCAGTTTCTCCATTTCTCAGACAAATTAACTTGACATACCATGTAACTTGATACCTACATCTCTTTCATTCTGAGTATAGTTAGAGTCTGATTACAGTCATAAAAACCATCATCTTCAGAAGAAAACATATTTATTCACATGAAAGTTCATAGAATATAAACATTCCTATTTGTCTATATTAATCCTTCCTTGATAAATTTTGACAGATTACTTTAAACCAGCTAATTGTGTCTCTCACTGGAAAAGATGGAGTGCTTGGAGCATGCTGCTTTCTTCCAAGGATTTCCACTGATTCCTGATGAACTCTCAGCCTCTCTACCCCAATGAAGTTTTACTACTGAGCCCCAGAGCCTCCTTGGTAGAATAATCTATCAGCTGTATCTTGGAGTATTCCTTTTTAGCAGCTCTTCTTAATCTTTCTTTAAGACATTGAACTATCTGTGTGCATCTTCTTTCTTTACTACTATTTCATTTCCTATTAACTTCTCTGCTATAGCACTCTGGATATAAGCTCATCTAAAATATTGTGATAGACCTGTCTTGATTTTCATCTGTTAAGGATTGAGGTTTGGTTATTTAGGACAAAGAATGAGGGCAGGTTCAATTTACAATTAACTATTAGTCTTTACTTAACTTATTCTGAGTTCGTGATATGCTACTAGGTAAGATAATATTGTTTGGTAAATCAAGGTATGTAAAGTATTTATGAGCATGACACACTGACTTCCCACATGCTTCTCAACAATGCAGTATGTGAATAATTCACTTAAAGTTCCCAGGTCCAGCAGAATTCATAGTTCTGTAGCAATCCTGAGCACGTTAACAACTGTTTTTACAGATCTAGATCTTCTGAACATTCCTCTTCCTGACTGTTTGCACAATCTCAAGTCTGCCTTTGTCATTTTGTTATTACATTCTCTGTTCTCTGCTGAGATACCAAGATCCAGGATAACTTTTATATGAATGACTGATTATGATTTTTGTTTATTAAATGTTGGGATAGTACATAAAAAACACTGCTTGGTAGGAATTTATCAATTTACAATGCCATTATTTTTCTTTCAAATAAAAAATACATAATTTTTTAATTCTGTGGGGCATCATTATCATATAAAATACCAAGCACAATATCACCTACTTAGGGCCTTCGGCTGTTACAACAATGCAAATGCAAGCATTGAGTTGTACAAAAATAAAAGACTTTTTTTTTAACCAAAGTAGATACCAAGTTTGTAATCACTAATAGTTATCATTCTATTCCTCATCTAAGGAGTATGTAATAAATAGGCTATGTTAAGTCTCTTCCGTGGGAAGTTTGTAAGCTTGTTTGTAAGTTTGGAATCATCTTACTGATTCTGGGGCTAGTTCCTCTGCTAAATTCTGCTCTGATTGCCAGATTTATGCAGTCACATCCTCTTTGATGATTGCCTCATAGCTCACAGGCTGGCAAGGCACTTCCTTTGTTATTACTATCTATTATGAAATTTATGGATAAAACTTATGTCTCAATATAAATGAGGCATAAACCAACTCTTTGGTCTATTCTTACTCTTTAACTAGGTCTGACATTTCAGCAGATGGTCAATATGCTCCATGCATATTCTAGAGCCTTTGGAACAAAGGACACAAACAAAATGAGTTTTGTTGCGGTAACTCATAAATGCATTCTCCTTCCTCTCTTAAAATGAATACATCCGAAATTTATCAATCATTTTGTGTTTCAGAGGCTTGCCCTTAGCTTTGTCATGCAAGCTTGGGAAGTAGTTTGAGCAAAGCAGCTCTCACCTTGCACTATTTAATTTTGTTTTCTTTTCTGCTCATTCCTGAAAGGAACTGCCAGAAGCCATTTCCAGGGGAAAAAAAAAAAAGCAGTCTACCTTTGCTTCCCTTCAATATACTAGATAAACCCAGCAAAATTAAACCAACTTCATAGAAATCTGTGGGAATAAAATTGCGGTTTTGAAAAATGTGTCATAAGTTTAAATATAAGGACATTTCGTGCATAGTAATCCATATATTTAGTAATTCTTCTTCCAGATTATTTTGAAAATTAAGTGGTAGTCTTAAGAAAAAAAAAAACAAACATATCAAAATAAAAACACAGCAAGAAAGGAAGAACAGATCTCTCTGTTATAGTCAGGAAAAAATTGAGTCAACTAACAATGCAAAGGTGACTGCATCTACGTCAACTGAAATCAGATAAAAAGATTTAAGGTCATAATTAATGCAGTCACAAGTAATGCCGTTGTTTGATGGATTATTTAAATGAGGAGAGAAAGGGAGCAGTGTGATGGAAGGATAAGGCAATGTGAAAGAAACTGAGTGTGGAGTAAAAGAACCAACAGATAAAAGACAGAGAAAAAAAACCCAACAAATCCCCCAAAACGGAAAAACAATTACAGATAAAGATGTACCAAGAGACAAAGGGACAGAAGTGTAACGTGCTTGGAACTTAGTAGAAATATGATGTGACATACAGCATGACAGAAATTCTCTCTTTAGTATTCCTTTCATTTGAATGATGTGCATAATTAATTTTCTTTTTTTGAGATAAGAGTTTGAATGTTCTACCTGTATTTCCTAACAATGGTTATAATTTTCTCTTTTACTTTAAGACTCTTCCAATTCACACTAAGTTCCACAGGATCTCTAAGAGTAAGGGATAAAATTCAACATAAATAAACATAAAGTATGCAGATGGGAAAAGTAATCTGAAGTTTGCACAAAGAGTGATGGGCTTTGAATTAACTTTATCAATGAGCAAAAAGATACTGGATTTTTAACAACTTTTTGAAAAAGTTACCTTAGTTTTTAGAAATAGTTGAAGATTGTAAATAGAATACCCTCATCCCCAACCACTCCCAATGCTTTAGGGATAATTTGGAAACATTGAGAAAAACTTTGAGTTTACTCCTAGAACTTCATGTATGTTCTACTTTGCATGCTTCTATCCAAGATTCAATAATGAGGATAATGTCTGTATTTTGACATTCAGTTATTGTCAAATGCTACCAAGGCTATCTCAATGTAATTTAAGATACCTCTTGCAGGCCTGGCTGTGGCAGGGACACTGTCTACAGAAGACTGCAGTATTTTGACACTCTGAGCCCCAGCTAGAGACTCCTCACTTCCCTTCAAAGCCTGTTTCCTGTTTTGGACAAAAAGAAGATGGCTCAGATTCCTTTGGATTTCCTCTTCTCCCTGTTCCATATAATTTTCAGACCAGTTTGTAGCACACTACAAATTGGTAGGTTCTCATTTTTTGTCCATTTTTTAAACATTACTGTCTAAAATTTTCTCCAAAACCCCTTTTTCTGCTTGCTTTTCCTGCCATACATCCCCTATCTTTCCTCTTTTCTGGATGGAATCATAAGGTTCTTTTGTCTTAGAATTTACTGATGGTGTCTCCTCTTTCCCACATACTGGATGTCAGCTAATCATCCAGAGATCTGAGAAGATACAAAAGCCTTTGAAGGTCTTTTCAAACATTAAGATAGGAAGCATTGTTTACTTAGTGCAGAACTATAATATCAGTGTGCAAATGTGACTTGAAACATTAAGTACTCAAGGAGAACTGAAATGTGAATCATTTGTTTCCATCAGTAGAAACACAGAGACGGCAACAGATTTTCTCTGTCCTGCTCCTGTATGCAGAGAAGAGTTTCGGGATGAGTAGCCATCCTGCCTATGTACAGAGGCATAGCTGATGAGAAGCTGGGGGAGAGACTGTGGCAGTTTGGTCAAGGACTTCTACTAGGCTGGTTGGAAGTTACACTGATACAATGGAGAGAGAACAGAATTTTGAATTCCAAAAGGTCTTATTAAGCTTCTGATTTCTGTTTGTATATAACGAAGTTTAATTGAAGTTTATGGTTTCTGTTCTGCTTGTATCTCTAATATTCATTTCAAATTCTTGCTTGCACATGATATATATATGTAATGATTCTACTGTTATTTGCCTTTCCATGTTACCTGTATGGAAACACTGAAGAATGCCTGCTTTTATATTCTTAATTTATGACTCTTCAGATTTTCTAGAAACCTTTTGTATATTTACTGGGGCTTAAAATACCACATCAGGATTTCTAATCTTTTCTGGAGTGTGGTTTAGTTGAATAGTTCTTCAAATACACAGAATGAGTGGACAGTTCAGCCTGGGTAAATAACAGCTCAGAAAATGTGAAGCTACTTGTCAAAATGTTAATTGTTTAAACAATTCCAGTATCTGCTGTTTTGTCATGGTACCATCAGGTTCCTATCTTCTCTGTGAAATGACCATATTTCAACATTGTCTGGTTACAGGACGTAGATGTCTTGCTGGTTAAAATACAGTTCAGAAATTACCTCCATGCATTTTATTCTTTCAAAATGTATATGCAACAAAACTCAAGACATTCAGTTAAGTTACGCCAAGGATTATTTTAGCCCTCCATTAGTTGCTACTGCAAAAGTATTTTGCAAGCTTTTTTAATGCTTTAAGCTAGAGGATATTCAGAATGTCATATAATCATAAAGAGAATAATTTTGCATTCTTACACAAGCAAAACTCCCATTAGAGTCAATTGGCATTCTGCCCAAATTGGCTTGTCAGATCAGACATACAGCTACTAACAGACTGTGAAGACTGTCAGTATGTGTGCCATTCCCATTACCGAGCAACTGATTTTGTTTAGATTCCACTTATATTGTCAAAGATAGAAATTTAATCTAGGAATTAAAGATAACTTCAGTCTGATCAATATTCACATTACACTCACAAAAGGCCCATTTCAGAAAAGTAGCATATTTAAAAGTAAGGAACTACTTACATCCATTCCTATTCAAAGCATGTAGAGTGTGGGCTGAACTGAGGCCAAAGAATGCTTTGAGATCCCCAAAGATGCTACAGAAAGCAAATGTATACACACACTCCCAAATGAGTGCTTAAGATCTATTTTTTTCCTACCCTCTGGTTTGAGAGAAAATAATTTTACAGTTCTTCTCTTAACACCAGCACTTAGAAATTTTCTTTGGCTGGACTTTCAATGGTTGGGTTTATTCCTGAAAGACAGAGAGGGTTCAGTAGTTAAAAATATATATTACAATGTCAGACAGACCTTGTGTATGTTCAATATACATAAATAATTCTTTCTTTCCTTGAGAGAAGCAGAGTAGGCTACAATTTTATTCTTAGACATAGTCAAGAAAAATCTGCTGAAAATCTCATTTCGAGCAATCAACTGTCACCCCAAAGTCTTACAACACATTTATAATGTGTCTCATCCCTCTGATGAAAAATGCCATTTGTATTATGAATAGAACAAACAACATCTCACATAGATGATGATTCTTTTCTACACTAACCATGGAGTTAGGAAAGAAAGCAAGCAGTGGGAATTTTGCTGAAAAATCTCAAATAAATAACAAGACCTTTGAAATTCTGCCATCAGGCTTCAGAAACATTTCAAGCATCATATTAATGTTTATTCTTGTGATATGAAAATAAAGAAAAGACATTCTTGTTACGATGATTTCTTGCTGAAAATTTTGACTGAAGTACCAGATCCATTCAGGAAAAATGCACAGTGCAGAAATTATAACTAGCTAGGTTATAAAAGAAATCATACTATTCAGAGTAGACACAACCGTCTCCTGTAGATACCAGTAATTAAATTTCTTTTATCTGGTGGAAGAAGCGCTGCCAGCTTCCTATAATGAACTCAGCATCACCTCAAGGCTTTTAATCTTAGCATTTTTACAGTCATGCATCAAAGCTGAAATTATAGATCTCATGTATTTATGATGGAAGAGAACACTGTGCATACATGATTGGACACCAGAGGAGCCCTATTTGTAGGGCCACTCCCAAGAAGAAATCATTCTTAAAATTTATTTGATGTATTAGCAATTCTGCATTAAATCACAGGAAAATAAGTTGCACAAAAGTATGTACTGCAGAAATGACTAGAAGCCAAGACTTAAAAAAAAAAAAAAGTAAAGATGAACCTCAGAATTTAAACTTTTGTGCATGGGATTAAAAATTTCACTTTCTTACTTCCCTAAGCATCATCCCTAAGCAAGGCAATATGGTGTAGCCCCTGTGACTTCCACCTTCATGGTAAGAAGCCCTGGCATCAAACTGGGATTCTCCTGACTTCCATGCTTTCAAATTCTACTTATCAACTGAAAATCCTGAGACACTCTGTAGAAATAGTTCCATTTTTGAATCCTCTGTAGAGGAAGATCTGGGTTCCTAGATTGAGGGGTAACCCATGGATAAGGTTGTCGCACAGCTTTTTGCTCTGCAAACTCAGATTCACAAGCAGTTCACCCTATGTGCCAATAGGAAACAGGGAGGTCTCTGGTGGGAACTCTTAACCATTTGTCAGAAGGATGGAGAAGCTGAAACAGTTCTGAAAAATTTTCATCTTTGATGAATCAACATATGTAATCCTCTTCCTAAATAGCTCAAACAGGTTATTTCATCCCTGTGAAAATTTAACAGGCACCTACTTAATAGGCTACACCATATAACTTGTGTAAATGTGAACTTATGATGAATAACGCAGTAAGTGTTGTTTGGGACTCGTAGTTGTGATCATGCCTACATATGAAGGAACACAAAATAAAAAAATATATTTAGTTTAAACTGAAAAAAAAAAAGGTGGGACAGACCGAAATAAAAATACTTTTACTTTATTCACAGTTCTGTGATATAAACACCTGCTTATCCTGACCCAGCGCATATCTGTGGCACAACTTGAACCTTTCTGACTTTGGATACTTTCCCTTTGAGACTCATGTCTGTCTGATGAATGATTAGACCAGCTGCTAACTTACTTCAAGTTATTTCCAGTGATATTTTTCCTGCTCCACAGCCCAGCTCTTCTGAACTCTTCTACAATTCAGCTCTGTAATATTTTAGTCTATTCAGCCCATTCATTTTCTTTTCCAGAATTCCTTTGCAAAAGGAACAAGTTATTACTTGCATTTATTTATACATGTAAATACTGTGTTCAGCAATACCTTGTTCAGCAATACCTTGGTCAGCTGAATGAGAGATGACAACAGTTCTCACCTTGGCTTGTCACACTCCCAGGTAAGTTGGGAGGCCACCTTACAAAATTGTGTCTGTCCTTCACTATTGTCAAAGCACTCTGCTGTCTCACTGATCACCTGCCTTGGTGTTTAAGAAAGAATTGCTTCAAGGTCCTGGGTGGTTTTTATGGCCTTCTAAAGGGAGCTGGAATAAGGTTTTTGGGAGGCTAAAAGTCTCATCTCTCATCTGTCAAGGGCTGCTTGACTTCTGCCTTCAAGGTGCATTTTCATGTCTGCTCCCTGCTCTGAGGAGAGGAAATGAATGAGAATCTACACCTAGGTATCTTTTAACTCCTTAGCAACTGTGAGCAGAATAAACATATACAGATCTCTTATCACAGAGATACAGATTCTTATCACAGAATCAGTAAATAGCAGCTGTTATTTATCTTTTTACTTAAATTTACCTTTTATTTGTTTAAGATTCCTCCAAAATGTTGTTTATATTTTTTTTCTATTCTCCAGTTCTAAAATCTCTGCAGTGTAAAATACCACTATCTACCATTTTTCCAGGTAAGTCAACCTCTTTCAAAAGCATTTGAAAACAAGAAAGCCACATGGATATATAGTTATGGTGAAGGTGGGAGGATAAAGGGTGATGTGGGCACCAGTGCAGCACCTTCCCTGGCAGGATGGTTCATGTGCCCCCCATTAAGCTATGCTAATAGGAGAATTGCAGAGCCCTTGGTTCTCCTGCTTCCAGCAAACCTCTCCAAAAATGACAGACTTAGTACTGCAGTCCATATAAACTCCAGTACTCTGGCTTGTGCTTCCTCTTAGCTTCCTTCTTGCACCTCCAAATGCTGATAAGGTGGCAATGAGAGTAAGTATTTAAAATTACTGTATGTAGTAGAAGAGAGTGTTCATTATATACATTAATTCTTTTCCTCTAGGCTATGTAATATCTTTCTTTTTGCTTCATCTTTGTCAATTCTGTTTAGATACTTTGTATGACGATGAAGAGAGTTATTGCCCAGTTTTGGAAAATACTCGCATACCTCAGGTATCTGTCAGGTGTGGTAACCTGCTCTTTGTAACCTGTTCCTCCTGTCTGCTTATCCTTCCTGATTATTGCTGATCTACTGACAGTTTGCTGTGTGCTCTTCTGAGTGTGTTTGTTTGGGGCAATAGTTATACCTGTGATTCACGGATCAGTAACAAGAAATTACTCCTCATCTCTATTAGGTAGGTTCTCTTTCATACATGTTAAATCATTAGGCAGTCTCTTCTTTGCCTCATTGAATTTATACTTTTGTGCTCCGTTACCTTGTTTCCTATTTTTTTTTTTAAATGTAGATTTAAGGTCTTTGAAGCAAGGTCTTTCTGTTCTGTTTGTATATCTAGCTCAATAACATGTTAGCGTAACCAGTTACACTGACAGTTAAATTCCAGACCATTCAAATTGTCTGCAGTATTTTGATTTAGTGCTGCACTAAATAAAGCCAAATGTAATTTTTTTTTTGTATGAGATGAGTAGCCTCTTGTTCACAACTCTGCTGATCAGGCTTCTGGTTGCAAGACAATGAAGGATTCTTATAACATGGTTAATACTTCTTCAGAGTTTAATTCCCACCTTGTTTGTGCTAAGCATTGTTTTTGTTGGGTTTTTTTCCCGTTTCTAAAGGACAATGTTATTAACATCAGATCAAATATCTTTAAGTGTCTTTGCCATTGAAATAGACAAATAAAACAGATTTATTTCTACTTTAATTGCTTTCCTCGGAAATTCATCCTCTGCAATGACCTTGTTTATCATAATATTTTTTCAACACTTGATTTATCTTGTCTCGCGTATACTTATTTACTATATTCTACCCACAGTAATCAAGGATGTGACTCAATTTGCAGCTTTTTTTTTCCTCATATGAAGAGTTAATAAGAAAGAAAGACAAACAATACAGTATATGTCTGCCCATTTAAGCAAAATTATCTAATACATACACAATATGGCATTACTTTGGTTATATTCAGACCTGAGGGAAGACTTCTCTACAATTAGGATTACAAATAATGAGATAAACCAATCTGTGATTTTCAAATAGTTGAAGAAATCACCTTAACACATACTACAGACTCTTCTGTTTTTTGTTTTTACCTTTGCTTGCATCTGCACCTTATGCTTCTGCTCTTTGGACTCTGGCTCTGTGTTTAGCAAGAACTTGCCTTAGAGTTTCATAGTAGTCAGGTAGTCTGTTTTCCTAACAGACCTGAGCATGGATCAACTAACAACCTCCCAGCTTTTTGATTTGACTCTCCTGATGGGAATACTTTTTTGTTTTGTTTTTCCTCAAGGTGCTGCACCTAAAATTGCATGGTTGTTGTGTTGGTTTGAGTTTTTGAGCGTAGGCAGTGATGACAGAAACACAGATTTGGGATTGTATCGTGTTTGCATGGCAAGATTTTGGTAGCAGGGGGCTGCAGAGGTGGCTTCTGTGAGAAGCCACTATAAGCTTCCCCTGTGTCCAATAGAGCCAATGCCAGCCAGCTCCAAGACAGACCCTCTGCTGGCCAATGCCGAACCTCTCAGTGATGATGGTAGCACCTCTGTGATAACATATTTAAGAAGGCGAAAAAAACCTACTGTGCAACAGCAGCTGGAGAGAGGAGTGAGAATACACAAGAACAACAATTCTGGTCAGTGAAGAAGGAGGGGAGGAGCTGCTCCAGGCACTGGAGCAGGGATTCCCTTGCAGCCTGTGGTGAAGACCATGACGAGGGAGGCTGTCCCCCTGCAGCCCATGGAGGGTAAGAGTGGAGCAGATATCCACCTGCAGCCCATGGAGGACCCCACGCTAGAGCAGGTGGATGTGCCCAAAGGAGGCTGGTACCCTGTGGGAAGCCCATGCTGGATGAGGCTCCTTGGAGGACCTGTGACCCTGTGGAGAGAGGAACCCATGTTGAAGCAGGTTTGCTGACAGAACTTTTGACTCTGAGTGGGGTGGTGGTGGGTCATGCTGGAGCAGACTGTTCCCAAAGAACTGCACACCATGGAAAAGACCCACAATGGAGCAGTTTGTTAAAAACTGCAGCCTGTGGGAAGGACCCACATTGGGCATGTTTGTGAGGGACTGGGGAGTGACCCCACACTGGGGCAGCAGAAGGAGTGACAGAGACAATGTGTGATAAACCCATTCCCCAGCCCCCTGTGCTGCTTGGCAGGAGGAGGAAGGAAAATCAGGATTAATGTTGAGCCTGGGAAGAAGGGTGATTTTTGTATTTGTTTCTGGTTTTCATTACCCTACACTAATTTGATTGTCAATAAATTTAATGAATTACCTGGAGCTGAGTCTGTTTTGCCCACGATGGTNTGAGCTGAGTCTGTTTTGCCTAAAACAGACTCAGTAACCAATGGTAATTGGTGAGTGGTCTCTGCCTGTCCTTATCTCAACCCATGAGCTTTTCATATATCTTCTCTCCCCTGTCCAGCTGAGGAGAGGGAGTGACAGAGCAGCTCAGTGGACACCAGGCATCCAGGCAAGGTCAGCCCACCACAGGGATTCAATTAGATTTAGTCTTTGGTCCTCCAGTAACCTGGCAAAGCAAGAAAATTGGTCTCAAAAATCAAATGTTCCAGGCTGTATGTTGATTAACATGAAAAATCTACAGTCATGCTAGAGGCAAGCCTGCTCAGAATCTTTTGTTTTCCTTTCAAAGCATGTAGCATGCTGTATTTTTAAATTCTCTTTTAAACTTAGAGTTCTTTTCTCTTCATTGATTTTTCAATTTTTATAATCTGATAAATTTAGCAAGTTACATTTTTGGAATATATACATACTCTGACACGTATATACAGACTCCTTTGACATTAATGACAGGTGCCATGCATGACCTGCTGACAAGTTTATAGTCCTTAAGCCTTTGTAACAACTACCACTATTTAGGTTTAAATCAAGATTTAAATCAACAGCTTTAGGCTGACTATTTCCCTGTCATATTAATTACTTCACTGTAGTTATGCTATTCTTATTCCCTTTGTAGATCTCACTCTGTCATGTTGTACTCTCTCATTAATTTTTTATTTTTTCTTTTCTTCTACCTGTCATTTACTATTATTGCTACCAAAGGAAGTTCACAAAATTGCCATAATTACTATTTTCCTTTTGAGTTAGTTAACTCTAGTAAGACATTAATTTTCCTCATTAATATGGTACATGAGATATTTCCTTAGAAACATGTTGTGCTTCACAGATAGAAATAAAGCAAGTTTTTGCTTTGTTCTATAAATCATTTCAACGGGGTAGAACATTCGGTGATCTCTTTTCACAGTGAGAAGCAGACTAGTAGAATTGTTTTTTCTTTGCAGAAACTGACTGATTCATGTACACTTGAGCAGGTGTGTTGGCATCTTGTGACTAGGCGGGATTTGCCTCCTTTGCCCTTAGGGAAGTCCACTACTCCTCTCTGCATTACAATTCTGTCATTCTGGGAAGAAACTTTCCAGTGATAGATTTTTACTGTCCAAAGGGACCTAGAGTAGAAGATTTTGTGTTTCAAACATAGATGGTTTCCCGCAATGAGGTATACAAGGAAAAAAACCCAACACTCAAAACAAACACAAATAATCAGAGGGCTGGAGAACCTCTCCTGTGGGCACAGGCTGAGAGACTTAGGGTTGTTCAGCATGGAGAAGAGAAGGCTCCAAGTAGACCTTATTGTGGCCTTTCAGTACTTAAAGGGGACTTATATGAAGGATGGTGACAAACTTTTTATCAGGGCCTGTTGAGATATGACAAGGAGTTATGGTTTTAAACTAAAAGAAGGTAGATTTAGACTAGATAGAAGGAAGAAATTTTTAAAACAATGGTGGTAAAACAGCAGAACAGGTTGCCCAGAGTGGTGGTAGATGCCCCATCCCTGGCAATGTTCAAGGTCAGGTTGGACAGTGCTCTGAGCAACCTTATCTAGTTGAAGGTGTCCCTGCTCATTGCAGGGGGGTTGGACTTGATGAAATTTTAGGTCCTTTCAACCCAAACTATTCTATGATTCTGTGATTCTAGGTTCATGCTATTTCCTTCTCCGAAATGTACAAAAATGGCTTCCAGTCTTCCACCCTTTAATGCATTATATTGAATAGAATTTCCTTATATTGAGTAGGCCTATTATTCCATATTATATTGAATAGGCTTTCCTTTCACTGGTGGTTCTAACCGTAGTGTGAGACATGAATATGTCCTTTTCTTGTATCAAATGGACACTTGAGGCAATAATCAAGACAGACTGAGGAGGAAGAACCTGAATTACACATTTCCTAGGAAATGAGGTATTGTCAGATGCTTACTCTGGGCAGTGCTCATACTGCTGAACCTTAAGCACCTCAAATAGCCATATTATTTATACATTGCTTAAAATGCATCTCAACTGAAAGGGATAATTTATACCAGTTTGCACTTTGCATCATTTGGCCATAACATGTTTTTGACTAGGCCTGAGCCACCTAAATTGAAATTTATAACCACAGGTTGCTTTTTGAAGGGAGGTCTCACTCTCCTTCAGTTATAAAAGAAACCAAGGGAGACAGACTAGTTACGTTAGGCGTTCAAAGCCTGCTGGTGTGAATAAACTGCTTTATAGATCTAGATGGATGGACTGGTCAATAGCAGGCCTTTGATTATTCAGTTTGCTGCATTTAAGATTTCTGTCTTTCTCAACCATGTTTCTGTCTCTTATCTTATACTAATACTGTCAGGAATACATTATGAAACATCCTTGGGGAATATACTGTAATGTCTAACTTTCAGGGCATGTGACGTCAGAATTTCAACAGCAGCATTCAGATGTTTTAATGGTTGTTACTCCTTTCAAGTTTTCATTATCCATCCTATTTATTTTTTAACATTGATTAGGAGATCTCAGGTCTGGTATACTAGAGCATTCTTTTAATTTTCTGAGATAAAAGTTCTTTCCTCACCCCCCAAGATTATGAATAACTCTTGTTAGACATTGACTACTTTTGGGTAGTTCAGGAATAATAAAAACTATTTGACAACATTGCTTGAGGAGGTTCTCAGCACATTAGGAGGCAATCTCTGTATGGCTGCACCAAATCTAACTGATGTTAATTAGATTCAGTGTCAATCTACTGGTAAAATTTTGTCCCTGGAACCCATAAATCTTTGTGTTTTCAGGGAAAGTTTCTGTTGTGTGAAACAAAGAGGAAATGGCATGTTTAAAGAGAAAATCATAGAGTTCTTGATATTTTTATCCCCCCATCTAACATAGTATCATACTATGGAAATTGTTTGCACTCTGTGCATGTGAATCATAACTTCTTTCATAAAGCAAAGCCAATAACTCTGTTTTCCATTAGAGGCAAGAAAAGGGAACGTGGGTAATGAGCTAAATAACCCTTAGGATGAAGACTGATTGAATTTCCATATAAGAGCCAAAAAGCATGTTTCATTTCTTCCTAAGCCTCATACTGAGACACAGCTATGATGCCAGCTCACTAGTGTGCACATTATGAATGGTGGTATATGGAGGCTGAGCCTGGATGCATCAACACTGTGTTACTTCCTAAAATGAATGCTGTACATAATTAACAGAAGCTTTTTCCCATCTCTATTTCTGTATTTGTTTCTATATTTAGAAATTATATTTATTTCTATATCTCCCAGATTAACTTCTATATAATATTAATATATACTATATTCTCTATATTTGTTAGTTTCTAGACAAAGAATTTCAGCATACCTTTTTTTCTCCCTGTAAAAACCTTTATTTTCTTGAACAAAGAAATCAATCTTTCAGCTTCATCATTATCTTGACTCTATTTTTTCTTCTGACTAAATTTCTTGTTGTCTTAGAGAATTGCAGTGCTAACCTGCTTCCTGTAACTGACATACAAAAGTAATAAGTAAATACACCACACTGTCCATCAACCAGCGAAGTCTATATGAAACATATTTAAGACGGACAATGGTCTCCAGTAAAAATTATTGTCTGAGGAAATATTTGCTGGTATGGTTCACTGCTCTTGACTAAGGTGTATTTTTTATCTATAGAAACTATGAAAGAATTTGAGCTAAAAATACAGACCTTATGTTCCCTACCCAGCTATCCACAATTACTTCTATTTCAGAAATTAGGTAACTGAAAACTTAGATTTGAGTTGCATGTCACTTTACCACTTTCTCTGTTTTTCTGTTCACTAGGACAGTGGATCAGCATGCTTTGCCAGCTAATAAAGATTAGATCAAAATTAAAGTTCTGAGGTGTCGGTTTACACATCTTTTAGGACAGATGTTACCAAAACATTCTATGAATACAGTACACTGATCTTACATGCTTTTCAAGCTTTCAATAGCTGTCCCTGGACAAACACATGATCTTGTTAGGAACAATGCAAAAACATGCAGGCCAGTGGGACTAAGTTATATGAGAAAAACTCTCCATTTAACAATATTTCTGTCAGTTGAATTCACAAATAAGCAACCAGTGAAGATGGGACCATATAGCATTTGTAGAAGAATTTATTGTGAATGATGAACATGTCTCTTCTGGTTATTCACTACACGTATGTCCCATTATGCCATGTGCATATTTGAGTTTCTGTAGTTTATTCATCATCTTACACAGGCACAGTAACAAGCAGTTGTGAACATGCATGCTTGAGTAGACTGGTCTCCATAAATGTGTCTTTTTTCACATCCTGCTACCTTCTTCCGACAACTTCGCCAGGAACATAGGTAAGGGGGCAAGTGGAGGGGTGCAGTCTATGTGCACAGGGATACCACTGAACAGGTTTGTCTTCAAGCTTCCATTAAAAAGCTGCTGGAGTGACTAGCAAAAGTCTTCAATAGATCATTAATTTACAGCTTCTCTCACAAATACTCTAAAATATTACAGATATATTTTCCAAGAGAGCTTTGGGAATCATATGTGTCCAGCCAGATCTTGCTACAGGGACTGATTAATCTCAAAATTGAAGGTTTCAACAAGTTACGTGAATCCTGAATTAATAGCACTTCTGAACTGAAATGTTATAATTTAACAGTTTTGCTCTCTTAGGCAGTAGTATAAGTGATAAGGTCTCAACCTCATCCTATTGTTAATAAGACTATTACTTATCTATCCAAATATGGCAAACTTCATAAGTTCAAATGACTGTGTGGGGTACACTATTTCTTTACAGTAAAAACTCTACGATTATAATAATGACAGCTAAAAGTACACAAAAAGTGAGTGTTGTACTAGCTGTGTCATTACAGAACTGTATACAGTGAATTCAAGAAATATTCAAAAATTCTTTTAACATACATTTTCAAAAGAGCATTCCTAGAAGTATAATACTCAATGACAAATAGTTTTAAAAATGTCAAGCTTTCACTGTATCAGTGATGCTAGACAAAGTAACACATTGCTTTCATGTATTCGTTTACCGTCTTTTTTCTTTATTTCTGACACGTACAGATGCTTTAGAGTTGTTAGTTTACCCTTTTACCATTTGGTTTTGGAAGTTCACATCAAGGCAAGTCCTGACTTCAAACGATTTTTCCATTTAATCAAAAACAATTTAGTGCCACGTCAGGAAGTATGTATTCTCATAAGCACTGGGTTCTATTCATTGTTAATTCTTTTCATTTCTTACATTAAAGCATATCTTTCAAGTGTCATTAGTACAAAATTTTTTTCCAAGGGCTTCTAAAGACTCCTTTTTAATGTATGTTTTTATTTTTCTTTCCTTTTTACAGTTGGTGTACCCTTACATACATGTATCCCTCATTTTACCACAAAAATGGTCATAGATGTATAATTGAACCACAACAACATTTGTGGCTTTATTATACTGGTTTATCTATAACCCCAGAGTTTATTACACAATAAGGTGAGAAAAATAAATGTTCCAAACTGACATATGTATCTGGAACCTGGGCTTGGGCAATACAGAATATATACACGCTAGACCAGTAAGTAGCAGTGATGTGGTAACAAAATAAAACAACTGCCCCACATGAAATAAAAATAAAAAATAACATTAAAATCAATTTGCAAATTGAATTGTGGCTTTGTGGCTGAATCTTTCAGATAGTATGGTTGAATTTCACATCATAAGTTCAAATGGACACCTCTGTTGTCTGTACCGTTAAGTTTCTCATGCATCGGATTCCAACAGCTCCAAGGAATTCGACATTAGGCTCTGAAGTGATATTTGGCAAAAAAAAATAATCAATAATTTGAATAAACTTTAATCTTTACCAAATTTTAGGATATGAAAATGAACAAGATTATATTCAGAAGGAGTAATCTGCTTTATTATTTAATAGAAAATATTAAAAAGGTTAACTATAAACAATCATGTTTAAAAAGAATCGTCTTATGTTTAGCTTTAATAGAAAAGACAAACAGAAAAATTATTCAAAATGAAAGCATAAACTACTTCATGTTTTTATGAAATTAACTCAGAAACCTTAATATAAATTAATATTTTTTATATATTTTTTGATTCTCAAGTGCTACTCAGCTTGTGTTCCGAGAAAGCATAGTAAATCTGAATACTCTTAATGACATCCAGAAAAAAAGACCATGCACAAGGATGTAAATTTAAATTCATAGGCCTTTCTGACAAATAAAATGCTATTTAGCTAAATGAAAAGAGGCAGCAAGATTTTGTACTCATGTATAACTATCACAATGGTTTGCCAACGCTTGATCTCTTTTGCCAGAAACTTTGCTCTCCTAGCAGTGAATTTACATTAGTTTCAGGTGAAGATGTGACTGCCTCACAGAAAGATATATGACACAGACTTAACATTTTATCACAAGAAAAATGCTGGGCTATCTTTTCTGTTTATTAAGTAATGGTTCTTTCCAGGTAAGCACAGGAGCTAGAAACAGGTATTGATTTTGCTACTGCTTACTCACAGGAAATTAAAGGTTTTATCTAAAGTACATAAATCTCAGGTGGGTAAGATAATTAATGTATTCTGAGCGTTCTTTAGAAATGCATGACTACTAAGGTAAGGAGGTCAAATCTGTTTGAAAGGCCTAGCCAAATTTATACATTTTAATGTGTTTCTGGCAGCTATAAATGCCTGGCAAATCACAATTACATATACGTATCTTTGAGGCTATAAAATTCAAATAAGGTGCACCTGTCTCAGAAAAAGGTAGTATTTTGTACATATATTAGTAAAGTTAATGAGTACCTTCACGCATTCAGCTGTGAAGTTATCAAGTATCACAACACAGAGATGATATTAGCATACAAGAATTGTTTCAGCAATAACGTACTTTACAATTCAGCAATCACAGAATTGGTTTGGATTACACAAGTGCTCTTTCACTTCCTGAAAACGTGATAGAATTAGTTGAAATATCTCTAAACAAACCTGAAAGGAATAACATCTCTCCTAGACCCAAAATCTATGGGGATGGTGAAACCCCACTTATTTCTGGAAATGCTTTTCAAATGCCATACTTGATCAATACCTTTTTTTATTTTGATTGTCCCTTCTATAGGTTCAGTCTGTTACTATTTTTCTTTCCATGTTGACTAGAAAGATAATTGATCCTAGTTCACTTTGTTACATCACCTTATGCATTTGTAGATAGTTCTGCCTTCCTTCATCCATCTTTTTACCAGACTGAAGAGTCCTCTTCTATTAACCTTTCTTCATAGGTCCTAGTTTCTGAGGTTTTAGTAACTTTTATTTTTCTCATCTAAACCTTCTACTATTTGACAGTGTCTGATTCAAAATGTGGATTTTATGCTGAATGCATTGCTCCAGAAGAAAAGAAATATGGCAGAATACCAATGCAAGTTTTTACATAAGACTCTCTATCCAGGGAAAGACTTCAGAGCTGATGTATTCATTGAGGTAAGCTCCCTTTTTAACTTACTGACCATGCACAGACAAGCTGACCCTTATATCATCTCTTCTTGTTCTCAGTTTATCCTTCCATTTTTGATGAGTGATAATGTCCAGAACATCTTACTTTTCAGGGGAAGCCAAGCATTGCTTTTTTACAATGAGCACATTTTTCTATACTTATAATCCATTCATCATTTGGAGTTAAAATATCCAGAATAAATTCAACTTCAGCAATACAATGGAACTTGTTCAGCTGAAGGAATGTAACTGCATACAATTGGAGTTTTTAATTTAAATTTTGTGTATGAAAGTCTGATGTTTGCAGCCATTAATAGCTATATTAACTTTCATATCATAGATGGGCAGTAATTTTCCCTTTCTGTAAGGAAAGAAATTTTGCAAGAGCTCATTCAAATGGTATCTTCAAGAAAAATATTTTAGCATGGGCTTAGCTAAGTGCCCAGCATTTCAAATGATAGTTTCTGAGTGCAAGCAAAATTAAGCACAGAAATATACTGGCAAAAATGTTATTGATCATGTAGTTATATTTTCTTCTTCATCTAAATCCCACATTCCTTACATTATAATCTGTGCTTGCTTTTTATTTTGTGGGAGGAAAAACCCCATTGTTATCATTAGCAAGCAATTGTATTCAACACAGTAAAAAACAAATACAAATTCTTTTTTTTCTAGTATTCACTGTGACAATAATACTATTCTGCTCTCTCTTGTTATTTTTTTCAGCAACTATCATCCTACGGTTTAATGGAGATCAGATATTTGTATGTGCATCAGCCCAGCGGTTTTCTGATGTGCAAGTACCATAAGCATCTACCCTTTATGGGGTTGATTCTTAGCTTTCTTTAGTATTCTTAATAAAATTCTTGAACAGAAAGAACTGTACGCTTATGAACAGCATCTTGACATTTTGCTGTCAGATGATCAATTAAAACATCAAGCAACCTTTCAATCTACAAAGTGTATGTGTTATTGCCAAAGTGTCAGTTTGTTTGTTTAGTGGACTACGTGCTCTGAAGTGTCTCTTTTCCCCTCAAAGGTCAGTTTGAAATTTCATTTTCTGTCAAAAAATCTATGAGCTTTTCATAAAGTTGTGATCTTGGTTCTATCTTTCCTCCTCAGATCAACAGAAAATGGCATCTGTAATGCCACTTGAGACACATCAATCTATACCCATGGCAGATATATCATTTGTGAAACTAGTTCAAGAAAACTGTCAAGTCTCACTGGGAAAATTAAGCTTTCTATTAGGGGAATGAATCATATATGACAAATGCTGAATGATAGTTTGGAAGATGCTGTTCGTGAATTGCATCTCAGCTTAGTTCCTTCTCACTTCAGAATTATAGTAGCCAATTCTTACAGCTCCTTTAACTTATATATATATATTTACTCATAAAAATCTATTATGCTGTTCCACAGATTTAGGAAGACATGCCATAAGAAATTATTCAACATACCTCCTTATTCAGATAAGAGGAGATTAAATAATTGTTAAATTATTATTAAATTATAATTCTCAAACCTTCCTAGAGCACTAATATGAGTGAAAATTATACCACCTTACTTCTGTAATGTAGGAGACCTAAGCAGGGCCCAAAGACGGGAGTTATTCCATTTCATGCAGTTATTCAAGGAATGGGGATAACAAAAAAAAAAAGAAATCTCAGTTTACAATCGTTTATCCCTCCTTATCTATTCCTATAAGCCAGCACAATAGCATATTTCTGGCCCAGTAATTTGCCATTCTTCACTATTTTTTCCTATATGCTGCCTTTCTTCCTCATTTCCCTCCTTTTGTCTCACATCAAGATTTACATTTAGAGGAAGCCAGAGTGCATATATCAGAAGCCTCCAGTGTAAGTTATAGTGCACACACTGTTGCATCAATTACTAAAGAATCGAGACTTGTGTGTGAACCATGAGACTGATTAAAAGGTCTCTCTTGACATACCTGGAAAGGTTATTTCTGTAGATTCAAAAATTTTTTTTATGCCTGATAATCATCTGACTCTATGCAAACTTTTAAAGTGCATTCATACAAACCGTGACATTACACAGGATGCTACTGCAAAATGCTAACTGAATTTGCTGTAAAAACATACAGTGACTTCCACGGACAACAGCCTTGACTCTTTTGTTTATTGATTCCTCAATCAGAGGGAAAACACTGCCTATCCTGTTGTAATGCTAACGTATTTATGGAAATGTGGTAAATCAGCCCTTGTGCTATTAAGAAGAAATTTTATTCCAGTGTCTTTCAAAAAAACAGACACAGAACATGACAAAAAAAAAAAAGTAACTTGGAGCTAAACTACAGTGTGGTGAAAGAGGTTATGATGACTAGCTACAAGATAGCCAGTGAAGCTGAGACAAGAACAGCCTGGAGTGACCGTCACTTCAGAACTGATTGGTCAAAGTGTTAAAATTAATTACAACTGAAAGTCTCCCTTTGGCAAAGGGATGAGATTAGAGAGAATAACCTCTGAAGTGTTGGGCTTAAATTTCTAACATATTCTTTTACTACAAGTATTTTTTTAGTGGCTCAGAGTACTACTTAGCTGATCAGTTGCAAACACATAAACAGATAAATTCTGCTTCAATACACAGACATTTTACTAATGTGGTGAAGCTATCATTGAGAATCAAAGACACGTTAAATTGCATTTAACTATCACATCATCTATCTGCAGGACATGCTTTTACATTCTAAATATCTGAAATGCTGTAAACAGCCAGAGTTCTTTTAATAATTAAGCTGTCAAAGGAGCATTTTTTCCATTACAGAAGTGGAGAATTTACTGCAAAAATCCTCCAATACATTTATTCTGGCATAGTAGGAAATTAAGAATGTGAATAACACAAATATTTAAGAATAACAGTATCATAAATAGATATCTTAATAAACAGCTATATATATACACATATGTGCATAAACATTATATATGTATCAAGAGAGAGACAACAACATGATTATAAGATATCTTTAAAAACACAGTTGAAAAAACCCTTTGTTTAAAAAATATTACTGGCAAGAATGATGGCTGTTTGCATAATTTTAATACTATCCTCTTGTATTTGCCCAAAACCACAATCTTAAACTATTTCTTTGCATAGTAGTTTTTCACCACCTCATTGAGTTGACAGGTAACTATTAATCATTTTCTTCGCCTTTCCAACTGATGTATATGCTTTGGCTTCATTTAATAATATACAGTCTGAACTGGGCATAAGTGGTGGCTTAACCTTGGCTAAGGGCCAGATGCCCACCCAGGTGCTCTCTCACTCCCCTCCTCAAAAGGACAGGGTGCAGAAAACAAGATGAAAAAGCTCATGGACTGAGAAAGACAGGGAGATCACTTACCAGTTGTCACCATGGTTAAAACAGGCTTGACTTGGGGAAAGTTAGCTTAATTTACAGGCACATAAAATAGATTTGGATAACGAGAAACAAACAAACAAAAGATTAAATAACACCTCTTTTACCCCACCCTCTTTCCCAGTTTCAACTCTGCTCCCTCACTCCTCTACATCCTACCCACAAGCAGCAGAGGATGGAGAACAGGGATTGTGGTCTGTCCATAGTAGCTCCTCTTTGCTACTCACACTTTTCCCCTGCCCCGATGTGGGTCCTTCCCATAAGCTGCAGTCCTTCATTAAGTGCTCCCCCATGGGTCCTCCTTGCCACAGGCTGCAGGGCAATCTCTGGTCTCATACTTAAAGCGCCTCCTCCCTTCCCTCTGCTCTCACCTTAGTTTCTGCAGGGCTGTTTCTCACACTTATTTCATCACTCCTCACTGACAGGCAGTGTTTTGCCCTTTCTTACATACACTTCCCCAGAGGCACCACCATCTTATCCAGCTGTGCCCTGTAGTGGGTCCATTGGAGCCAACTGGGTATCTTGCCACCTGAACAATACAAACCTGTGCACATTTCAACTGTGGACTACAGGTTTGGTCTAATGTCTAGAACTTCTGTTAGATGAGCCCACAGCATTAGTGGAGACTGAGCTGGAGCTATGTGTCACATGGAGCTCCCACTGGAGATGGATGAAACATGCTTCCTCCAACGGATTCACAAAACTTGTGGATCACAGAGAGCAAAAAACAACAGCTGTAAACAACAACATTTTTTGAGCTCCAGTCAGGCTTTTGATACTTAGCTGATTGGGGCTTTTTTTGGTCTGCCACATTCTCTCATTAAGCAACTTCTACTTCCTGATTTTGGAGACAGAGTGAAATGTCAAAGCCCTCAAACATTTAATCCAAAATAAACTAGCAGCTGCCCTGTGCCAGACTTTTATGGAAGAACGTGGATGGCAACAATTGCCAGCAATTGGCTTCGGTTCAGCTTTGACCTACAATATAGACAACATGTTATAAAAATGATTTGATGGATAGTTGTCATTATTATGTACAGCTAGAAATTGTTCCTAGCAGAAACAAATTCTTCTACAACTGCCAAATAAGAATTAAGTGAGTTGGTAGAAATTATGCATCAAATAGAATAGCTATAAAAATCCTTAATGTTTTGCTGAGATCACATTAAAAGCAGATATAGAAAAGCCTGGACTGCTTTTTAGCAGTCTTAAAAAATAAATATTTGAAAGTATAAGATGATTTTTAATATTCATACTAACGAAAAATGCACAAAAGACTTAGGTTTAGTTACCAGCTTTGTAGATATAATTAGATTCAGAAAAGGTTATGTTTTTGTAGTATCCAGAAATTTCTGAACACAGAAAGAGGATATTGCTAGCTGGGTAGGTTAGAATGATTAATTCAAAATTCTCTTTTACTGCTAATATTCAATTCTTTTTGCTACAGTTCCTCCCAAGGAAATTCACAAAACTGTTTTCACACAAGAAACTTAAGTAAACACATTAGGAGCTTTTTAACAAGTACCACTTTTTGTGGGGAACTTCAACCAATACTGGCATGGGAATCTCAAACTTATTGTGGTCTAAAGAGAGATCTAATAAGGTTTTGATTTGTGTGAGTGATATAATTCAGTCCCCGGGAATGATTTTTATAGCAGCTCAAGTGGTCCCACTCATCCTCTTCTACACAACAGTTCAATGGGTAAAGCAGTCATCCAGTGGGTAAAGAACTGCTTTTGTTTTTGAGGAGAAATAAAGCTACAACCTCCTGACTTCAGGCACCCTTTTCAAACTGTCTCCCCAGGGAGAAACTGCTGCATGTGTTCCTGATGCCGCAGTTCACCACTGCCCGAGGCATGCACATGGAAAGCAGATTGAGCTCCTCTCCTTGCCTCATGTTTCTGCCTAATGTTATATTTTTTCTAGTTTATGTGTAATGCTATTAGGCAGATAATTTCAGGCTAAGATGGAAGACTGGCCGCCTCAAGAAAGTACACAAGCTGCTGCATCTACCCCTCTCATGCTCTCTCTCTGGCCAAAACATTCTAGAAGCTTGTGGAAAAACATTGAGTGAGATGGATAAGTCTGTGACAGTGACAGAAGCTGTAATTTTGATGTGAACCTTAACTTTGCAGAACTTCCTCAGAATATATGATTGCTGGGAATTAAGGTAAGCTCTTTTGGGCCTTATACCAAGGACAAGTTCTGAATCTTTTTGCAATGGGCTCACTAGACTTGAAAGTGGATATAATTTTAAGATGTTTAAAATGAAGCATGTGTAAACCATCTTGATAATAAAAAGGGGTTTAAAATGACTGACATAGGAAAGATGGGAGTTTAATCCTCTTAGTACCACAGATGACTGTCTTATTTAACTGATGCTTTAAATGATGAGAAGCCATTGCTATTAGCAAAAAGTAAAACATACATTAAAAAAGGCTGCAAACTCACTCACTTTGTACTCACTTCTTGTGTCTTTTTTCATCAGCCTGATACAAAAGCAGGAAACTTGAAGAAGCAGCTCAATCTGGTTCAAATGACCATCCACATTGTAAGTCTTTTATCTCCACTGACTGAGACCTAATACTGGTTATTGGATTCACCTGTTTAAATGATCTGTACTCATCCACCTAGCAGGTGATGTTGGTTTTGCCATCTCAGAAATGAACCGATGCAATTTTGAGAGTAACCTCTAAGCTTGAATTGCTGGGAGTGTCGTGGTTTGGGTTGGGCTGACCACTGAACAATGACAGATGCTCTATTTACCGCTCTCTCTCCCTTCCTAGAAGAGAAGGAAGAGAAAATAAGGGAGAGACTTATGGGTTGAAAACTAAAACTACCTTAATGAAATATTAACAATAAAAAGAAAATATAATAATATAAAAAAATAATGAAATATATACAACATATACAAAACCAGTATTAAGCTCCCAGGATGACAATCATGTCAACAGCAGGTACTGAGTCCAGACTGGACTCAGCAACAGATGGGAATTGGGTTCTGGAACTGGATTCAGGAACACACACACACACTGGGGTCAAAGACAGACAAAAAGACAGAGTCCTCCTTGGCTACTGACCATTGAAGAAAGGGGCTGACCTCTTTGATCCCTCAGCTTTTATACTGAGCATGATGCAGATGGGATGGAATACCCCTGTTGGTCAGTTTTGGGTCACCTGTCCTGTCTGCTCTTCCCCACAGGTGCAACTGCTCTACGCTATTCCACTTCCAACCCTCCAACTTGTGCATAACAAAGTCAGCTGACCTTGGTTGTTATAGCAATAAGTATAAGCAGGAGCCACTCTGCATACTATTCCTTGGTATTCACTATAAACATCAGATGTTATCACTGCCAGAATTAGACACTGTCTGAAAAACATGTCTTTAATTTCAGAGAGTGAGTTAGTTAGTTAGTTAGCTAGAAGAGAATTAACTGAAAAGTAAAATTGTTGAAAAGAAAATTGGTTCTGTTCTACCTCAAACCAGGAAAAGGAGAAATAAAAAATTATAAGATACAACCATTGGAAGTTTTATGCCCTCAGAAAGGAGCTCTTTGGAATAATGTCATTAACTTTCACAAGATTTGTAAAAGTTCCGGAAAAATAGAAGAAGATCAGCATTGTCACAGTATTCAAAAAGGAAGGAGAAAATTACTGTGATAATTGTAAACTGTATCGGCATGCAATTGAGTCTGAACTGAGATGGGGTTTGATTAATTATCAGTCAAAGCAGGATAATGAAATAAACATATTTAACAGGAGTACAAGGAGCCTGGGGTCAGGCTCTTTTCAGTGGCGCCTGGCAACAGGACAAGAGGTAACGGGCATAAACTTGAGCACAGGAAGTTCCACGTAAACATGAGGAGGAACTTCTTTACCTTGAGGGTGGCAGAGCACTGGAACAGGCTGCCCAGGGAGGTGGTGGAGTCTCCGTCTCTGGGGACATTCAAAACCTGCCTGGACGCGTTCCTGTGCAACCTGCTCTAAGGTGGCCCTGCTCTGGCAGGGGGGCTGGACTAGATGATCTCCAGAGGTCCCTTCCAACCCCTACCGTTCTGTGATTCTGTGATGCAGTGAAATAGAAAAGTTATCCTGAAAAAAACAAGCTTCCAATTATTTGCAAGGCAGCTGGAAAAAGCAATAGGTTTGCTGAGTCTGACTTATGCTTTTGCAAGGCATACAGCAAGACCTACATTGAGATGTGCTTCTTATGGTGTCCCAGAGGAGTGGGCTCTTGGTTATGCATAGTTTACCAGTTTTTATCAGTGGACTGGAAGAACGGAATTGAACCACTTAATAAGTTTGAGGCAAAAAATCTTTTGTATACAAAGGAAGAAGCATACTAAGGAAATGTCAAGTGAGTGTATTTCATATTGAGAGTAGAGTGATTACTGCTGGAACACAGGGACAGGGTACAGCATCTATACTGCAGAAAGGATGTTAAGAAATTGGAGGGGGTTCAGAGAAGAACCTTGAGATGATGAAGGGATGGAAAAACATGGCGGTCTCTGAAGTATATAGCTTAAACAATTTGTCTAATAAAAGACAAGTCTGTGGGGGTGACCCCAGTGTAATCGATAAATAATTTCCTGGGAATAGAAATCTATTAACAGAACTAGCAAAGACAGAAAGAAATTGCCTATAGTAAGCATTTAGCTAATGGATTCTCCGTCTCTGGAGAATATTTGTAAATCTATACTGGATATTTTATTAAATTATATGCTTGAGATCAAACAAGAATTAATTCAAGGGATTCTGTAGTCTGTGTTTTGTTGCAGAATAGATTAAATGATCATGATCTGTAACAAAATCTAATCTGTATTTTTCTATTGACTAGATGAAGGCATAAAATCAGAGAAATTCCATTTAGGTGCAAAGTCCTTTCTCAAATAAGACCTAAAATACATTTATAAAATTTATTTGAATGATCATGGGAAATATTTTTTGTGCAACTGTATAGCTAATGACTAAAGCAAATTTTGTATTTCTTGTGCTCTTGGAATTGTCTGGTACAGAATTTACTGGTGATTGATTAACAAGATTTTACTGGCAGCAGTAACAGCAATAAATAAAGCACAGATCAGAATCACAGCAAAGTTCTATTCTCTATGAGGGGACTGCATTGTTGTTGTTGATTTTTTTTCTGTTTTTAACAGAAGTCATTACCAGTTTTAGTGTGTTAGAATACATCTGAATTTTATTTCAGAAAGTATCTTTTACAACTTTTTTTAGATTGTTTGGTAGTGAGATTTATCTGAAGAACAATGAAACAGAACAACTCTGGTACCACTGAACACTGATATGGAATTAATTAATGAGGAATTGCAAAATGTTAATTGCAGGAGATGTAGGACAAAAGTTTCTAAAGCAGATTAAATAGACCAAGAAGAAGTGTAGGGAAAAAAATATAATTTTCAAACTTTTAAGAAGAAAGTTTGATTACAAATTTTTAATAGTTTGATTTTTGTATGTTGTAAAATCACATATTTGAATAGCATTTTAAATGTTTTCCACCCTCAATGTGTCATGTTGAGTTACTGACACTTCTAGCTGTTAGATATTTTTCCTATTTTGTCTTTTAGGTTTTTTCTTTTATCATTGAAAGATGGCGATTTCTGCAAACTATAAACATGACTGCGAATATGTATAGCTATTCAGACTGTGTTCTGTGTTTCAACCATATTTTCTACCTGGTGTGGAATAATTACTAAAATTGGCCGAAAATGTATAGCATTGTTCATAGCTTAAGGAAAAGCATGAAATCAAGAAGCTTCTGTGGTGGAAAACAAGCCTGCACCTGGCATACATGGAACACAAAATATCTGTGGTTCCCAGACAAAACTACATGAGGAATGGAATGGAATGTCGATTCTTTGGCCTTGCCTTGTGTTGATAGCGGGAAAGAAGACGGCACTGAGACAGATAAAGCGGCTTACTTGGACCCAGAACCAGCATTCTGTCAAATTTTGATCAACTGTTGTCCTTTGCATGAACTTTGCTCATTATAATGCCATTTTAATGCATTTTAATACCAAAACACACCTCCATCCCGAAGGCTACCCACCTCCAAGGTGTGACCACTCCTCTTTGAGTCTGCATCCTGAATTTTTTGTAAAATATACCTTTAATTCAAGGCAAGAGAAATTCACACCAATCACAATAAAGGTATTTATGACTAAAGTCACTCTAATGCCACCTTGAAGGTAAAAAATAGTACAAAAATGGCCCAAGAATGGAGGGATATGAAGGAAGACGCCATCAGTGAAACACCATTAGAACGAGTCAGGGGAGAACTCCATCACAGACTGCCTTTGACTTCTGGGACCAGACGATGGGCTGAGCCTTTTTTCCTACCCCCATAGGGATGCCTTTGGGTAAGACTTAGATTATGCCAAGAACTTCTTCAGGAAACTTAGAAATTTCTCTAGAGAATCTTTTTCCTACAATCATAGCCAGGCTGTATGGTTTGTAACTTTGTCACGCGTTCTGTGTAAGTAACATTACTTTTACTTGCACTTACTTTACAGACAGAGTATTGTCCACCTACAAATCCAAAGACCCTGTGTTTCTGCTGCTTAAATAAACTGCAATCTTTAGCTAGCTAGTCGCTTTGGTTTCTCACTGAACGCATCCACAGACTTGAGGGCGGCTGTGCTAGTTCGTGAGCACAGCTGGACTGACGGTGCAGCCTGCTATTACTGTATCCAAATTGTGGTAGTTTAATACTGTACATTAAATGCGATTGGACTGATAGTGGCGAATTGGGCATCACTCAGAATTTAAGCCTAGCTGCACCTAGCCTCCCACCTCGGTGAGGAGTGTTAGAATGCAAAGGGGTTTATTTTCTGCAAAAACTGTTTTGCCCCCTGCCTTCACGCAACAGTAGAGTGGTGTCACGGACAGGATTTGTTGTCATGGAGATGTTGTGGCAAAAATACGATTTTGCCCCTTCCCAAGCTGGGAAGGAGTGGATAAATTTTGGAAGGATGAAGAGAAAGTAGTAGAGCCTATTGAGGAATGTTGTGCTTCACTGAGGCTTAGGTCGGGAAAAGGCAAGAGAGGGATATGTGAAGTATTAGGCACCTGTTTATCTTGTGCACAAAAAGAAGCTAGAGAAACCCCTGCTCCTAGTCTGATTTCTGCTGTAGAATATGCGACTCTGAAATTGGAGAATGAGGTGCTGTCATCATCATTAGCCTTTCAGAAGGAGATGGGAGAAAAATTACGGGATCAAGTTGATAAGCTTGTGAATGAGAACGAAATTTTAGGAAATGGGAATGCTCAACTTGTGAGTGATAATTTCCACCTTAAAACGTTACTGGAAAGGGTAACTAGGTTCTTAGATAAAATACAGCCCTCAGACCAGGTCCAACAAATTCATGAGTTAATGTGTAATTCAAATTCTGGAACCCAGACCGGTGAATTTTGGCCAGAGAATGAGGACGAGTAAGAAAGTGAGGAGAAAGGGCCTTTTACTTTGAAATCACGAGATTTTCCTTTACAACCTCTGATTAAGACAGAAACCACCACTGATGAGAATAATGCAGTTCGTACCTCTGAGCGTACTATTCTGTGGACACCAACAGTTAGCGAAGATAAGGGAAAAATATTCAAGGCATCCGGAGGAGTAGGCTGTTGAATATGTGTGGCGGGTTTCGGCTGAAGGAGGAGATAGAATTACGTTGAGCAAGGAGGAAGCAGGAGATTCTTGGGGGCAGGGAGTGTTTTTAACTACTATGCCTGGTGATCATGATTATTCCCTAACTGCTCGAGCAGTGTATTGGGCAGGAGGCATGGATCTGCAAGAGAGGGGGGAGCCATTAGAAATAAGAGTTAGAGGTTACTGTGACCTGTTTGCAGCAATACGGAAAGCAGCTTGTTTGCAGGCTATGTATAACAGACAGGAATTTCGAAAATCTCCCATGTCTGCACCTATCGACCCCAAGCGATTAGCCCCTCTCATCCGTGGTTTTCCCGATTTCCTGAAACAGTTCGTTGTTAACACTCCAGATTGTATACAGGAGGCTCTAGGTAGGTGAGGCCGGCAAAATTACATTCCTTCCTGGAGTGAATATGTACAGGAACTAGACCATTACGGACGTCGAATGGGCTGGGCTAGTCTGAATGACGAAAAATCCACTGACCACCCCCGGCAAGTCCAAACTTCTACCTGAAATCATAAATCAAAGGGAAAGTTTAAGCCTGATGAGAACCGAAATGAGCCGTGGTGTAAAGCCTTAGCATTAGGGGTCCCCCGACAATTCTTGCACGGTACCCCTACAGGAGATCTCCATATGTTGGTCCAATCTCTAATTAGGAAGAATAATTCGGTAAGGGGGGAAAGTCTAACTACAGAGCCCCCAGACTGCGAGAACACTATGCCTTCCGCACTGGAGCATGACTTGATTGATTTGTCAGAGCCCCAGTCAGAAAAACTCCTATCCCTGGGGAGGGCAGTGAGCCACCCTGTCCGGCGGGTACTAGCGATTCAATGGCTCTCTCTTAAAGACTCTGAACTTTTTATTGCCATTCCTGTCAGAACTCAGAAGATGTCGGTAAATTTCATTATTGATACCGGAGCCCAAATGTCTGCAATTACTAATGAAACAGCACATCTTTTAGGTATAAACCCCCCCGGCGACGAGTCCACTTTACAGGAATTCATGGTGTGATAAAAACTTGCCCTACCACAAAAATTAACCTCTGGTTGCCGGGGGAGCAGCGTATGACTAAAACAGAAGTGTTAGTGGGTGCTTCACGTACTAACCTCCTGGGATTTGACGTAGTGCGTGGGCGAATGTGGAAATTTCCCGATGGGACTGTGTGGAGTTTTGCAGGACATGAAAAAGGATTAGATGCAGTGAAATTAAATCTATTGGAAACTTCCATACCTTTACCTCCCTCTAAAATCACTAACGTTCGGCAATATCCACTGCCTACAGCTGCACTTGCAGGAATTTGCGGGGTGGTATTAGATTTGGAGAAAAGAGACATCATTAAAAGGAGTCATTCACCTTATAATTCACTGATGTGACCAGTAAAAAAGCCTATCGGGCAATGTCGTTTTACAGTAGATTACTGAAAGTTAAATGCCAATACTGCAACCCTGACTGCCACAGTCCCGAATATTGCTGAAATTGTGACAATGATACAAGGAGCTGTGCATTCTTGGATGGCTGCCTTAGATGTTAAAGACGTGTTCTTTATGATTCGCCTTCTAGAGCAAGACAAAGCACAGTTCACATTCATGTGGAAAGGAGTCCAATATACTTTTAAACGACTTCCACAAAGATACAAACATTCCCCTCCCTTCACACAACAGCTGGGTAAGGCTTCACTCTAGAATTAGGGAGCAATTCAGTGACGTGAATGAAGCTGTGCCTAAGTGCAAAAAGTCAGCCTACGCAGACTTGATCATAGATACATTTTATGTACCTCCATTCCAGATATGTATGGTTTAAGCTAAAATCACATATGTAGTCTGATCATGGTTTCTCTGGCTGTCTTTTTTCCCCTTACTGTGTCTGGTAGATGTGTTGTTGAAAAATATTTGTGGTTACCTTCATGAGTGATAGATAATATCATCAGGATTCATTTGAAGTAAAAGGTGTATCTTAAGTATTGTATGTTGGAAGTAAATATAAAGAAGTGAACATTAATTCTGGATCATATTCTTACAAGAAATCAATACTCCTGGACACAATAATATTAATTTCTTACTAAGTCATAGTATTTTTCTTTTATTATACTATTTTTAGCTTTCTATTATAAATGGTGCAGTATAAAACTGATTTAAACACATTTATCTTTATATACTCTTTAAAATATATATTTTTCTATTTTGTTTATAATGTAAATTTTGTTATGTGATTGGTAGATTTGCCATCACATTTTTTCTTCTAAGAAAGTGGAGTATGTTTCAGTCATAATGCATACATTATCCCTACTTCCGTGTTCGAAAGTAGTTAAGTTAAAATGTTCAAAGCTTCCCTCTACATTTATTTGTTATGAGAAAGATGATACTCAAGTGTGCTTACTTGTGCTCAAATAAATACTCACTTTATGGACACACTGGCAATGCATACTGGGCCAGAGAGAAAAGTGCTGAAGTTCATTTTATATCTTTGTCAGCCTCCTAAACAGGTAGAGGCACTATGTGTGCAAGCAATACTGATAAGAGAGAGTAGTCACTCTACAACACATTAAAATGCACCAAATTATTTATATTACGCTACCAGGCTGTGGTCCCAGAGCCTCAAAAGGTTGTAAGCAACTAAATCTCTCCTCAGAGTCATCCTGAGTTGCAAAAGCCTAACATATACCAAAAGGCCCCATGAAAGATTTGTTGAGAGAAACTCAGACAATATAATTCTATTTACTGAGCTAAAATATCTCTTTTGAGTGAGGTGATTTTTACAGGTTAGTTGAGAGGCTGAGGCACTTTTTTCTTTCTGTAAACAGAGACTTCAAAATTATTTCAGTAAAACAGAAGGCAGAAGGCTTCTCAAATTGTTTTGTACCAAATATAGAATGATTTCTGTGTTAGAGTACTGCTTCCTATGGAGAGCTAAAGAAAGATTAGTGAGAAGACAGGGTAAGGAAGAAGGTAGAGGTAGAGGAAGAAATCGAAAGAAGAGACAGTTATGTAGCTAAGGTTTTCATACTGTCGATGCTGTGAGTAGCAGGAGGAGCTGAGGTACTCTTGCATGGGGCTGCATACTCATGAAAAACCCAATTTTCTTAAGTTTCTCTCATGTCAATTGGCTCAGATCTGAATAACAGTCAGCTTTTTGAGGAGGAGACATTGATTTGTCACATGGAAAATATTGAACAAAGTTGGAGCTAATAGGATTCCTTTGGAAGACTGTAAGTATTTTTTTCCTACTGGGAAATTCTTCGAGAGTTTCACCTGAACTAATGATTTTTGAGATCTGTCATTCTGGTATCCATAAAGCACTGAAAGCATACTCTAATGATATGGTATAGAACTAATTTTTAAAATTGGAATATTATCTGTTAGTAAGTCACACTGCTTACATAAATCAAACTATCAACATCTACACAGACATTTTTTCAATCACACTGAATAATATTATTACAATAAACAGAATTAGTTAGACTAGTTATGTTTTCCATAAAATTGTTAATGTTTGTGTTTTCATAGAGCCATAGAATATTTTGAGTTTGAAAGGAGCTTTAAAGTTTATCTAGTCCAATCGCCCTACAATGAGCAGGGGCGCTTTCAACTAGATCAGGTTGCTCAGAGCCCCGTCCAACCTGACCTTAAACCCCAACCCCCTTAAGCCCCTTTGAGCCTTTTGTGGCACAATAATTAAAATCACAATTAGCTCTCTTCATTTTTTCTGTAGCACTGATTGAAAGCATGTCAAATAATTGAATATTTTCAGTTTAAAGTCCTCAATTGTGTGAAACTTTTCCGTAGTTGTTTCTTCTGCTTACATTAACAATTGGAAATTGTAACAAGATCTTTCAACTGGAGTGCAACAGAGCATGGCTTTCATCTAAACTAGGGTGATGAACAAATAAGCAATCTGCCTTCTCATGGAAGATGTTGGTGAACTTCTCATATTATAGTTCCTGGTTCATGGACAGGTATATGTCAAAGCCAATGTAAACTATTGAATATGTTGTAAAGTTGAAGTTGAGTGAATTTTTTTTTTTTTTTTAAATGAAATGTAGCTACACTACCAGTTTAGGGAAAGTCATTCCAGTCAACAGACTTCTAAAAAAACCCTTTCTCAGAAATCTTTCAAATTAGATATATGTGTAATGAATAGGACACCTCTTATTAAAAACATACCAAGGCTTTACAAGCTAAAAAAGAAAAAGGATCAGAGTACACAAATGCCAAGAAAATGGATTTTTACACATTGTTTGGTATGTTTGATCTGATCTCTCTCATACATTAGTTAGACAAACAGAAAATTGGAATTAGAAAGCAGAAGACAAAACTACAAAGCACAAAATTGGAAAGTGGCATGACTACAATGTATTTTTACAGCATCTGTGAAAATCTTGGGTTTTGTTGCACATTTACATGTTACAGTGACATTTCATGCAATCAAAACGTTCATTTCAGTGATATGCAGTCTGGGTACAGTCAATATCTTACTACACAATGAAAGATGTATTAAAGTATTTTAAAGGCACAAGTATTACGTTGTCTCAGCTGCTCTGCCTTCTGGTGATAAAATTTATAAAACAGTTCTGCTGGTCTCCTCTGTTCCTATTGTGACAACATTAGTCTTTCCACCTCTGGTACATGGCTAGAAAATGAAGAAAAACATGGTGCAGTTTCCCAGTAATGCGTGTTGACAGCTCCACTAAATTATGTGTTTACCTGAATGCACTGGAACATGGTGGGTTACTGACAAGTTTTCCTTAAAAAAAAAAAAAGGAAAAAAAAAGTGAACTGAAAATTCTATACTATGAAAATGGAACTATCTCGCTGTTAGTAGTGCATTATAGTTGAACAGTATAGTAATACCTATAATATAAAATATGAATTATGCGTTAGTACCTCCAGACATCAGTTAACAAACATTCCACCAATTTCAGTAGGCCACAAATCCTAAATAGCTTTGAAAATCTGGGCCCTACTGTTTTTCACTTACCTCTCAGGGCTGGAAGTGAGTTACCAAGATGAATGATTCTCAATATAGTGGTCCAAAATCTGACCCCGTCAAAGCTAGCAGCGAGGTTTAAGTCTCTGAGGATATGATGTGATGTAGAATTTAGTCAAATATATTAAAATAAAACTTCTCTTTTCAGATCACATTCTTTCTACATACATCCAGACAGTTAGGAAGACTTTATCAACTTAATCAAAATGCTTTATTTCTCACTGGAGCTACATTTACAACTGAAGAAGTATGTTGGCTCTTATACTAGCTTTCTGGTGCATGATTTGGCCCTTTTTGATGGTTCCCAAGGAAATGTATATGCTGGTGTTACTGATGCATTTTTATATTTCATCTAACCTATAAAACTTTATAACCGTAATAAAAATAATAAAAATGATAACATTTTGTGGTTGTAATTGGGTACATTTAATAACAGATTTTAACAAAGGCAGCATGTCGGTCTTTGTTGCAATTGAGATAGGATAACAAAATGATAAATTTTACCCCTTTCTTTATTGTACCTGCATTTTTGATAGCATAAGCAAAAAAAAAAAAAGAGAGAGCAGCTTTTGAATAGATTGACTTTTCTCTCTTGTTGAGCTGGAAATATTTTTTGGTTTAAGACCATTTCTCATGCGTTAGATTACATAGTACAGTAGTTTTCTTCCAAGGTCAAAAAGATCTGCTGAAGTTACTAAACGCTACTCACTGTGGATGTTTCTGGTGTAAGTGGCGTGCTTATTTATACTTCCATAAGTGCACAGTTATAACCATTTGTTTTCTAATACGTGTCCAAAGTAACAGAGAGAGAAATTAAAGACATCACTCATGCAGTATACAAAGTGGTCATTTTGGTCACTGAGGGAAAGGCTTTCATTTAGCAAGTCGGAGCAAAATGCAGGGATCAGCAGAAGGCAGAATAGATTTCTTGAAATGTGGAGGAATCCTGTTGACACAAAAAGAAATCCTGAATTATTGTCTCCATGTTTTCACACTTCTTAAGATCAATTTATTTTCCAACAGCTGTCTTCTTACTAGACTTAGAATATGAATTGAATCTATATGAAACATACAAAACTGATCTTCTACCACAGAAAACACAGGTATTTTCTGTATATACAGATTGAAACAAGAAGCTGCATATATGATTTCTTAAAAAAAAGCCACATTATTTGCACTATATGGATATTCTTTTTGGCTGAAATAAGGTCCATGTTGCAAACTTGTTAAAAAAAGTACTAAGTAAAAAAATTGTTGCTATAATGGTACTAAATTTTAACAGAACTGAGAATTAAAAAGCTTATTTATTCAATACTAGTTCAAACTAGTCCAAGCAGTAAAGAATTACTAGTATGCGGATTTATCTGTATGCAGATATACATAACAGCCAAACAATTCAAGCAAAGATAACAGAACACTTTTAAAGGCTGAAAATTCAAAATTTCAACAGATAGAAATTAACAGAAAGTTGTTGGTGCCACCTTACTCTAAACCACTGTACATATATTTTTCTGATATATATAATTCAAAAGTATACAATGAACCTTTTCTCCAAAACTTAATTCATTTAATGCAGAAAAGGTTCAGTACTTGAAGAACAAGCAAGTATTTGAGCCTTTGTTTTACCCTCACTGGTCAATGGATGTTCTTAGTCATTGCATTATCCAATGTATAGTATATAAATGTTACAATGAAATGGAAAATAGGTTGGCATGGGCATACCTGCCTTTTGTCCCACCCCTGGTCTCAGGGTTTTGGCATAGCAGGGCTTTGGCGTGCTGTGTGACTTGCACTTCTATCCCAGTGGCCTATGGCTGGGTTCCATGGGTGGGGACGAAGGACCCTTCCAAAATTCACTTGTCTCTGTGAGCACTCATGCTGTGGTCCAGTGCCTGGGCAAAGATGTACGTTTAAATCACTTATCTAGAGCTATTAAAGCCATTGGGAGGGGTACTTGTATACAAATATATGTCTAGATATATCTATCTCTCTCTCTCTACATTTGTATATAAACTACCATAAATTATTTCGATAACATTTGATTTTGTGTTTAAAGGTCTGTAAAAGCTCTAAGTCTCATTTATAGGTTTAGAACAGCTTATGAAGCCATTTTCTTACTGCCTCTCAGCTTTCAGCATTAGCCACTCAGCCAGAGTTTTGCTGTGACTCCACCACTCCACTTGTGGGACTCAGATTTCTTCTGTGGTTCTCAGAAGATTTTGGGCTGCAAGCCAGGAGATGAGAGCCTGAGCTTGTCATTTAACAGTGTGGATGATCACCTAGTGAAGGTACACATTTAGACCTGCACAGGGGTTTTGCCAGTTGTGTGTACACACGGTGAATGCACAATAATTCTGGGGAGAAAATGATGGAGAGTCATTTCTAAATGTAAATCCATATTATAAACAATTTTTCTAGTAAATCCTAACTTGTGGGGATTTAAGAAAGGGGGTAATAAAATTGGAGGTACGTATTTGTGTGTGTCATTTTACAGATTTCTAAAACCTGTATATTAACCATTCCATTTACATTATATGCCATTGCAGTAATACCCACAGGGTCTGTTTGGGAAATACATTCAACTTATGAATTATCACTGGATCTACTAGTGTAACTGATAGTAAAAATAGGTGATCCTCCTCCCTACAGACTGTTGGAAGTTGGGAGAAAAATCACGGTTTTTTACAAGTCTTGCACAGCTCAAAGTCCTATTTGCTTTCCCCATTTGCTTCCCTCACTCTTCTTTGGCAGACAGACCCAGCTCCCCTCCCAACTTCTTCCCTTCACTCCATTATGGTTTTTTCTCATTTGGTTTTTGGTTTTCATTCCCTGTTACTTCCAGTCCAGTAGCTTACTCCTTCATGCTACCTGTGTACTAGCTCCACAACAGAGAGTCTCCTTGGGTTTGTTTGGATGCTGCCCCAGATCTGAGAGAGCAGCTACAGAGGCAAATTCAGGGGGAACTTGTCACTGTTACTGTGGCTCTTCAGGGGCTTGTTCAGCTGAGACTTTAACAGAATATTTTTTTTTGTATGGTAAAAGCAAAATAATTTCCCTAGCTCTATTCCTAGAAGTCAATTAATTGTTTTGGTTGACATTCTCTTCTCAGGGTTTGACCCTGAGTGAAAACATTTAATTCGAGATGTTCTCATAATAGATGTAAATAAAACAGTGATTCAAAGGTTATTTTTCTATAAAAGCATGAATGATACCAACAGTTAGACCTGTTTTCTGCTTAGGTAATCTTTTATTCTACAAAAAGTCAATTTCAAAGTTTACTTTTGAGTTTGACTTTCCCATCATACTTCAGCTGACTGTAAACAGATGCAAGTCATGAGGCAGTCTGTCAGGTATTCCCAACGCCAATACACACTTGTTTCTAGGAAAACCACAAGTGACTCCAAGTTGAGAAAGAGCCAGTCCTTTGGGGATACTAATTTTAAAAAAAAAGTCTCACATTTCTTTTAGGATCTGTTTAATACAGTAGCTCAGGTTGAACTGCAGATCCTGTGAGCTCCTTGTTGACAATGTTGGCAATGCTCTGTCAGGACACATCAAAAGAACATTTCCAAGTATTTGGTTATATTTCTCCACCTCTCTGCCTTACCTCAATATGCCTTACATTTCTGTTCCTCACTTCATATCACAGATGCAGACCAACATCAAAAGCTCAATGAAAAACAAAGCAACAAAGCCTGATCAGTCATCTGTGAAAGAGCTCCCTTTTGATCTGAGGAACAATACACTTTGGAGTTATTTGGAGGATGGCACCCAAAGTAAGGAAAATCTATCTGAAAATGGTAATGGCTGTTAAAAGCACTCCAGTGACAAGCACGCAAAGGTTATCTCTGAAAATAATTTTTGTTTCTTGCTAATTCATGAGGTTTTTTCCTTTTCTTTTTCCTTCTTTATTAGTGATTATTTACCGTTAGAAAGTGAGTAGCCTAACTTTAATCATGTTGTTTCCTGGAAGAGGAGTTAATACTCTCTTATGACTCAGATAGATAGTAATTATCAGGTTATTGGACTTGCATTATAAAAAAACAAGTACAACAGCCTTGGCTGATGCAATTATTTATTTCTAGAGACTACAGATAGATGTTTAATGATTTAAAATATATAACTACTTGACAGTCAACACCATAAACCCACCCTTTTCCAATTTCTGGGCCAAATTATCTTTTTAAGTAAAGAAAATATAAGTTCCTCAAAATCATTAATTTTGTGTACCGTTCAAGAACTCATGGAGTCCTCTTTGTCCTCCTCCTGCCTCTCAGATTCCTTAATAAAAACAAAGATGGAAGTGAAGATAACAGATCTTTGTACTGCTCTCTTGTCAAGTCCAAATCATGTAAGCCTTGACAAAATGAAAAAAGCATGTGTATACATTGTACCTTAATGTTTTTATCTTTGATACTAAATCCATGTAACCCTAAGAAGGTAAAAGTACTACTGGAAATCTGTATTAGCATCAAATTGAATTGAAATGGTTCAATGTTTTTTGTTTAAGGTTTTGGTAATTCATGTAAATTTGATAACTGCATCAGTAAGAATGTAATATTTTCAGTACAAATTTAATGAAATATCACACCTTTTTCTTAAATAGGAAACATTATGGAGGGAAACATTGATACCCCTGGGGCAGGGGTTGTATATATTTAAATGAACCTTTTTAAAGCAAAAACATACTTCAAATGGCCCACACATTTGCTACTGCCTTCAGTGGCAGCCTTTGTGACATGGAAAAAAGAGTATTTTCCAGGAAGGAATCAGTGTATTGTAGAAAAAAGTGTAGTTTTTGAGCACAATCAGAATATTCTGTCCTGTGTTCACTGTGACTGCTACAGTAGATTTTACTGTGGATAAGTCTTTACAGCTGCATTACTTTATGTCAAACATTTTGGAAGATGCTTAATTTTTGACTTGCAGCTCAGCTTTGTACCATTTTTTGCTGTAGTCTACTTGAAGACAACTTTGGCATGCTTCCTTAATACTGACAATACCTTCAGGTGCTTTAGAAATTGGATCCGTGTTCAGCATGATGCCTTAAAGCTAGTTACAATAGCAACGACTGAAAATAACTAGACCAATGCACAGAATGTCAAGATAATGTTCATTTGTTGTTACTGGATGAATTGACTAAAAAGATCAGTATTAGACAGCTTTTGCTCTCAAGAGAGTTGTTAAGACTTGTTTGCAATAAAACTGGGAAAGTAAAAAGCCTCTGCAATGCCTTTTGTAGTACTACCTGAAGGTAACAATGTCAGGTTCGCTTCTGCTTGCTGAAGGGTTTTGCCCTTCTGTAGAAATCTACAGACCCAGTTTTTACTACAAAATCTAAAAGGAGAATGAAAGTACTATTTTTTTTCCATCAGGGATGACTATGGATAAATAAAATTCAGGAATCAAGGGGAAAAAAATCTAATCAGTGAGGACGCTGGAGAAAAAAATTGTCCTGCTTTATGAACCTCCTCCCAACCCCTCAGCAGTATTTGAGCATTGCTTGTCCTTTCCAGCTCTCAACAGAAATAGAAAGGAAAGGAGATTTGCGAAGCATTCATACTATCTGACTTTAAACATAATTTGGATGCTTAGAATTCCTGTATTATTAAATTCGAGGTGGGTGCCTCCACAGGAAGTTCTGCATTTGGAGACATTGTGCTGTGCTGGAGACATTCAAAACCCGCCTGGACACGTTCCTGTGCCACCTGCTCTAAGGTGGCCCTGCTCTGGCAGGGGGTTGGACTAGATGGTCTACTAAGGTCTCTTCCAACCCTATGATTCTGTGATTCTGTGATTTGGACTATAGCGACTGTATTACTTAGAATTTCTAAATTCCCTCTGGAGGCTCATGCTGTTCTCTGTTAAGTATTAGAGGAGTGGACAATCCCATATTGGAAAATTTACTTTGGTGCTAAAGTTAGTGACAAGAAAATCCTCTTTTATTGCTCTGCAGGGTTGCCTGGTCCTTGTTTTAAGTTAAGAACACATTAATGGTTGCCAGCACCATTCAGCCTAGAGGTTTACCCCCAAGATGACCCTTAGCCAAGGTCTGTGCTGTGCAATTCAGACATGCTTCCAGCTTCTGACATATCCATGGCATGCCAACATGAAGATCAGTTTTGGCAACACTTTTTTATCAAAACAATTCCCTAAGTTTGGTCAACTGTCTTAAGGTAATTTTCATAAACTTTATGTGCATTGAAACAGGTACGGTGTGAAATGCAGTCAAAAGTTCTCCATAGTGCATAGATGTGCATGCTTCTTGTAGGCAGATAGAACTTGACATTTCAGCTATTATTTATGGCTGTATTATGACAAGATGTTAAAATATTTTATATGGACAATTAGCAGTGCCCTCAAATTCATTATTTTTTTTGTCTCAGAACATCTGATATGCTCAAAAATCCTATCTAGCAGCTGTATTGTTGTCCTAAATCCATTCTCTTCTGCTAGATGGCCTATAATGTAAGTGTGGTGTGAGGTGATTATTTTTTGTTTTGATTGCCGCCTTTGTATATGTCAAGTTGTTTTGGAACTTCCAGTGTCAGTTTCACCAAAATTCATTCCAAAGTAAGATCTCAACTATTTTACATCAAAGTGGCAGCCCGATCAAGCATTGCTCATTGCAGGAACGGGAGAGTTTTTGCATTTATTGGACTGACTAGATATTTGATGTGTGTTTTTTTTTTTATACTTAAAAAAAAAACTTTATAAAAATAAAAAGACATGCTTACAATGATAAAATTATTTAGAATAAATTGGACTACCAAAAGGAAAAATTTGTTAGACAATTGTGGTTGGTAATCTAGTTGTTTGTCCATGTAAAACTCATCTTCTGTGAAGCACAGAAAACAACTTTTGTCAGTCATCCAAAGGGATGATAATAATTCAGGGCTGTCTAGAGGGCTCTTAATTATTTCTGATTAGATCCATATTTTATGGTTGTTGTTGGTACACTGTAAATAACAATTTATACACTGGAAAATGAAACCGAAGTGATTTCTGGTGTGCTTCTAAAACAGTGGCAGCAACAACTGTAGATCCAGCTGGAAAAATTTGTGTTACTTGCGCAGCTTTATCCTGCAGAGCACAAGAGACTCACATGTTGCATATCACAAAATAAACGAGACAAGAAGGAAAGTGAGCCCTGTGCTGCACATGGGCAGGGCAGCAGTCCTAACCAAAATGAGACCTTATCACAACCCAGAGACAAAGCCAAAATGGCTGAATCCCTTACATTCCGTATGTAAGTATGGTGGGATACAACTTTTTAAAAAAGCCTGAAGATGATTTCAGGGACCTGAAAGCAAGTCCATTTTTTCTGACTACATAGTGTGGTCTAAAAAATAATGTTATCTCTCACTTGGCCTCTTAATATACAGTCAAACATAATTCTATAAGATATACATGTGAACATTACAAAACACTGCAGCAGCTCCTCCTTGTCATGCAAATCAGGATGACAGAGTTGTAGCACAGCACCATTTTGTCTTCTCTGTAGTCATGGACACAAAACTTTTTTAAAACAGGCAACTAGTTTTTCTTCTGCCTCCCGCAATGATCTACACCTTCTGTGGTTATAAATTAATTATATTCCTTTCTTTCTTTCTTTATAAAGTCTACGTTACACATTTAAATATCCTGTGGTTGTCTTATAACATCTTTTTTTATTTAACTTTGAATTTCCTCATCCTTATTGATGTTCGTGTTTTATTTATTAACTTGAGTTCAATGTTCTCAGTAAGGTGCTGGATCTTCAAAAGAAATCGTCAGTCACAACAGAGTTCAATCAAATCAAATTTCTGGAAGTTGTCTGCCCAGGTTAAAATTAAAAAGTTATATACATCATCTGTGCATGTGAAATGGAAACAGGATGATTATGAAACTCCTTTTAGAAGTTGAAAGAAGAAAGCTGATGATTTTTCCATTAATGTTTTTCATTTAAAATTATGACAACTTAAAACTACCTGCTAACCATGTATCTAAATTAATTTCCTACACTTCATTTTTTTACATTTCCTATGCACCTGAGAACACCCCAATAGAAAGCTTGAGAGAGACAACATTAAGAGCCTGCTGAAAGACCACATTAACCCGTTGCCTGGCAAATCTGCCAGATGAAGTGTTCCCCTTTTCTCTGGGAATCCTCGAGGATGATGATCTCTTACTTTTGTATCTATGGAGTTTCAATGCAGAAAAAGTAACATTTTTAACCTTGGAAATGTAAGAAATCTTAGCATGCCTATGCTGCATAGCAGCTAAATCCTTCAGTGACTCCAGGCCACAGTCATAATGGATGAGTCACATCCTTCTTTGTGAACTTGATTGGAAACTGACACGGGCTCCTGAGCTTGAAAAGCTTGTTTTGGTTTGGTCTAGTTTCATTTTCAAGGGTTAGCAGAGGTAAGACTGCACTTAGATGGATTTGAACAGAGTGCAAGATAATCTCATCTAGGCTTCCTTTCCCATGAAAGGTTGGATCAGATGATCTCTGAAGGTGCTTTCCAACCTGGGCTATACGATGATTCCATGATGAACTCTGGAAATCTGCTGATTGGATGATATTTTAAGGGTACTTGCTTCTACAGGCAATTATTTGAGTGAGTGTAGTGGGTGGAAGGTTTAATTTCTCATAATTTTACAGGTGAAGATTTTTGTCGTACAATATTTGCTGCATGTTACAGGAGCCTTCTTTAATATTGATAACTTTTAATAATACAGATCTCAGAATATCGTCAATTGGCTATATTGACATAGTCTAGTTTTTATTTTAAATGCAAGCAAAAATATTTTGATGTAAAAAACAGATCACTCTAGGAAAAATAAAAATAAATATGTGAAAGTTTAACATTTTTATTCTGGTATAACACAGACAACTACTGCACAGTCTCTGGCTGGATCCTTTGGTTCACAGATAAACCCTTCCATGAGTGAAGTAACACATGTGATAAGTCCAGGAAGACGTGAGCTCTAGGCTAGCAAGGCTTCATCTTAGCTACATGGTACAGTCAGATTATCACCAGGAGTGGCCTTAGTAGCTATGTGTCCTGGTGTTTTTACTCATGCTAGGACATGAGCGATGGGATGGGATGTGCCCTTGGTGAGCTTGCAGATGACAGAAAATTAGAGCAAGCAGTTGATATGCCGCATAGTTCATTTCATGAAGTTCCCACCATCCCCTTTCTTCAGCCTGGTTCTAGCTGCGAACTTCATGAAATTCTATGACAATAAATGTTAAATCCTGCACCCGCGCTGGAATAACTCCATGCAGTTGTATGGACTGGGGAGTCGAGTGCCTAGAAAGCAGTCATACAGAAAAGGACTTCAGGGTCCTGATATGCAGTCAGTTGAATGGGAGTCAGCAGTGTGTCCCTGTGTCTATGAAGTTTAACTACACTCTGAACTGTATTAACAGAAGTGTAAACAACGGGCTGAGAGAAGCAATTATTCACCTCTGCTGGGTCCTTGTGAAAGCACACCTGGAGAACTGTGCCAAATTTGGGGCTCCCTGGTGCAAGATAGGATTGAATAAACTGGAAAGACTCAACCATGGTGACTATAGGGCTGGTGCACATAATGCAGAAAGAGACCAAAAGAGCTGGACTTGCACAAGCTGAAGAACAACAGACTGAGGGGGAATCTAATTTCAAGTACATAGCAGTTTTAGAAAGGATGGTCTCTTCCTGGAAATGGACAGAGAAAGGAAAAGAGGCAGTAGTCACAAGCTGCAGCATAGGAAATTCTGACTACCGTTCATAAAAGCAGTTTTCTCAGTGAAACTGATCAAACACTGAACCAGGTTGCATAGAGTGGCTGTGAAACCTTTACCCTTGAATGTATTCAGAACTTGACTGGACAAAGCCCTGAGCAACCCAATGTAACTTTGAAGTTGACTTTGAGCAACGGGTTCATCTCCAGAGGTCCTTTCCAGCCTAAATTATCATAGAATCATAGAATCATAGGGTTGGAAGGGACCTTAGTAGATCATCTAGTCCAACCCCCCTGCCAGAGCAGGGCCACCTTAGAGCAGGTGGCACAGGAACGCGTCCAGGCGGGTTTTGAATGTCTCCAGAGACGGAGACTCCACCGCCTCCCTGGGCAGCTTGTTCCAGTGCTCTGCCTCCCTCAAGGTAAAGAAGTTCCTCCTCATGTTTAGGTGGAACTTCCTATGCTCAAGTTTGTGCTCATTACCCCTTGTCCTATCACTGGGCACCAGTGATAGTGTCCTATCACTGGGCACTGGGCAATTATTCTATAGTTCTATGAGTTTCTGGGTGTGAATGACCAGGAAATATGTGCTTAATGTGTACTTGCAATATTGTCTGGTCTGGGACAACTTACTAACTGGTCACTGCCCTGCATTGTCATGACTATACCATTCCAGACCAGAGCAGCTCAGACCCAGAGGCACTATTTCTTTTTCAGAATTATTCCATTATCCCAGCCCACAACTCTCTCACTAATAAAAATAAGATTTTGACTTTTGCCAACATCACACAGCTCGAAACAGATAATTAAGTGAACATGGGCCCACCCCCATGCAGTTCTACTGAAGTTAACAGACATTAAGAGAACCTGGGGACAAAAGTCTGGTTTAAAGAGCTCATTAAGTTCTTAATTTCTTTACCTGAAGATAATGATTGTAAAGGGAAAACTAATCAAGCTAATGATTGATTACCTTCCACAGAATACTTCAACAGTTTTACAGACCAGTTCTTGTAGTCTGTAGACTTTCAGCAGTATACATGTTTAATTGTGGGGTTTTGGAAGTTATTTATCACAGCTTGTTTTTTGTTGTCGTTTTTTTCTTTTTTTTTTTTTTTCTCCCCAGAATGTAGCAGACATATAGTAAGCCTCCAAACTGGAGAAAATATAGCTATAGAAAAGAAGTCTATTTTCTGATTTATTTTTGGCATGAGTACCAGGAGATCACTGTGAGTGAAATTTATTGTTCTCTGATGGGCACTCTCCAAACAATAAAGGGAATAGCTTCTACTCTGAAATCAATGTTTGCAATTTTCTGCTTCTCCTTCAAATACAAAGAACACATTCTTTTAATTCACAAAACCAATTACTAGATATTCCTTCAATTTTGTTCATTCACTGGTACTTGCAAATAACACTTTATTTTTGTTCGTTAAATTAATTTAAATGAAAGTAGCTGCTCCATTTGAAGACTTTAAGTTGCAAGTTGTCTTTCTCAGGACAAAACTCAGTAAATTGTCATGACAAAATATTTTCCATAAGTAGTTCTGCTGATGACAGGCCATGTATTAGAATTGCACAAGCTGTCAGATACATTTTTTTGAAGAAGATCCTTAGGGTGCATAAAATGGTTTAAATGAATCTGTACTAATTTACAATAGTTGAAAAATTGGTCCAAGATGAAGCTGAGTATTTACAGAACACTAGCTGAAATGAGAACATATTTTTAATCATTTTCCCAGTGATCATTTCCTTTAACAAAGTTATTTCCACATTTCAGCTTTTCTTAAACCCCCTACACCCTCATCAGTCCTTTAAAGACAGCAAAGGATAATTTTATTTATTGACATGACCCTTGTTATGTGAACAGTTCATATGTTTGAGCAAATTATGTGGTGATTGCAAACTTCCCTGGTCCATGTTGTCAGGACCAGTTGTCACGGGCAGAGTGATTAACTTCACTCATAAGAGAGAAGTAGTGAAATATTTATCAACATAAAACAGTGATTTAACAAAGTTAGTAGTGAATGCAACTGTGTTTTACAAGAGTCAATGGCAAGGTACACTTGATTATTTACTGTATAGAGCACAGGGTCAGTAAAGCTGTCAGGGAGACCCTCCCATCGAGTCACGAGGTTCAGAAAGGACTCCTTGCTTTCTGAACTCCTTCTCACAGAGGAATCTAGGTGCGGCTGGATCCAGTCCTACTTACAGAATTGGTCAATGGTCTAAAGGATTAGGTATGTGCAATCAATCCTTTATATCACTTGGCTAAGATTTCAGAATTTAGCATGCTATTAGTCATTTACAGAGAATCTGTTATGGCAGGGAATCTCTCAGCCTCAAGAAGTGTAACCTTAAGCAAGCACCCCCACTCAAGGGGAGATACTGGTGTGCAGCCTGCTGACACGCAGGAGAGCTCCAAAGACTCTTGGGCTGTCTACTATTTATAGATAATTGACCTATAGTCATAATTGCATGGGAACAAAATATCTGGGCCTCCACTCCAAAGAGTGTTTTGGCTGTGTTGCCAGCCATCCCCCAAAGTCCAAGAGCAACTCATCACAGCTCCCACTGATGGTTATGGCTTAAGCAGGAGCCGGGGAGGGCAAAGGGGAGGGCACACCACCCAACATTTTGTTCTTGTCTTGGTTACAAGTGCAGTGAGTTGGGATGATCTGGCACTTTATTATCTTGGTTGCAAATGCAGTCAGTTTAGACAATAGGGCACTTTCTTGTCCCAGTTACAGCGAGTTAGGATGATCAGGCTCTCTCTACCATATCTGAAACTCTGTTACCTGGGAAACATATCCGAAACTCCTGCTGCCTGGATTGTAGTCTGCTCTGGAAGGTACCAGAATTTTCTGACAATACAGACTAAACCCAATCATCTCTTGATCCTGTAAATAGTAATCCTAAATGAGAATACTTGATCTCTCTGGGATTCTAGCAGATTGTGACCAAGTATCTCCCCCAGAGTTGGGATGCCTCTCATGGTAGACTTAGCAAGGATAATAAACTGTAAATTTTGGGAGATCATCCGCTGACAAATGTTGGTGAGGGAAAAGAGTGAGTAATTCACTACTATTGGATTTCTCAAGGTTTCAAAGACTGTGTGGAACCAATAATTTACTACTTTTTGCAAAAAAAGAAGTATTCCTATTATATAGGTTAACCTCTATATCTGTTTGTGTGTGTGATTTGATTTAAGAAACTGTCATAAGTCTGGATTAAGTCTTGCCATTTTTGAATCTTTAACTAAGTCTCTATGTTGATTATAGCAAATTTTTTAAATCACTTTTCTCATTGGCTGATAATTCACTGGTATTTAAAATCGTAAAACCTAATCCTGTGTTAATAAATCTTAAATTGCTGCCATCTCAAAGTTGTGTAGGATCTTAAATTAACACTTGTGACAAATGGCTATGGCAATATGATTGAAATTAATAAGGACACCAAAACCAGAAAAACTTCGGAGTAACAATCTCTTTTGAAGTATTCAGAAATTTAAAATGAGGAACCAAGGCATCTGTTTCTGACTTCCAGTTTAGTTTCCTGATCTTTTTAAAATGCTCTCTGTTTAATTCTGTCAAACTATTTCACTTAATTCTTCTAATTACTTACTTTTGTGTCTCCAACTTCAAAAAACTGTTGTCATTTCTTTCCTGTGCATTGGTGAAATTTGATACTAACCTGAAGTACATTAGGGGGGAATAAAGACATGGATGTCTTCCCTTCCTGGACCAGCAGACATGGTTCAACAAACTCTCTTTATAATTCTCATTTGCAACGTACTGATGTTCACAGGAAGCCTCTTACTGAGCTTGTGAATTTCTTAGTAATCAGCAATGGACTAAGAAAAAAGGAGCTGATCATCAGGAAGTCTAGCTGGAAGAATCTTTATCTTAACAGAGATAAAACTAGAAATTATTTCTCTTCAGTAGAGGGCAATTAATTTGTTTTTTAAGAGAGTAACAGGGCAAGGCAGTCGGGTGCTGAAGTAATTTGCTGGACTATAAAGTGTTTAGAACAGCTGAGGAAGTCTTTGTTGGTCAGTGACTATCAGCAAGTTTTGATAAACCATTTATGAGGCTGAGCTGCTTTGATATCAAAGATTTTGGTACCTCTAAGATCATGACAACACCAGTAAAATTTTCATGGGAAATGATGTAAATGAAATTATTTATTAAGGGGCATGTATGCGTATGTATAGATACATGTATATATATATATATTTGTAGTCTCAAAAAACCAGGAGGATAAAATAGTTTGGATCATAGAAGAATGTGTTTAAAGACAATTTCCTCAAAGCTCTCCCTAAGATAAGACCTTCCACGATGTGATTTCTAGGGCTGCAGTTGCATGGGCAGCTGACCTTATCATATTGTTTACTCTGCTGAAGGGTAAAGGTCTTCCTCCTCCTCAGAGCTCCTCTCTCACATTCCTCCTGTAAGGGAGGAAGAAGTGTTGGGAATAGGGTCTCATAGTTTTTAGTACAGCAAGGTGGTAAATCAGTTAATGGTGTCTAGTAGAATTATATATTTAAGATGCATGTTTGTTCTTGACTTCAACCTTTTATTTCTAGTTAAGAATGCCCTGGCTTTTTGAAGTAATCTTGGTATGGATGGTCACAGACAGATCTAGGAGAAGTAACTGGAATTAAGCTGGTCCTTACTGTCTTAATTCTGTGCTACAGTTGGCACTACATTATTCTGCTGACTGACAGGGATAAAGTTGAATCCTTTCACTTAAGGACCGTTATAGCCTGGAGGAATGTGTTGGGTTGGTGTTGAAATCCCATCTTCATTAAATCAAGCAACAGGACTCTCATCAGTTCCAAACATTCACCCAGTTTGAGGTACTGCTAGCTTTGCTTTATGATACAGCAAAACATGTAGGTCTAGATTCAATACTCTGGTGATCTCTGCACATTGCTCCAGCCTGTGCCAAGCAGAATCTCACCTACCTGCAATTTGGAGTCTAGAAGAAAATTCCTAGGCTTAAATGGGAAAAATTCTATGATCAGAGGTAAGATAGGGCTAGTATATGCTGATATTATGTCCTGGCACTCAAAGCAATAGGGATAGTAAATGGAATGAGGAGGGCTAAGAGCAAGGAGGCTTCAGACTGTCTGTAAGGGCATTATTGAATTCCCGTTTACAGCACTCCATACAATCACACAGCTTAGCAACATAAATGTTGAGATCAATGAGCTAGGTGTAAATTTGTTGAAAAGTCTGCAGTTCTATCAGAACCAGTGAAGCTGTTCATATGCTGTTCAACACGCTACTTTAGCCTTTGATATCACAGTGATCAGAATGGCTACCAACTTTAAAAAGTTATTTCCTTTCATTCTGAATGCTGGTGTTTAGCTGGCAGTAAGCAAAGAAGGAATTCTGTGAGGTGGTATTTTTTCCAGGCTAGCTATGGATTTATAGCTCCAGTGAAAGAATTTACAAGTGAAAGAAGTATTTGTTTAGATTTTTTTAAACACAATATTTTTCAGAAATTTAGTTTAACTTTTGGTTTTATAAAACCAGAATCTTTGCAAATAAGACTAATCAGTTTTTTGCAAGTAATAATAAAAAGTGACAGCCAGTATTTCCCTCTGTTCCTTTTCACTTGACTCACTGTAGAGCCACCTTAGCTGTAGTTGTGTCAAGAGAGAAGTTGTTTCATTTCCTGCTTGTCATAGACTTCCTGCTTGTCATAGACAAATTTTTTTTTTTTTTTTTTGGTCTCTCCACCTCATGCTTTCTGAGATACTGCTTGGAAGACTGCAGAAAGCAAATACAACTGAGGGCAAGACCTTGGAATACTTTCCTATAACTTCTGATCTGGAGCCTGGAAGATGTGGCTTTAAGCCAAAATATTCCTCCTTAAGTCTGGTGTGGACTGCTTAGATTGCTAAAGCAGAAAGTTTTGTATTTTTATACATTTATGTTTAAAATTGAAAAACATTTAAAGGCTTATTATTGCAGGTAAGTTAATTGCTCAAAATTCTAGATACTTTAAAATTTTAACCATACAGTAGTGAATGTTAACTTGGAGCTGATAAAGTAACAAAATTTTCTGTTAGGTTTAGGATCATTTTTCTTAGTGATAACAGCTTTATTTTGTTTTTCCTGAAACTTGAAAGGCTACAATGGACAATAACAGACACATAAATTGCGCCTCCATTTTCAAGAATAAAATGAATTCACTGACGATCGTTTGTTAACATTATCTTCAGTACTTAACAGTAAAACAGAAAGCTGACCTGAGTTTCAGCATGAGCAAAGAATGATAGATCTTCTCCATTAAGGACAAACTAGAAAAGAAAGTAAAGATTTTCTTCCTCAGTTTCTTTCTTGTTCCAAGGAGACAAGAATCTGTGCAAACCTTGTAATAAATACAAATCACCTCTTTTGCAGTGCTGGTTCATCTGTTCAATTCAAGACCCTATCCTCTCCCATGGCAGGGAAGCTGCAGTCTCAGGGAATCTGTTCTTTCTCATCCCTGCAGAATAATTACTTTGGAAGGCAACATAAGCACACTGTAGACATACTATGGGAAATTACAGTCCTCCTGCCACAGGTAGATTTATAAGACAATAGATACTTCCTTGTGAGATCTTAAGGGCTATAAATCCAGCATAAATTCTTCTATCAGTTACAATCACAAAAATGGACACAGAATTTAGCTACTGTTGTGGATATTCTGTGCTACATCTCAGAAATGCAGCACAAACCTGCCTGGGAAATGTCTTTGCACCCCATTAGTCCAGGGTGTTTCACCATACGCTGCAGTGAAAAAAAATACTGAAAATAAGTTAAGGAATATGAATTCACTTACCCTGCTCTCCTGGATTTGTAAAACATGTACATGGGTATTTTTTTTGTTTTGGCTATAAAAAAGCAACAACAGAAATCTATTAGTTCTTTTAATGTTGTGAGAAATATCTAAAAAAGTCTACTTCAATTATTATGAAAGAGATGCAAATATTTGGTTTTCATTCCAAAGGCATGTCTTTAATTAATCTCTAAATCCTTAAATTTGCCTCCTTCAATTTCATGTTAACTTCATCTCTTTCTCTAGAGATGATCTGATTTTTTGTCATCAAAAGATGTAAGCTTTGGAGAGTTATAGGGTCAGATTATTTTATACACCTACAGCTGTCCCTAAGGTTAGTTACATCTTTTAGACTTCAACCTTCTACTATAATGCAAAGATACTTGAAGGCAGTAGTCTAATCTCCATTTTACATAATGCATTACCAATAACAGCCTGAAAATGAGATGTTTACATTGTATGCACTAATCTCTAGATCACAGAGCAGTGAAATTCTTGCAAAAAATACCCACCACTTGGAACACAAGCACAGAGCTGCTCAAGGGAAAAAAAAAGTACAAACAGTTCTGCAAAGAGAAAACAAGTGATGCATATGCCGAAGATCACCTTTCAATCACCAAACAAAGGGAAATTCTCCTAATGTGAAAACACCATAGTTAGTTCGTGGACTGATGCTAGAATTAGCAGACTGTTGTAAAACACAAAGAAAGCCCAGAAAGGGCAAAGTGATTTCTCAGAATTGTAAAATAAGTATATCAACAAATACTTGACACAATGATTTAAGAAAACGAGAGTGTGAAAGGAGGAAAATGTTATAATACTGCTTAACGTATTTTGAGAGCAAGAAGCTGTCTGTTCATAATGACATGGCAGGAGAAGGAAGTGCATAAGTAACTTGAAAGGATGAAAAAATGACACAAATATCTGATTTCTCAAAAAATATTAAAAGTGGTGTGACTATGTATTTTTAGCAATGAATATATTTGATGTGCTACAGAAATGTTTAAAAAATAAGAATGTACAAAATGTCAAAAAAATGGAAATCTTATCAAAATTAGAGTGGAATGGGAAACTTGAGAGATTTGAGGCTTTTTCAATGATCGGTATCTTACAGCATGTGGCAGAACACCTGCCAAGTTTCTCATGAAGTTGGATGACTGAGAATGCAGAGATTTGCTTCCCCAATTCCTTGTGTCCCTGACACCTAGGGAAGCAGCTTCTTGGCTTTCCTGGTCTTCAAGTCCCAACTCCTTAGTTGTCCATCAGCCAGATATAGCCAGAATCTGAGCTAGAGCTCCTTGGGATCCTGGAATCCTGTCTGGCAGGTCACATAGGAGGCTGAGGATCTGATTGCTACCAGGGTCGAACTTCACAGCAGCACATTAGGCAACAGCTGGACAATGAACCAGCCAAAATCCCTCCTGGCAGAGAAGGGTCCTCAGAACACCACTGTCTCCTTTTCCATGGAATGCTTTGGTCTTAATGGACCACCATATTTTATGTTTTTACAGAATATTGCATGAATGAATGTTTTTCCTTTATATTTCACTTTAGAGGCCCAAATTAAAATTAGCTGAGAAGAAGGCAATTTTTTAGGCAATGGACAATTTGCTTCATATTTGCATTCACTGTATATTTTAGAATAACTAAGCCTGTGAAAAATGATGATTTGCATGATTTTGTGGTTTCAAGCCCTTTCCATGGCATTAACCCATTTTCTTTGCACAATCCTCTGGTTAACTCGGGCAAACATGTTGTTTCCCATATCAGCAAAACAACTCACATGAATGTAACTAAGAAATACTTACAAGGTCAAATGAAATGAAAATTAATATGGCTAAATCATAAATATGTTGAATTTCTTCTTATGAGCAATTTAGAGATTTGGGTCATTCTCAGTTGTCCATCTGGTTATTTTTCAACTCATATATTTTGAAAATGTTTAAAATTATTTAGTTGTCTGTGTATACTGTGTTATTTATTTTAATTAAAGGTTGAAAGATCCTGTTTACTGAAGACCATATTTGTTTGTTATCAGAGAAGGAAAAGTAACTTAAAAATGGTCTTATACTATCAGCAATAAATTATTGTGAATTTAAGTGCTAAACCACAACAGTTGTTTAATTCAGTCAAAAGGCAAACCGAGTAGTCAACATCAAACAAGGATGGGTGTCTAGTTTCCAATCAGGTTTTTCTGCAGAATAAAATGTATGGTACCTTTATTATAAGAAATAAACTAGATATTAAAAGACAATAAAAATGTGCATCATCTGGTCAGTTCTAAAACTTACATCATAGGCCTACAGACCAGTAACTGAAATGCACATTTAATTCCCTTCCTAATAAGGATTTCACTTATTAAATATGCAAAAGATTTATTGTTCCCAAAAGTAATGAGAAGTGATCTGATGAGACAGGAAAAAAAGAAACACTGTAAATTAAAGTTTTTGTGTTACAGCCTAAAATATATTTCATTAGGCAAAACAGTTCTTGCAAATGGATATAGCTGTAAAACAGGGCAAATTTCTGTTATTGAACAGCTAAATAATGGGCTTGTTATTATCCCCCTGTATTTTGGTGCCAGAGGAGGAATCATAAAAAGAGAATCATATAATAGTTTGGGTTGGAAGGGACCTTTAAAGGTCATCTAGTCCAAGCCCTCTGCAATGAGCAGGGACATCTTCAACTAGATCAGGTTGCTCAGAGCCCTGTCCAACCTGACCTTGAATACTTCAATGGATGGGGCATCTACAACCTCTCTGGGCAACCTGTTCCACTGTTTCACCACCCTCATTGTAAAAAATGTCTTTCTTCTTTCTATTTAGTCTAGATCTACCCTCTTTTGGTTTTAAACCATTACCCCTTGTCCTATCACAACAGGCCATGCTAAATGGTTTGTCCCCACCTTTCCTGTAGGCCTCCTTTGAAAGGCCACAATAAGGTCTCCCTGGAGCCTTCTCTTCTCCATGCTGAACAAATCCAAGTCTCTCAGCCTGTCCACATAGGAGAGGTGCATCCACTCAAGAGGTGTGGGGAGAGAGGTTGCCAGTGAAGATTGAGGCAAAAAGTTGTTGAGTACCTCAGCATTCTCCTTGTCCGTTGTTACCAGTTTGCCAATCTTGTTCATCTTGGGGGAATGCACTTTCTTTGACCTTCTTTTTCTGGCTGACATACCTGTAGAAGCCCTTCTTATTACTCCTTACGTCCCTTGCCAAGTTCAGCTCCAGCTCACCTTGGCCTTCCTGAACCCATCCCTACAAAAATGGGCAGCATCCGTACTACAAAATTCTTCTTCATAAAACACAGTAACATAATATTAAAGCTACACTGATCTTCTGCATTACAGATAGTAAGCTTTCCACTGGATATCATCTCAGCTTCTTTCCCTAGACTCTCATGGGAGTCGTATAGGATCAGTTGTTATTTCTCCAAAAGAATTAATTGTTAACCTCTGTGCTCTGTGTTTGGCATTGAAGGAATAGAGAACTGGGAACTCAGTTATCTGTTTGACTATGTCAGTTCTTGACATGCTACACAGCAGAAAAAGACTCTTTTCCCCTCCTCAGAGTGAGTTTTCCAATGCACTGTCATAAAAGCATCATATCTTATCAATGTGGTTATGGTTCTTGGTGTGTGGGACATTTCACTGTTGACAGACTCGTGCCCTTGGACACTACTTTTTGCTTTGTCCATGAGCAGAGTGCAGTGCACAGTCCTTCTTTAGGCCTGTGTGCAACTTTTGGAGCAGGAGTTTGGACAAGATGCCTCCTGAGACTCCTCTGCACTTGAATTATCCTGTGTCCAAGCACAATAAGGCTACTCTCTTTGAAGCTTTGAAGCCCCCAAGGACTAGTGCAATGCAGGGGCAGCTCCTACACTGGGGACAGTGGGGTCTATCCCCACTAGAGCTTTATAAATGTCTAACTTTTTCTCAGTCTTACCTCTGTTCCATGCTAAGGCCAGTAGTATATCTGGAGTGCTTAGCTCCATTACACTTTATATACGATAGCTGTTGTCATCAAAAATTCTCGGTGCAATGTTACTTACTGTCCAGCAGCATACTAAGTGAACTTCAATGTCCTTTAATCTCTCGCTTGATAAAATAATGTATAACAGCATACTTTTTTTCAATGCAGAGTTTACAAAAGTTTTGAGTTATATCATATTTGAACAATTTATTTCCAGACACCTCAACAGGGAAACCGTGCTTCAAAATGTTACTGGATACTAGATTTACATTCACATTTACATTTTTTTTCAAATTTCAAGGTCAAGTATGTATTTTGCAACAAAACTCCTTTCCTTATTTGTGGGATTTGGGATTCTGGGATTTGATCCACTCCTTGCTCACACTAAGTTACTTGCACTGGCAGAAATAATTCTTGATTTACCCAAGGGTAAGGAAGAAGAACATCAGATACATAGATTGAACTCCCAGGTACTGGTTTCCTTCAAGCTTAAGTAAGCCATTGATTTGAACAGGCATTCAATCCAATTATACAGAAAATTAGTTGTTGAATTGCTATCTTCTATACCAAATGAAAATGAATTTTGAAAATGTATTTTGGCACTGTTGTCGTGAAACGGTATTTTAGTACAAGAAATGAGACTGTTACCTCTTTCTCAGTGAAGCTGTCGTCTCATTGATATTGAATTGTACATCCCAGCTGCAGACAGAGTGGGGCTGAAAAAATTCAAGTCTCATTGAATTTTCAAGTCTCATTAGAAAACAGTGAGACTCAGAAAACATCAAAGCTGATTTAACACAAAACCTATAGTTAATAAAAACATTGAATGCTTTCTTTCAATCTTGAAGTTAAAGAAATGCCATTTATTCATTAATATTTTAAATTAGCACCCTCTCCCTGATAAAAGAAATCCCTGGGGTCCTTAGTTAATGAATCTTGTAAGATAATGCTGCATGATAAAGAATTTAGACAGATTCGCTTCTTCCTCCTTCTCTTCTTAATAGGTATAACCTTAACCATAAGCTTGGACATTCACAAAAATTCCAGTTTATCTCAAACAGTTCATCGTAATATCACACATCTTGTACTATGGACAAAAATCAGTGAAGAATATAAAAATTAAACCTGGTTCATTTTATGCTTCATTTTGTCTTTGCACATCCATTGTTCAAATGTTTTATTCTTTTTTGTCTTACTATACATGAACATGTAGCAATGAAAATACGTATTTAATAGGCTGTATGAATATGAATTTAGTTTCTTGTACTCTTCTTTCAGAGGACAAACTGGCAATGGAATTGTATCTTGTTTTTAAGGGAAACCAACACATTTTCAATTCTAAAGAGATGAAAAGAGGAAAGATAAGTGTGGTGGTATTGATTTGCTTGAAGTTTTTCCATGCATTTTCTTATAATGGAGATGCTGGTGCTCATCAAAACCAACAAAAGATGTGATAAAAAAAAAAAAGAAAAGAGTTCCTTCTGAAAGACTTTTTACTAATCAGAAAGGTCAATATGGGCAAATTAAAATTTATGCTCAATACAAACTTCAATCAAAAGTGTACATATAGTACAAAAAATTTAATGAAACTGTCAACATAAACAAAATTGAAATTTTTTTTTTTTTTTTTTGCGTAGATCCTAGGGGTATAAAGACATTGTATTTCTCCTTACCTTTCAGCAATCCACAGACAGTAGTTATCAGCCTTTGCTGATAATTTCCTCAATGTGTATTACTTGCACAATATGAACAAGTTTTGGTGGGATTTTTTTTGACATTTTATCTTTAGAATGCTTATTTTTTCTCTTTTTTTAAAAAATTAAAATTAGGATAATATAATTGCAGAAATGATACATGAAAAAGACATGTTATGCTGGTTATAGCTCCTCATTCTTTCAGTGTTACTTCCAAAGTGTAGTACGTTTTTATTGGACTCATTCCTTAGTGTACAATGTGTTAATTTGGATTTGTTCAGTGCAGTTTTGAAATGGCTTGAGCAACAGAATTCATAACTTTTTCTCTGAGAGACTAAATGAGGAGGAGTTGAGGTGTGTGCAATCAGGGATGAAAAGATATTTGGAGTTTCACTGGAATTGTTGGGACTTCAGTCTAACACTCTCATCACAGATGTTCATTTTACCTAACACAGAGAAGCAATGGTCTAACAAAATCCCACAACCCTTTTTGATAAAGGTTGAGACGTACAAGGCTTTGTTTTAAGTGCTAGTACCAAGATAAAGGTTATGACTAAATTTTTAATTCCTTGTGGAGAGTGAGTAGGTTAATATTTTCACATTATCTTCCTTATTGTTATCAAACAGAGGCAGAATAAAATATTTTTATTAATAAAACAATTTATTCTGAGATTAATGACTCAGCTGAAAGCTCATAAAATTAGTTGCCGTATGAGAGATTAAATTTAATGCAGATTGCATGTGGTTTTGTTGCTTGTAGTTGTCTGGTTTACATTTTCTTTTCTTCTTTTATATTCCTTTGAAGTAATGTCTTTGCAAGGTTCTGAGTTAAAAGCTGTTCTGCACTCATTTTTGCTATCTTTTTCTATGAAGAGCTGACAGATGCCTTAATAAAGAATGGACAGCTGGTTTATATACAAAGAGGCACAATCAATTTAGGCTACTGTTTAAAAGTACATAAAACAGCTGTACCATACTAATGAATTTTAATAGTTTTGTGTCTTGTGCATCATACCATTCAAAACATCCATAATTAAATGTGCATTTTGTTAATGAAATCTTCCCCTTGAATCATTAAATGGAGTAACTTGTACTTTTTCTAGAAACTTCTCCAGACGTGTTTGGATAACTCTTTTGTTTTGGCTTGGGTGGTCTTTTTTACATTGTGTTTTTAAAAAGTTATTTCAACTTTCAAAATATAATTATTCTGTATTGATTTGTGTGACATACAAAATTACTTATTTTCTCTTCTGTCACTGCATAGCAGTTGTTAGCTATTTTCCATTCTAATGTTGCCTTTGATTTCCAGAGAAGCAGTAACTTTGTGAATCACAAAAAAAGGCAGTATAGGCATTGAAATACATGGAGAACATGTAGGGATCCAAGAAGGGAGGCTAAAAAATTTCATTTTGTGTTTGCATTAATATAAATGCGATAGTATGAAATAGATAAGAATAACAAAATCTTTAAGCTAATCAAACAGATTAGCTTGGATACTATATTAAAAAGGATGTTTATGGTCTGCATTAAAAGCTCTTCTGTAGTGAACTCAGATTCCAAAATTTCATATTATATAAAGAATGAGAATATAAAGAATGGCACCATCAGAGAGAAACACATATAGACTATATCTCAATTGTGTGTCACATGTATGATTGCAGCAAAGGTAGAGGTAAACTAATTGGCACTAGATAACAATAACGGTTGTGATCTGAAGGCCCTTATCTTTTGGCAGACAGTTCAGGTTGTCCCAGTACGCTGAATATTTCCTTAAAGGTTGAAAGAATTTATGTCCCTATCATGACTGTCATTGCTAGATAGACTAAAGCATGTTCAGACAACCTAAGACTCCATATAGAAATAAGTATAGAAGTGATCATCCTTCAAACATAACGTCCCAGCTGGGTGAAAAACTGGAAAGTAGCTGTGTTTGGAACAAATGTACTTCCTGACTGTAGCTATTTTCTTACTCAACCTACTGAGCTGGATTCCCACGATTCTTTCAGTGCCACCTGGAAAGTGCAGCAAGCCATTTACTTGCAGTCCTTAGCTATCCCTTTAATGTTTTTCCCCCAGTGTCTACGTCTGTCTCTCCATGCTTTCCGTATCTTTTCTTTCTACATATACATCCCCTCCTGCAGTGATTTAGAACCCACAACTACCCCTTCCCCTATCCACAGAGACCACCTTCTGGTGGCACAGTCCCTCACTTAGGGAGATCCAGCATTTGTGTCTTTACTTAGCTTAGTTGTGGCAGTCTGAAAAGCATTCCAGCAGAATTTTGTTACATCTAAAAATTAGAACTTTAAAGTCCACTCAAAAAGTAAACAAACAAACAAACTTCTAGGTTTTATGCTGTTTATCTCCAGATAATGATACATTATACCTTTGAAATTAATGAAATTATTTTAATTTAATTTGAAATTAGGAAGAATGGGTGATTGTAACTGTCTGCTATATGAAAAATGAAATCATAGAATCACAGA
>VXBO01014339.1:7330-18013 GCA_013400135.1 Rhinoptilus africanus
GCCGCCTGCGCTGGGCCCCCCCCGCGCCTCCGTCCTTGGCTGTGAGGGGCCCTGCGGGTGACAGGGGCTGCGGTGGCGGCCGTGCGGGCCCCTCAGGCCGCTGTTAGTCCCGGGGGTGGCCGTTCCGCGTCCCTGAGGTGCTGAGGTACCGTCCGGTGCGCAAGTCCGTCCCGGCGGGCGGTGGGGCAGCGCCGGCCCGGTAGTACCGGCGCGCAGCAGCGGGCGGGGGTCGGCGGGCAGGGCCGGCCCAGCCCCGGGTCAGGGCTCCTCGTCGGCCATGTCCCGGATGCTGCCCAGCAGCGCGGTGAAGGTGGGACGCTCCTCGGCCTTCTGCCGTGAGAGAAGCGGGAGCCCCGCTGGAGCCTGCCGGCCGCTCCCCCCGCTCCCTGGGGAGCTGCAGAGCCCCCTCAGCCCCCCCCGGGGCAGCTGGAGGTGCTCACGGCGGGTGAGAGCAGTTTACCTCATGCCAGCAGCTGTACATGATGGCGTAGACCCGCTCCGAGGCCTGCTGCGGCCGGTAGAGACGCAGGCCTTGGATGACGTGCTCTGTTGTCTCGCTGTTATTAAACCTCTCGTAAGGCATCTTCCCCAGCGAGTAAACCTCCCACATCAGAACGCCTGTTACGGGAAACGGGAGGGACAGGTCATGGCCCGGGAGCGCCTGTGGCTGGAGGTGGTTTGCAGAGGAGCTTGCTGTTGTTGGGGCACCCTCCTGACCCCCGAATCATTAGTGCTCTTACCAAAAGCCCAGACATCAGACTTGCTGCTGAACTTGCTGTACAGAAGCACTTCAGGGGGAGACCACCGCACTGGAAACTTTGACCCCATGGAGCTTGTATACTCGTCATCTAGAACGTACCTGCAGCGGATAAATGGATGAGGGTACCCGGCTTGGATTGCGCACTTCACTCCTCCATGCAACAGACCGAGCCCCAAAGGAACTGACAGCTCTCAGAGTGACAAGAGGTTGCACTCTCCAAGAGGCAGAAACATCTCTTTGCAAACAAGTGTAGGTTAGTTAAAACTGGGGAAGGGATAGAGCGACACAGAAGCACAGCAAAAAGGGGATGTGGAGAGAAAGCTGCAGCGAGGAGACCAGAGGTGGGGGAAAGAAGCAAAGGGAGGGGGAGAAGGGATGAGGGAAGTAAGAAGGAGATGGTGGGAAGTGGAGAGGCAGAAGGTTGAGACAGACAGAAAAGCAGGGCTGGAGGATGCAGGTACGAAAGACTAAAGTGCAAAAGAGACTGAAGGAGGAGATGGGAGACTGAGACAAGAGGGTGACAGATGTATCTACCAGACCTGGAAAGGCCAAAATCTGATACTTTCACAATTCCTTGGTCGTTCACCAAACAGTTACGAGCAGCCTGTGGGTGGAGAGATAGAGGCAGTCACTCCTACCTGCTCCGTCCTCTCCCATCCCCCTGTACCATCTGGAACTTCATCTCGTGCCCACGCACTTAACGCTTTGCCTCACTTTGTCCTGCAGGTTCACCTGGACTGGGGCAAGCTACAAAGTCCTCCACAAAGATAGCAAGAGAGGTCTCCAGGAATCCTCTTTATCTATGGAGGGGAGACTTCCCTGGTGGGATTTCGCCTGAACAAAGCAGCACCAGAGGAGATCAGGTACGGGGGTCGAGAGGTCCCTTTTCATGCCTGAGCCACGATGCTGCCTGTGCTGCTTAACACAAACCCTGCTCTAGCCACAAATGCGCTTCCTGTCCCCTGGAAAGCTACTTAGTCCTGCCCTTTCTGTAACCTCTGCTAACTTGCTGCAGAGTGGGAACTTCAGAGCATCCCACCCATGCTCAGGTGGGCAGGGAAGCTTAGAGGGATGTTCTGCAGAGAAGGCTGTGGCGCTGCCTCTCTTCATGTTGATGAACTAGCTGGACCCTGTCTAGGACACGCTGTGGCTGTCGCTGAGCTGGAGACGTGTCCTTCAGCCACAGCCGTACCAGGTCTCGGTGTAGGAACTGCTTGGATTCCAGGTACTCCATAGCTTCACAGACGTCCTTGCACATCTCCAGCAGCTCGGCAGGCTGGAACCGCTGCCGAGCTTCCCTCAGGAAGTTCAGGAGACAACCGTTGGCCATGTACTCAGTGATGATAAAGATGGGACGCTGCTTGGTGCAGACCCCGTAGAGCTGCACCAGCTTCTCATGCGATAGGTTCCTGTGTTGGGGACAAGAAGGGCAATTCTGAGCATCTAGAAGGCCAAGCAGCAAAAGAAGCATTTGTGAATAAAGAGACTTTGGGAAGGGAAGTTGTTCCTGGCCCTGCTGATGGTAGAAAAGCTCACGAGGGAATCAGCACAGAGGCAGCATGTTCTCAGATGCATTTTGCAGAGCGTGACGCTGCCTGAGACTGTCCCCCCACATCACCCAGGAGAGCAGCCACTCTGGCAAGGCACATCCAGCACTGACCTGCAGGCTGCTTACCACTTACATCATGACTTTGGCTTCATCGATAAACTCATCCTCTGACATGGAGCCCTCCCTGATCATCTTGATAGCAACGTTGTACTGGCCTCTCCATTTCCCGTACTTCACCACGCCAAACTGCCCCGTCCCCAGTTCCTTCAGGAAGGTTAGATCCTTTGGGTCAATCTCCCACGACCCTAGGACAGAAAGCGTAAGCGTAACATGAGTGCAGGTGACCTCCCTGCAGGGTGCTCCCAGTCATCTGATCTAGCAAGCCCAAGACGACCTCACAACATGTGCTAACTAAAAAACCATCCCAAAAATGCATGAAATCTGAGCCTTGTTCCTCACAGAATGGGGAGCAAAGCAGCTTGTGGTGCCTCTTGGTCAGTACTGTCACCAGAGGGCCAGTGAATGTTGGGAATAGATTCCTGGGAAGGCTGTGAGCCCTGCTGCCATGGGACAGCCCGGATCCCAGCCCCTGAAACCGGGGAACTGTGAGGTAGCCCAGGCCAGCTTACCATAGCCGAGGCCAGCTGTGGAAGGAGCACTTTTCTGGTGTGGAGACACGGGGTACTTCAGTCTGGATATGAGCCCTGAAACACAAAAAGGTAGATTGCCACACCGCACTTACCTGCCACCTTCCAGCGGGGAATGCAAGTCTCCTGCCTTCAGTGCAGGAAGGTGAGGATACTGTTGTGCCAGTAAAAACACTGCTGGCCTCACTCTGTCCCTCAGACACTGACCGCCAGAGTTGTGCTGATGGTACGTGATGAGTTCCGGGATGGTGTTGAACAGGTGCTTTTCTGCCAGGTAATACTGATTCTGGGGGGTGCAACATACAACGTAATGGCGGATCGTGCCTTGGGGGTCTCTGTAAAGACAGTACGTGGGGTCAGCGGCATGGGGCGGACAGGCAGAGGGTGAGAGGTGCCTGGGGGGGCCCTCTGAGGTAGGAACAAGCTGTTCTTAGATACACTTACACAGAGGATTTGGCATAGACGGAGACAGTGTATTTCCCTGTCTTGCTGGTGGAGTCTCGGACAATGAAGCCCCCTTCCTTACCCTAAAACAGAAAGGGGAGAGGGGCTGGGGTGGTTGTGGGTAGGTGTGACTGTAACAGGCAAGACTTAAAGTGAGTGAAGATCACAGCGTGGCTGGAGAGGGTGTGATAAGTCAGAGGAGTCCTACTTCCAGTCCCTGCCTGGGGACCACCTCCTGAAGTGCCTGCCAGGAGGAGGTCACGTTGGGGTTCCTGGGGCTGTTGGGGCGATATTCTCCTCCCATTGCAAGCCAGGGTTGGTCCCATGCTGGACACAACGTGACAGCAGCCCACGGAGGGCTGGTGTGTAGAAAGGACCGAGCCTTGGGAGTCAACACTTACCTCCTGTTTCAGCAGTTGCTCTGCTTGGCTCCGAGTGATATTCTTTGAGTACCACCTGGAACAGGGACACAGCTGTCAGTGAGGTCACCGCAGCCACCGCTGTCCCCAGCCTGGTCTGACCCTGGCCCAGCCAGGACAGGCAGTGCAAAGAGCAGGGCACGGATGACTGTCACAGGGCCAGAGGCTCTTGAAGGGTGTGCAAGAGGGAGAGGGACCCAGCCAGGCCGGGCTCGCAGGCTGCACAGGTTAACAGAACTGAATGTCAAAAGTCTCTGGCCAAGCACAACTTGCCACATCTCTGCACCTTCTCTTACTCACTCAAAGATCTCCAAGGAACTGCTGGTTTCAGTGACGTAGTTGCTGGGGATGTATCCTTCCCTCCTGCAGGAGAAAAGGGGCTGGTCACACATTGAGGGAGAAGGCCAAGGGGGAAGCAAGCTCCTGTCCCAGAAGTCTGAGGAGAAACGGTCTCAAAAACCTTAGCACAAACCCATTTGGGTTCATGCTTGGAGAGGGCTGATACCACAGCCTGCTTCAGTCTCCCTCACCCTCCTCATGTGCCATCCCACAGGGGAGCCCACGGGCAGGCAGCCCTGTCCTAGCCCCCGTGACACTGAAGAGGTGCGTTTGCCCACCAGTGCCTTGGCACCAGGAGAGGGAACCACTGCGGGATGAGCGCCGTGGGTGGTGGGAGCTCTTACCCATTCTTGTCACGAGCTTTCCACCAGGGCAGGTGGCTTTCCTCCAGGATGAAGTACTCCTCGCCCTTCTGCAGTTGCAGGTCCTGCACGTTCATCGGCAGGTAGTTGTAGAGGGCCACCACCTTCTTCATCTCACCTGCTGCGCTGGGGGCTGGCTCGGGGGGCAGGGGCTTCATCACCATCTTCCCCAGAGTGAGGGAGAGCATGGGACACGGTGAGGCTGGCAGACACACTGTGTCCCAGGTGAGACCCTCCCCAGGCCTGGCAGGGCAGTGGGCTCAGGCCAGGTCAGCACAGCATTCATCTCAAATCCCACATGTATTTCCACCAGGAGACTATTTCCTCCTCCTTGAGCTTTTTGTTGCAACATTTCTTCCTTGGAGACCCATTCTCACAAAATATAAGTGTTTTATCCCCACCTTTTGGCTTAACCTGTGACTCTTCCACCCTATATCGGGACTTCTCTATCCTCCCAGCTCCTGCTGTGGACCCTCAGGGGTGAGATCATTTGACTTTCCTCCAGGCCTTTGGGTTCCATCCCCTGGTTCAAGCTCCTTCTGCCTTAGAGCACTCTCTTGACATCCCTCTCCAGAGCACAGCCCTGGCCTATACACCTCTGAGCAATGCCCTGTCAGTCATTGAAAGTGTTGGCTTTTCCCAGGTAGACCTTTCCTTAGGAAACACTTTGGAGCATGCCGACACTGGCCCCTACCTGGTCCTCCTCAGGAGTGGGGGGAAGAGGCTTCTTTGTCTTGCGATGTGACCGTCCAACTTTTAAACCTTCAGAACAGACAAGGCACTAAGGTGAGAAGAGATCCCCGGGATCACGCTGCAGTGGTCCCCAGGGGCGGGGGCCGGGGAAGGTGCCCAGTGTCTTACTGCCGTTCCTGCTCTCCAGGATCTGGCAGCCCATGGCATTCTTGGCTGTCTGGGAGCAGCACAGGTACTGGCCGTCGATCCAGAAGCAGGGGTGGTATTTCTGTACCAGGTCGCTGTTGTACCGGATCACTGTGGCAGAGGAGGGGAGATGTGTGTGACGCAGGGCTGTGCCCCCAGCCTGCTGCAGCGAGCTCTCTGCTCCCCGAATGCAGATGATCAGCCCCATTAAATCATTTCAACCTCTGCTGTGCTACTGATACACAGTCGCATGTGGCCCTCCTGTTTGGGTTTCCCTCAACTCATCGCTTATATTTCGGTGCTAGGGCTACACCAACCCTATGCCACAAAATCCCTAGCTCGAGGAGGGCCAAGCCTTTCAGATTTGATGAAAAGGTCTTCAGCAGCTCTGCAAATGGACACAGACACGGGCTTGGAGGGACATGTCCTGCTGTGACCAGCCCTCCTGCCAACCAAAAGGTCCAGCATCCCCTGGGCTGCTCAGAGACCTTCCTTGCTGGGAGACTGCTCCCTTGCCAGGCAGGCACTGACCGGCTTCCTCATTCTTCTCTCCAGCCTAAAGGGACAACTGGATGTGCCTAAATGCCACCGCAGCAGGGTTCTGGCCCACAACAATGCCACAGGGGGCAGAGTGCCCCTTCTCTGGGCGGAGCAGGATGAGGATATCCCAGCAGCAGAAGACCAGAATTATTTCTCCCCTTTTCCCCTGTGGATTTTACACTGGTTTCAGCTCCCACAGCAACCCCCCTGCTGCAGCAGGGAAGTGGGGAGGGGGCTGGCTGCCTGCCGGGGCAGAGCAGCAGGGCTCTCGTGAAATAACCAACTTCCCTGTTATCTTCTCTGCCCTGCTTCCGCCTCGCTTGGGCAAACTTCCCTGTGTCAATTTGAGCTGCTAATCTCGCCCCACCAGCACAAAGCCACAGAAAGACACACATGCACCAAGAGACACATACAGGCAGCTCCAGATGATTGCAGCCAACTGCAAGCACCCGAGCCCCTCTGCGCGGTGCTGCTGCAACACGCTCTCAGCTCAAGGAGCTGAGCGTTAGCAAGGACTGGGAGAGACACTCCCTGGCTTCCAATAGGCTTTTTGTGTGTGTTTCCTAAAACACTGAGTGCTCTACCCTCATCTTGCATGCCACTACAGCTGCGTGGTCACATCTGCTATTTCCTCTTGCCCTCACTAACTTCTGAGCCTGCTCGAGCTAATTTGGAGCAGGCTTGTGAGAGGGCAAGAAGTCTCAGCTGAGATGGTTGCGGTGCTGCAGAAGTCAGAGGGTGACAGAGGTGAGAGTCCACCTCCTCTGGGCAGAAGCGGCTGGTGTCAGTCAGCTCAGGGGTGTTGGGGAGTGTGCGTGTTGGGGCATGGCCTTACGAATGCGCTTGTCACGGAAGAAGTTTCTAATCAGCACTCGCTCTTCCATAGACATAGGATAACGTAACCACAAGATAGCGAGCCCCCGGAAACCCAGCGCTCTGGGTCGTGACACATGCACAGCCAATTGCTTGTGTTCACTTTCTGAGGGAGCCACAGAGTGCCCAAACTCACCGCTCTTCAGTTGATGGATCCAGCGTTTGCGCAATTCCTCTGTCGGGGAGAAGACGTAGAGGGGCCCTTCATCATATACCACCTGCAGGACCACATGCCTCAGTGCCCCAGCCCGGGGGTCTCCCGGGGAGGATGGGGGGGGAGCCGATGCTCATGGCCACCCATAGCAGCCCGTGCAGAGTATAAGCCGTGCTGCTGTGTGCTGGCCCCACGCGGTGCTCGCGGGACCGTGACGGAGAGGTTATAAATAAGCCCCCTCCCCCGAGACTTTCCACTTCCTTCTCTGACTTTCGGCGTGTTGGGGGCCACGCTGGGTGCCAGCAGGGGCAGGCAGCTGGGCTGGGGGCTGAGTGGGCAGCCGGCAGACAGCATCCTTCCAGCATCGTCCAGGGGGCCGAAGGGGGCAGGACAGAGCTCAGAAGCAGGTTTCCATCTAAGCACCCCCCTTAAATAGGGCTGTGCTATTCCTCGGTGCTCGCAGAGGCTCACCTGCCTGTCCCACTCAGCACAGAGAGCAGCAGGGTGTCCCCAAATGGCCGAGTGACACCTGGCACTGGGGCAGCAACATCGTGTTTGGCCCCCAGGTCCCTCTGGGGTCCTCCCCCCAGCACCCTGCAGCCAGGCAGAGCAGACCAGCAAAGGGGGTGCATTAGGACTCACCTGGAAGGGGTAGGGGAACCGTTCGATGATTGAGATCTGCTCCATGTTGTTGTATTCCTCTCCTTTCCTCTGGAAGAAAGAGGCAGAGACAGATGCTGGCATCCTGCTGCTCAGCTGCTGGCACCTCCCCTGGGACCCATAGCCTTTGGAGTGTCCCTGCTCCCCCTGCCCTGCATCAAGGCAGACCCCTGCAGAGCCCCCACGCCAAGCGGGGCTGTCCCCCATTCCCAGCACCCCAGGGCAGGGTAACTGTCACTGCTTCCCCAGCGAGGGCACAGGGGGACACAAGCGGGGACCCCAGGGCCTTCCTCACCGGGACCTGCCGCTCAGGGGGAGGGTTGTTTTCAGGCATCACCGTCTCCACACAGGTGATCTTCTCAATGTCCACCGAGCCCTTCTTGCTGCCCCGGCGCTGCAAGAGAGTGTTGGTTCAGATGATCGCCAAGGGGGGGGCTCGGAGATACTCAAGCAAACCACCGTCTCTGCCCAACCACCCCATGGGCTGGGTGCTGTCGAGGGACAAGTGGTGACCCATGGGCACTGCCATGGCATGGCCCCTGTGGCCCTAGGGCCGACGACTCACCCCCCGCTCAAAATCATACTCGTAGTAGGACAGCTTGCTCTCTGTCAACAGGAACAGGCGCTTCTTGAAGTTGAGGGGAGATGTTTTCTTCTTTTGCTGCGAGCGCTTCAAGAAGATGCTCTCCAGGATGACGCTGGCCATGTCGGCCACCCCGGCCTCCTCCACACCGTGCTCACCGGGTTGCTGAGGGCAGGACAACAGCGACACGGAGCTTGCTGATCCGAAAACCTGCCCACTGCTGGACCTCGTTCAGGTACACTCTTCCCCCTGCCTGAGGGGCACCAGGGGGTGGTGGGATCCCCACACGGTGAATCAGCTGCAGGTGTGTGCAGGCAGGTCCTGTGGAGTATTTATGATGTGACCTCTCCCTCTCCCGTCACCTCTCCGATGCCAGGCTGCAGACCAAGCCACCACCCATCCGGCTTCAGCTCCCGCTGGATGCAAGAGTGGCCCCCGGGGTGCGCAGACAGACACAAACCACTGGAGAGGGAGGGAGCCGGGGAGGCTGCGAGGAGCGTAGCCCCGGGGAGGAGCGCAGTGCCACCCAGCAGCCTCCCTCCTCCCCTCCAACATCGTGCGTGTGTGTTTATGTGGGCTGTTTCCTCCTGCCGCACCGCAGGCGCTTCGTGCCGGGGACGTGCTGACTTGGCAGTGTGCAAGGGGTGGCCGCGGCAGAACAGTCCCTAAAAATTTGTGGGTAGGTCCTGGCCTCAAATAGCTGCGGTTATGTGCTGCCCATAGCACGGAGCAGCCCTAAAGTCATCCTTCCCCTCTGCGTCCATGGAGCCTGCAGGAGTGCAGGGATGGTGCTCAACCCCCTTTCCTCCCTGTGAGCAGTGCCCACCGAGGCCAGCTCAAAGGGCTGCCTCCAGCCAGCAACCAGAGGGGCTAAATTCCTCCAGCCTTGCTCAGTGAAGCTCTCCTGAGCCTCTCCAGAGAGCGGCAGGAAAGGGCTCAGATGAGAGCCCTGCATCCCACTGCTGCCCTGCCTTCATGGGCGCTGGAAATCCATCCTGGCCCATGTCTTGGAGCAGCCCGTCCATCTCTATCCCCTCCATAGGCAGGTATTGGCTTGCTCACGACAGGGACCAGGTGGCAACCAAAGATGCCAGGAGGTGGTCCCACCAGCTGTGCCTCTCCCCAGGGCATGCCCCAGCCTGGTGGCAGGAGCAGGGGCATCCCCCTGTCCGCTGGCGATGCCCAGATCCTGATGCTGCAATCCTGATCCTGCCCCACACAGTGGCTATAGCCAGAGAGGCTGAGGACAAGCAAGGCTCCCCTCTCCCTTTCCCTCTCCTTGTGGCCCTCATGGCTCAGGCCTGTTTGAATGGTTAAAAAGAAAACAACAAACCCTTAAAAAATGATTCGTCAGAGTGTTTTAGGAAAAAAAAGCAGCCTTCACTGACTGATCCAGGCCTGGGGAGGAGGGAGCCGGAGTCCTTACTGGGAACAGGGCAGGTGGCTGGGGTGGCCACTGACCCCTGATTGCTGGTGGGGTGGTGGACGAGCCCAGAGCGACCCCAGCATCCCCCTGTAGCCCAGTGCCTCAGTTTCCCTCGCTATAAAATGTGTCTGCTGTGCCTGTGTCCCAAGAGCAGGAGGGCTCCCATTGCACCCTCAGCACAGGCACGGGGGCTCCAGCCCACCCAGTGCAGTGCTGGGTCCCCAGAGGCTTTACCTTGAGTCTCAGCAGCTGTGTCACTGACAGCAGTGCCGGGCAGACGGGACACGTCCTCGCTGTCTCCTCTGGGATGGTGCCGCCAGAGAGGAAAGAACGAAGAATGATGAGTATCTCAGAGGGCTGTTCTGCCCCAGCATAGCACAGCCACCCTGTCCCCAGCACTGCCTCCTTGTCCCCAGCATGGCACAGCCTTCCTCTCCTTGGCAGTGCCACCGGCCCCGCTCTGTCCCTGCCTGTCCTTTGGGGTAAGTGGGTGCCCCCCGCGACTCACCCTCGCAGCCAGCCATCGCTGCTGTGCTGTGACAACAGAGGTGGCGAGTAGGTGGGTGGATGCATGTCCTGTGTGTCGTCCTCCCCCCGGCCAATGTGACTTCCTGTCACTGTCACACCTTGGCCAAATGTGCTCTGACACAGCCACGGGGCCTGACACCTCAGACACTGTCCCCCACCATGGCCCCAGGGCCACCCCCCCGCAGGCAGGTTCCCTGGCCTCTGCCTGCGTCCTGCTAAGGAGCGGAGCCTGCCTGCCACCGCTGGTGGATGGGGGGCTGGCGGGGGGGCGGGCATGCTCTGGGCAAGCGGGAAGGGCAACGGGGGTCTAGGAATGACAAACTCCACAGCCCCCGTGCTTCAGGGCAACCTGGAGGGGGCCAAAAATGAAGGACAGTGGAGGGAACGTACCACACGGGAGACTTGGGAACAAACCCACGGCTGCACCCCAGCAGCTGCAAAAAGCACAAACAAGCAGTGGGCACAGGCGCTGTCAGCACCCCGACCCCCCTGCTCTGGAGCACCCCTGGGGTCCCTGGCA
>VXBO01014339.1:46359-66238 GCA_013400135.1 Rhinoptilus africanus
GCTGGGATCAGAGGATGTGCTGGGCTCGGGGATGCTCCGGGGACGGGAAAGGTGCTGGGATCAAGGGATGTGCTGGGCTCAGGGATGCTCCGGGGACGGGAAAGGTGCTGGGATCAAGGGATGTGCTGGGCTCAGGGATGCTCCGGGGACGGGAAAGGTGCTGGGCTCGGGGATACTCCGGGGACGAGAAAGGTGCTGGGCTCGGGGGTGCTCCAGGGACGAGAAAGGTGCTGGGATCAAGGGATGTGCTGGGCTCAGGGATGCTCCGGGGACGGGAAAGGTGCTGGGCTCGGGGATACTCCGGGGACGAGAAAGGTGCTGGGCTCGGGGGTGCTCCAGGGACGAGAAAGGTGCTGGGATCAAGGGATATGCTGGGCTCAGGGATGGTCCGGGGACGAGAAAGGTGCTGGGATCAAGGGCTACGCAGGGGCTGAGGAATGCCCTGGAGGTGCTGCCAGTCTGAGTGGGAGGGAGAGGCTGGGAACAGCCGGGCTCCTTCTTCCCTCCGCCTGGCCTGGAGCCGCAGGTCAGGCAGGCTGGGACACAGCCCCCGGGGAACTCAGCCCTCCTGCTGGGACCCCTGTGCTGGCCTTTCCCAGAGGCAATCCTGTCCCTTGGTAGGGGCAGGTAAGCTCCTTGGAGAAGGCAAGATGGACAGTCACGTCTGTGCGATGCGAGGAGGGAAGGAAGAGGGAAAGAGGGAAAGGAAGAGGGAAGGAAGAGGGAAACCAAGGCAGAGGAGCTGCTTCTTAACCAGGTTGGCAGAGACAGGGCTGGGACTCGGGCTGCTCGGCTGCCCCTGCCCTGTCCCCTGGGGCTGAGCCAAAGTCGCCTCTTGTCCTAGGCAATCTGTGATTAATTTTCGACGATGCGAATAGTATTAAAAAAAAAAGAGAAAAGCGTAGAATGAAGGATTCCCGGCGGATATGTTGTTCAGGTTTCCATTCACCCTACTGTGACTGTCTCATCTCATTTATTTGTATTAATTAGAGTTTGGTAATGGCTAGGATCCACTGTACGAAGCCATTGCTGCAGGGGCCTGCAAAGAATAATCTCAGGAGAGGATGAGGATGGTTGCCCCTGTGCCCACTCTCCCCAGGGCAAGTGAGGGACTCGGATCTGTGCTGGATTCTACTCGGCAGAAAGCCAGAGCAGGATTTTGAGAGCTGCCGGCTGAGTTTGCTGCAGGGAGGCTGCGTGAGCGAGGGCTGGCTGTGTGAAGCCCAGCCTGGGGTGCCTTGTCCGGCCCAGGGGAGAGGGAAGGGGGCTGTAGGCAGCGGGCACTTAGCTGTGAGGCATCACGCAGGAGTCCTCGTCCCCGCTCATCGGCTCTCCTAGCACCAGGAGCTGGGAGAAGTCTCCTCCAATTACCGTTGCCATTAATGTTTACGGGGCCTCGGTGCTGGGAGGCGCAAGGCAGGATCTGTAACCCTGGGGCGAGGAGCAAACGCACACTGCGCGACAGCTCCTCTTCCAGAGACTGTCCAAGCTAAGTGGACCTGACACCGCTGGGAGGAGGGGAGCCAGCTACATCCTCTCCTCCTTCCAGGGAAACTGAGGCACCCATGTGCTGTGCCTGCATCCGTGCCTGCATCCGTGAGGGGCTCAGGGGTGGTTGGAGTGGCCATGGAGACAGTTCTGCAGGCAGCGATGAGCACAGGCTCTCAAGATGACCAGCTACAAGCCTCGGCTGCACGTATTGGAGTCAGCAGGGGACGGGGACTGAGCTAACGAGGCCCTTGGAGATGCCGGTGAAGTCAATATGGAAACGCAGCTCCCTGATGGGCAGGGCTGTGCGGGACGGTGTGGCCACAGCTCCCCTGCTCGCCTTGCAGCTCTGCAGGCAAGCAGCGCTGCGAGGAGCGAAGCCATGCTGAAAATAAGCTCTGAGAAAATGAAGGCAGCGAGCATCCCATCGGGAAGGCGAAGGCAGCGCTGATTTGTTGCTGGCCGGGTCGGGGGGATGGAGCAGAAGCTGCAAAAGCAGAGCCCGGTCGTGCCTGGGGGACCCCAGGCACTGCGCTGCATCCCAGCCAGGGGATTTCTGGGAGTGACAAGAACAGGTTTCTCCCCCATTTTCCTCAAATCAGAGCGTGAGGTGGTTTTCCTGTAAACAGCAAGGATGCCAGGCAGCAGGAGATGGGAGATGGGATCCCCACGGAGGGCATCCACTGCCAGGCTGCCCTGCGGCCACTCTCCTCGGGGGCAGCAATGCTGCGGGCAAAGGGGACAAGGACCTCACTATGACCCGGGATGTGGGCAGCGGCTGCCAGCCTGGTGCAGTCCCCAGGGCTGGCATCGACACCGTCCTCTCTGGGCTCCCCCTGTCCCTGCCCCAGAGCCGTCCCCGTCACGGTGCCAGGCTCTGCTCACAGGAGAGACGCAGGCAGCAGGGGCTGGGGCCGCTAAGACGGGGAGGAAAGCGACATGGCTTTTTTTCCCTTTTCCTCTGCTGTCTCTGAGCCCACGTCAAACCGTTCCCCTGGGGCCGGACTCTTACCCGCTGCAAAACTGCCCGGATCCAGCGCCTGGAGGAGGGCTGTGCCGATCCACGCTGCCTGGATCCCGACCCCTATCCGCTGCTCAGCCCCTCCATCGCCACATCTATATATTTAATCCCGCCTGATAAACCCTGCAGTGCATTTGTAGGCAACAGAGTTCTGAAGGGCTGTTTCAGCTGCTTGAAAACAGGTTTGGGTTTGTATTTTTTTTCCCAGGAGAAGAGGTTGTGAGGTGCATAAGCTCGATCTTGGGATGAACAGTTGCCTGTAAGGTCAATTTTGCTTTGTTTGTGTTGGGGAGGGGGAGGAATTGGAGGGAGGGCAGTGGGCGAAGGAGCGCTGTTTGCTCTTCGGGTAGGGACACAAAGGCCCCCAAGGCAGCCTCACTTTGCGGGGGGGTCAGGTTGCTCCTCGGTCCGTCCTTTGGAGTCAGCTCAGAGCTTCGCCTTCGCCCCGGAGCCAGGAGAACCTGCAGCACCAGGGGGGGCAGAAGGTTCAGGTGGGCACAGGCTTTAAGCTCCCCCCTCCATCTCCCCTGCAGCAGGCTCGGAGGGCAGGGGGCTGTGTGTGTCGGGGGGGTTGAGAGCAGCTTAGAGGCAACTTCTCGTCTGCTCTGCATCTCACAGCCCCAGCGAGGGGCCAGCACATGGGCCAGCCCCCACCAAAACTCTGCAATTAGTTGGGGGCAGAGGGAGATGCTCTAGGAGACTCTGCTTACTGTAATTAGAGCACATCACGCAGCAGGCGCCTCCATCCCCAGTCTCCTAATTCCCTCCTGCCTTCCTTCCCCTCTCCCGAGGCTCCCAGCCAACCCAGCCGGCTCTGGACATCATCCTCTCTCTTTTGCCCTAGAATTGGGAATTTTGTCTGGAACAGAGACTCCGAGTGCGGAGTTCTCTGCCCACCATCCGGCGTGCAAGTGCTGCTGCGCGCTTCAGCTCCGTACTGATTGCTTAAACATTTAACGAGCGCTGGGGAGCAACGTGCTCCTCCTTGTGAAAGATTCAAGTCCTCTGTGCCTTCAGTTTAGGGCTATGCCATCTTCCCTTTCCATTTTTTCATTCTCCAACTGATGAGAGCAAGGGAAAGCAGACACAGCCTCATCGCCGTTTCTAAGGAAAGTGGCAAAACAAATAGGAAAAGCCCACGTGCCTGCATTCGGGGAGGGGAAAGCCCCTCCGCCCCGGGGTGGACATGGTGGCAGGGTCCCCCAGAGCAAACATTTTGAGGCATCTAATTGGGTGTGAAATCAATGCCAGGGAAGACGCATCCCCAAGGGTGGCTGTGCACTGCTGCCAGCCTGCGGCTCTCCCTGCCCACCCGGCGGGCGCCTGGCTTGGGTACTTCATTCTCATTTAATGGCACATTCGCCTGATTCCCAGCATGGTGCTGGTGCCCATCTTTCCCCGGAGAAGCTGTACAATGGGCTGCAGGTTCTTTCCTTTCCCAGCCGGAGCAAAAACCATCTCGAGGCAATAAATGCCTGGCTAAGGGATGAATAACTGCTGTGGTGCTTTGGTGGGGAGAGTGGAGACCTGCTGGCACCAGGGCATGGGCAGGGAGCCCGAACCACCCCCCCACATCTCAGCAGGACAAGCAGGCACTGGGTTCAGTGTAGCTGCCACCTGGACTGGGCAGGACGTCCCCTCCAGCAGCCCAGGAAGGTTCTGGGGTGCTGGGGGGATTTGGGGCTGCTCCTAGGGGAAGGTGGCACCATGGCGACGGCGGTGGCACTGGGGACCCCAGTGGGTGTTTGGTGCTTATGCGGTGGTGCCAGCAGGAGCCAGTGCCGTGCCGAGCCGGGCAGGGTGACCCGGAGGAGACTGTGCAAGGTGAACCGAGACGTTGGTCCCATCTCCAGCTAATGTCGCTCTACGATTTTTGTGGCGCTTTTCCAGGCTAAAAATACCCCTGCTGTTGGTGCGGCGCGGGGCGGGCGCTGCGTGCAGCGGCTGCGGAGGGATGCTCCGTGCTGCGGGAGCGGCCAAGGGCAGCTGGATGGCAGGGCTAGGGTGGCCCTGTAGTGGCCATGGGACTGGCTTTCCTGCTCCCCGAGCAGCCAGGAGGACAGGTCCTCTCGCTTCTTCTCTCCTCCCGCTCCGAGGTGACCTGGCACCTCTCTAAAGGGCTGTGCCAGATGCAACCGCTCAGCCAGCGGTCCCCAAACACTGTGTGGGTCACATCCTCAGTGACCTCTCTGAGCTGTGTTTCAGCCTAACACCGGGGCCTTTGCTGATCCCAGAGGATCACACCAGATCATTTGGGTGCTCCTCAGGAGCTGTGTTAAGGACACACCGGCTCCTCTGGGTGCTCCTCGGAGTGTGTCTGGCCCATTTGGGGACCAGCCTGGGGTGGGATGCTGCAGCAGGGCTCGTTTCCCCAACGAGGGGCATAAAGGCCTGAGGAGCTCAGCCCATCGCTGTGGCCACGGGGCTGCTTCTTGTGGTTGCGGGTGTTTCAGGTGTTGCTCTCCTGAAAGCTATCAAAGAAAAGAGAGTCCAATGCTTGTTCTTCAAAACCATCCCCTCATCCAACAGGTGCTTATCCACGTCTCTAACATATTTCTGGTATTTTATGGCAGGTTCTCAAGGAAGTATTTCCTATGTTTCCTCCATCATGTATAAGCAGAGGACTCCGTGACTCCCACCCTGGTCTGAAGATGCCTAAATGGTCCTAACTTGCCTTTTCCCATCTGTGGGCTGCGGGCCTTTGCCTTCTGGCATTGATGATGCTCTGCTTTGGGTGGATTACGTGGATCGTATTTGCAGACAGAGCAAGCACGAAGGGAACTGCAGACAGAGGGAAGGCTGGAGCAATGGTACCGGCTCATCCCATGACCTTGGCAAGCTGGGCACACTGAGGGGGGAGATTTAATTTAGATAAGTGTCAAGCGAGACTCTTGAGGCCAGCAGCAAAGTCTGGCACAGATTCCAAACCCCTCAGTGGGCGCCTCGCTCCCCCAGGGTGACCTGGCCCTTTCCCATCTTCGTGTTCCTTCTCTTTTCCCACAGGTCACCCCTTTGCTGCCTGCCTTGTCCCCACATCACCCCACAATGCGGGCTGGTTCCCTCCTGGGGCTGGGGGTGCCGGAGGGGAAGTACAGGGAGGAAGCTTGGACTGGAGCAGAGCTCTCTCTTGGCTGAGGATGCTCCCACCTCTGCTCCCAGAAATGTCCCTGCTTAGCAAGGATGGCGATCGGATGGGGTTGGGATCTGCAGATGGGCTGTGGTGAGTGATGCTGGGGGGAGGGATAGCACTGGCCTGACCCCTGCTCTGGTTGCCTCCAGGATTTCCAATTACTCTGGGGAAAATCTATGAGATTTTGACATTGCAAGACTCCCCGGCCCCTAATCTCTGCCTCCCCTAGTTGTCCCTCCCCCCTGCCCTCCCCGCTCTTGGCCCTGCGTGGGCAGGAGAGGGGCTGCCGTGCAGAATCAATGCCTCTGCCAGTGCTGGGCTAAGGGGGGGTGTATCAGCAAAGGCAGGTGGGGGATGTGGGGCAGGGTCAGTGTGGTCCCCCCCCCAATCTCCTCCCAACTTTGGGGTACCCGTCTCTCTGCATCCTCAGCCACCGTTGCCATGGTGACGCGCATCCCTGGCTGCAGCAGGAGCGCTTGCGGGGTTTGATGAGCTCTGTTCGCTGCTCTCGCCTCCACGGCTCTCCTGCCCTCGGCCCCAGCGGTCTCCAAGCAGGAGAGCAGAAGGAGATCACCGGGAGCAAAACGCGCGTTAGCATTGCCTGGCGTTAACCGCAGACTGCTCGCCTTGGCCTCATTGGATGGGATTGGGGATTTTTTCTCATGAGGGACCCCCCCGGGAGGGACAAGTTTGGAAAACAAAGCATTGCACATCTGCGGCATCAGGCAGCAGGCAGGGGAGAGAAGGAATAAGAAATCAGCCCCCCTCGCCCTGTGCCCGCCCCCCCCACTGCTCCCCCCCCGGCATGGCCGTTGCAGTGGAGATGAAGGATTTGTTTAATTAGATGGCAAATCCTCCTGCTGCTGCACAGATGCAAAGAGCAGCGGTCAGGCAGCAGATGCTTCCCGGGGGAATCTTGGCTGTGGGATTCAGGGCGAGGGGCTGCCATGATGGCACCTCCACCCCATGGAGCTGGTGGGTGTCACGGTGCCAAGGAAGCCGCGGCTGGCAGGGGACAGCATGCTGGGTGCCATCCCGGTGGTGGCCATATGGCTGCAGAGGATGGTGCCGTGAGGAGCTTAGTGTGACTCCAGGTTCACTCCCCAACTCCGTCCTCTGCCTCCTGTGCTGTTACGGGCTCTGGGGTGGCTGTCCTGGTGTCCCTGTTTCAAGTGGCATCCTGGCAAAAGCATCTCCCCCGTCCCCATGTCTCATCACCTTGCCACCCCCAGGGAGCAAGGCTGATTCTCCCTGTGCAGCTGCGGATGTGGAGGGGCTGCGCGGTGGCATCACCCAACTGAGTCCAACAACTGGAGCAGCAAATGAGTCCCCATCCCCAGAGCCAGCCCGGGAGAGGAGCCTGCGGGGTGTTCGGGGTTGTTTCTGCCTGGCTCAGCTGCAGGGGGGGGACGTAGGAGGGTTGTGCATCCATTCTCTCTGAGAGCCATCTGTGTCTGCAAGGCGGGGGAGAGGCGGTGGGTGCCGGGTAGGAGATGTCTGCATCTCTCACACCCACCTCTTGGTCCTAGCATTGGGTTTGCTCTCCAGAAAACACCGCAGGGTGCTCTCTGTGGCTTGGGCAGGAGGTGCTGTGACAGCAATGTCACCCCAGGGGCTCTCACCGCCGTCCTTTTGCCTCCCGGCCCAGCCATCACCTCCCCAGTGCCCACTTGCTCGTCCCTCGGGAGACCCCCGCTGTGGCTGGCACCCGCCGGCCGTGGGAAGGGTCCTGCCAGCCCAGGGACAGGGCTGGGGTGGCCGGGTCAGACCCTGTGCTCTGGTCCCTGGGGGGAGAGCATCACCCCTGGCACACGTGGGCGAGCTGGGTGTGGGGTTGGCATGGGGGCAGGCAGGAGGAGAAGCATCTTTCTGGGCTTTGGAGGGAAATACAGGGAAAAGCTCCCTCTCCGGGTAGAAATCCAAGACAAAACACAGCAGCACAACCTCGTCTGCTCAAGGACTGTCCTGGCTAACCCAGGAACTTCCTCAGCATCCCTTTCCCTTCTCTGGGCTCAGGGAAAGCGTGGGATGAGTTAGCATCTCCTTGGCTGTTTGGCACACAAATTCCCCTGAGCCTTTCAAAACGGGTCCCACGGGCAGCAAGAGATAAACGGGGGTGGCCCAGAGCTGAGCCCGGCCCCGGCGCTGCCTGCACCCCCCTTTACAGAGCCTGCTTCCCAGGGGCAAATAGAATCAGAGTGACTCTGGGCTCTGTTTGCTCTTCCCAGATACCATCGGCTCCACGGAGGCGGAACGACATTTGTCTTTCCCTTCCAGGATTTTCTGAAAGGTAAATGAGAACAGTTCAAGAATGTGACCCCACGAACGGCAGAGCGAGAGAGTAATGAACAGCCCGGAGAACATCAGTGTGAGGCGTCTGTTTACCCTCCTTTAGGAAGAAAATCAAGGAGAAAGGCAGTGGACGTGAAAGGCAAATCTGCTGGAAAATCAGACGGCCAAAAAAAAAAAAAAAATCACCTTCTCCTCAAACCTGTAATTAACCCTGGGGACTCGCTGCGCTGGGCGAGGAGCTTGGTGGGAATTTGGGGGGAAATTAGAAACTAGAATAAGAAAGCAGTTTGGACCAGGTTATTATCCCCAGTTTCTGCAGTAAACAACAGGGCTCCTTGGTGGGTAGAAGGAGCGGTGAGCAGTCAGAAAGCCCTTCGGTGCCTGGGCTGTCTCTCACATCAGCTGGGCTCGGGGTTGTGCTGCCAGCAGCTGCCTGCGCCCCCGATTGCCCCCCCAGGCGCAGGCAGCCGCGCTCCTACACCTGCGCCATGTGGCCCTGCCACCCTGGGCTTCACAGGCTGCAGAAGGTGTGGGGACAGCGAGGGGACAGCAGGGTGACAGCAAGGCTCCTGCGTGCATTATCTCTGGGGTGCTGGACACCCTGCCCCAAGCATGGCAGGGGGGGCTGGTGACCCGCTCTGCCCCCCAGGCTAGCAGCTCCTCCTACATCAGCAAGCCCAGTGAGATGAGATCTTCCAAATTTTAAAACTTGGGCTTTTTTTTTTTTTTTTTCCAAAAATCTAGCTCCTGCTGGGGAAAACATCAGCCAGGCACCCCAAAAAGGAGGCACGGGCATCTGCTCATCTCTGAAGGGCGACAGGGTGGGGAGATGAACGCAGCTCGGGTGTAAATCTCAGCTGCCCGGCACCTCCACGGCTGACCTGCACGGTCCCCGATGCAGCCCGGGAGTTGGTGCGGGCAGGAGACGGGCGCTGGTGCCAGGGAGGAAGACTCTGCCCCTGCGTCATCCCTCAGGGCTTGGTTGCTTGCTGTGAGGTCCTGAGAGCCTTGGAGCATCCCTGGGGGTCCCAGGGCAGCCTTGGAGCATCCCTGGGGATCCCAGGGCACAGGGTCCCGCTGCTGCCGACCCCCACGCACATCGTGGTACCCACTGCCCATCCCTCCGCTGAGCCCGGCGAGGGTTTTAGCTCCCTCCTCTCCCCAACAGCCCCTGCCCTTCCTCTGGCATTCCGGACACTGGGCTGTCCGTCTGTCCTTCAGCAGGCTTCCCCTGTCCTCCCCCTCCTTCTTCTTCTTTTATTTTTTAATTTATTTTTTTTTTAGCACATTTTGTAGCCTTGCAGCAACCCAGGAATACAAATAGGACAGCGAGTGCAGCCAGGCTTGGGCAGCGGTGAGCGGGGCTGGCTCCGGCTGTCATCCTTGGCACCATCGGGAGGAGGCAGCTGGACAGATGCTGCCGGTGCCACTGAGACCTTCCCGCAGTCGCCATCTCCTCTCCGCTCGGATGGGGCTGCCTGGGAGAGGAGGAGATTTTACACAGCAGGAAAACCCCTGGGCAGCCCTGGCCGCAGAGCTGCCCTGGGCCACTGGATAGCAGGATACATCTCAGGCTCCCCGGCTAGGGTGGTTTTACCCCGCCGATGGGTGAAGCGAGGCAGCGAGGCGCCTGGAGAAGGACACTTAGAACCAGCAGCAGATAGCGAGAAATTTCAGCCCGGCCGGGGAAGCGGCTGCCTAAAAATAGCAGCAAGGATCTCGGCTGTGACAAGACACACCGGGATTTCTCCCGCTGCCCCATGTATAATGGATAAGGGCGCTGCACGCTCCGCCGCTGGCTCCTCCTGGGAGCACCGGGGCTGTGCCTGCATTTTGGGGGGTGCGGGGTGGAGGGGCTTGCTGTGTTTTGCAGGGTTGGCACCCACCAAATGGTGTGATTTTTGGCCACCGTGCGTCTTTGAAAACCCAGGGCGGTGCAGAAAATGAGCCCACGGGGATGTAAGCAAAGAAATCAATTTGGGGGGGGAGTGTGGGGAGGAAATTCCAGCCTGAAGCTGCGGGGCTGTGGCAGTAAACCTTCTCCTCCCGGCTGGCCTCCCCGCTGCCTCCCAGCTCGCCCCGGGGAGGGCTGCCCGTGTGCCCGGTGTGTGCCGGAGTGGGGGGGCCAGGGCAAGCAAGAGGCTGTCCCGTGCCATCAGCGTGACGGGAGGGAGTGTGACAGGCTGTCTGCGGGGATTACGGGTGAGGTGGCTGCATATGGGGACAGGGACGGGGAGGATGCTTTGGTCCTCTCCCCCATATGCTCCCGCTTGCTTTCCCATCCCGCTGCTCTGCCCTAGCGTGGTGGAGAGGTGCAGATCGGCGGCGCCTGTCTGGGTTTCCCTTTGCCGTTGCTGTCCCCTGCTTGTCCCTCCAGCCCCAAACTTGCTTTCCCCATGGCCCAGGGAAAGCCCGAGGCTGAGCCGCAGCTGTGAAGCACCGAGGATGGAAGGAAAAAAAACCCACAAACACTCCAGAGAGGCCGTACCACGCGGGGGGTGTATTTACAGACGTACGTGTGTGTTTTCCTCCAAAGACTTCATTTTTGATGCAGCCTGTTCCATTGTCTTAGCGCAGATTTTGGGTGGCTGGGGAAAAAAAGCCTTCTCCGTGTCTAGCCCCACACACACCTTGCAAGGGGCAGCGTGGCCGTCTTGGGCTCTATTAACGAGGGCAGGTAGCTAAGCCCTTAATTGCACTGGGAGGGGCGGGGTGGTGGTTTTGGACATAACTGGCCACCGCCCAAGGGTCAGAACAAATTGCAAGGTGATCTGGATTGATTTATAAGCATGTTTATTTTTACCAGCCTGGCATGGCCCTCTCCTGGCTGGCAAACGGGGATGCGTCTCCCCTTCCCCGCCTGAGAAATAGCAGCATTTTCTCTGGCAGGGATGAGCCGATGGGGGAAACTTTTATGCGGGCTGGCAGGCTCCCCGCAGCCACACGCTGCCCTGGGGGCTGCATCCGGGAAAGGGCTGAGCCACAGGATGGCTCCAAGCATGCGTTTCTGCGCTGGGCGTTTGAAGGAGAGGCTCTCAGAACCTCTCCAGCTGAAATACAAAGGGAGAGGGATGCAAGAAGGGCTTTGCAGCATCCCCATGGCCACACGTACCCCTGGGGCTCTGCCACCCCCCCCATTTTGGGCAGATGGTGCAGTGTTTGGGGTGCGCTGTTGGCTGCCCACCCAGCTGCTCGGTGCGGGGTGCCCAGTGCAACCCCCACCACTTTCCTGCACTCTTTCTTCTCCCTCAAGCTTTAGAAATCCAGGGAGGGGATTTCCCCCTTTTCCCCGTCTCCCTGTTTTGCAGCTCCACTCCAGAGCACCCGTGGGAGCAGTGCCTGGAGCTGGGCTGGTCCCTGCTGCCGGTGGGTGATGCTAACGGCAGCGCCCAGGGGTTTCTGTCCCAGAAGGGAAACGCTTGCTGACAAACAGTGCCCCCCACCAAGGATTTTAAGCCGCTTTGTGCAGAAATCACAGTCCCTCTTAGTTGCCCACATTCTCCCTGATGGGGTAAAGCTGCCACTGCCCCCCAGGATGTTCAGAAATTTAAGTCGGCAAGACTGGAATTTCTATGGAAAGGAAAAGAAGGGTTCATGGTTTTTCCCCCAATGTCTTATTTGTATTTTGTTTATATTATGTTATATTTTATATGTTATACTTAGCGGGTTTCTTAAAGTCGTATTTTTTCATCCTGGTGGGTAAAGGTCCCCCTGCGCTGCCCTGGGGTGCGGGCTGGGTCCTGCTGGTTTCCAGTGGCCGTAGGGGTCATGGGTGGTTTCCAAAGGGATGCTCCCGTGGCCATTACGAGGTGACTGTGGCAGGTGACATCGCTGCCAGGCCGCCTGGCTGCCACCCGGAGGGCTAAGGGAGGTGCCCAAGGATGCTGACCACAGCGGTGGCAGAGAGTACCCCTGCTCTGTCATCCCTCCCATCCCGTGGCTGGCTGGAGACATCGGGCAACCCTCTGCCACCCTGTCCTGCAGTGGGAAAGTGAAGCAGGGGGTTGTGCTGGGGGGCCAGGAGCTGGATCCCACCGATGTGGGGTGGAGCTGGCCACCAGGAAGCCTGGGCAGCATTTGCACGGCAGCCCAAGAGGTGTTTCCCCCAGGCCCAGCTGTGGGCAAGCCAAGGGAGGGCTCTTTGGGTGGGCGAGGAAGGGACAGGGGTCCCCACAAGATTCCCACCCTGCTCCAGCTCCTAACCCGCCAGCATCCCCAGCCCCAGGGACAGCCAGGCCCTGCCACTTTGCTGCCTGGCACAAAGCGGGGCATTGAGGGACACAGCGGGGCTTTGTCCACCCCGTGCCCACCGGGAAGGGACCGGTTGCCCTCTGCAGGCTTCCCTGGCCCTCCACGGCTCTGCAGCCGCAGCATCCAGGGGAGTTGGGAGCACTCGTGGGAGCTGTGGCACATGGGACACCCATGGGAGCTGTGGCACCCAGGGGACACGGGGCACCCAAGGGAGCTGGCTCCGTCTGCTGCAGCCCTGGAGCCGTGCCCGTCACTTGGGGACCCCACGGCTGCGCCCACCTGGGCTCAGTTGCCCCATGGGGGACAAGGGGCTGTGGAAAGCAGTCACAGAATTCCATCAAAAGGCTGGGAATTCCCAGTTTGGAGCCCCCAAGGCTGAAAGTAGGTGCCTGGGATGGGGGACTCCCCTGTTCCCCCCTGGCAGGTGCTGGGGGTCGGGAAGGTGCCAGAGGGACATCACTGCTGCCCCACGGGGCTGGTGGACAGTGGGAGACTGTGACACGCTGTCACAGTGGGCAGCCTGGGGAGGGTCCCCCAGAGCCACCAACGAGGGGACACCCCATGATCCCCCCCAAACACCCCCCCCAAGCTGCAATCTTTCTTTTGCTAAAGCCNGGAGTCGACCAAGTCCAGCGCCATGGGTGAGTATGGGGTGAGGGTGGCGGAGACTGGGACAGCCATTGATGGTGGCTCTGGGGACCCTGTCCCAGAGCAAAGCTCCCTGAATCTTTGGCACCAGGCGGGTCCAGGTGTGGCCACGCTGGCCGTGGGAGCTGCTGGGGGAGGATGTTTTGGCATGACGGGGATGGCGTTTTCTTTCCCAAAGCGGTTTTTCTGTCCCCACGTGCCCGTGCGCTGCCTGTGGGGACAGATGCCATCCCCGCAGCTGGTCCCACCCGGGCCCTCGCCACATGGGCTGGAGAGATGAGACCTCCTGCCCGGGGCTGGTGGGAGCTGGGTGGTCCAGGCTGGGTGCTGAGACCGGACACAGCTCGTGCCGCTTGTATGCTGGCAGCCTTGGGAAAATAGAGGCACTCCTCGTGCCTCAGTTTCCCTGTTGGTACACCAGAGCTAATACTTACCGGAATACCCCCCAGGGCATTAGGGATGCTCTCTTCTCAGGGGTGCCATGGGCTGCCAGCACCCTGCCTCCTCCTCCTCCTCCTCCTGTCTGCAGAGTATTGTTTGGCTCCGGCAGCAGCTGAGCCCGGGTACAAGGCCCGGGATTGTGTGGCACAAGGGCTCTTTCTCTCCTCCCTTCCCCTTCCCAGGCTTCCCCAGCGCAGCTTCCCAAAGCCCAAGGGACCGGAGTTGCGGCAGGGAGCCTGCCAGGCCCTGCTGCATCCCGGGACCCGCAGCCCCCCAGGAAAGGAGCCATTCACCGTGCCCCAGCCCCGGGGAACCTGCCACGCCACTTCCCAGGGGGCCAAAAGTAAAAATAAAAAAGGCGTGCTTGGCGCGGCACCCCGCTGGCCGTCCCCGTGGGTCCCAGCGAGGTTTGGGGAGCAGCGGAGGAGCGGGACCCCCCCAGACCTGCTGCTTTCCAAGGCAAACAAACGGGAGGGGTCCCAGCGCTCCCCCATAGCGCGGCCTTTGTTCCCTGTTTGCTCTCGGCACGGGGCAGCCGCCAGGGTGGCAGTGCCAGGACAATCCCCCATTGTCCTCGGTGCCACCCCGCGACCTTGCTCCCAGTGGGGAGGGGAGGGCTCTGCTGGCCAGGACCCCAGGGCTTTCTTGTCCTTTGTGGGTGGAGATAAGCACTGTGGGGTCCGTGGGGGGAGCGTGGGTTTGGGAACGCTTCCCACGGGTGCCTTTTTGGCATTCAAGGCACAAATGCTATGCCCAGACGGGATGTGCCCGGGACAGTGGGGTGCCGAAGCCCGTGTTTTGGGGAAGGGGAGCAGCTTCCCTGGGCAGAGGTGTTGCACAGCAGGTTGTCACAGCTTAGCTGGAACCAAACTGATGCTCCCAAGGTGCAGGAGAGTGAGCACTTCCAAACCCAGCCCATCGGGAACCCGAGCTAACGATCCCGCCCGTCAGAGCACTGACGTGCAGAGGAAGCAGGTGTCCATGACCCCACTGCCAAAAAATATCCAGCATTTAGGCAAGCCAAGCGACACGCTGGCTCGTGCCCTTGCTTTCCCTACCCACACACAGGTACACGTGCCCTCTTGTCAAATATCTGTCCTGGAGGACTAAATCTGTTACACAAAAGCTGACATTTGGGGAACTAACACGGCTCCTCTCCATGAGCACATCTGCTGGTGCAGTGGGGCTGCCGCAGCCCGAGCTGCCCGCGGGGTGCCAGGAGAGAGGAGGAGTGCACCCCAGCGTGCCACCTCGGAGCCCGGGATGCTGGCGGTACCTGCCAGCTCCTCCTGCGCTGCCCCAAGGCCGGGCCACGTTGCTGGGTCTCCACTGGGTTTTGTCTCTGTGGAGGTGTTGGGTTCCCTTCCATCTTTGATGGGAAAAGAGGAATGGAGGCAGCCGGCGTCGCCGTTGCCTGCAGCCGGGCTGTGCCAGCAGCGGGGAGCCCATTAGCAGCTTGTTTGACGGGTCCTGCTGGCATTACGCTACATCGCCTTGTATTCCCATCTTGTTTCGTGTGGATTGTCATGGCTGGATCACCTCGGCTCCCCATCCACCTCACACCCAGGGGCTGCCTCGTGTCCCTGGTGCCCCACGCTGCCGTCAGCCAGTGTCCCTGGGCATGCTTGGGTGGGATCCTGCCCAGGAAGCAGCTGGATTTGGGTCTCCAGTACCACAATGGATTCTTTCCGGTTTTTCCTTCAACCTGCTTCCCTCTGGATGCCTTCCTCCCCCCGTGCTTGCCTGCTCCTGAGCTGCCGGCTCTGAGAGCTCCCCATCCCGGCGGTCCCATCCCACCTCACCTCTCTTCTCCCTAGGTTTGCTCGAGTGCTGTGCCAGATGTCTCATCGGGGCACCCTTTGCTTCCCTGGTTGCCACCGGCTTGTGCTTCTTCGGGGTAGCGCTGTTTTGTGGCTGTGGGCACGAAGCCCTCACAGGCACCGAGCAGCTCATTGAGACCTACTTCTCCAAAAACTACCAGGACTACGAGTATCTCATCGACGTGTAAGTACCCTGCTGCGGCGCATCGCCCTCGCGCCGGGGCCCCTCGCGTCTCCCTCTTGCTCTGTGCCGGGAGGAGGTGTCCATCCCCGCTGGCCGGGCCAATGGTGTCACCCAGGCACCACGGACACCCCAGGCTGCGTTTGCCGTGTGCCGGTGCCGCGTCAGGGTCCAGTGGCCACTTGTTTCCATTTCACGCCTGTTTTTATCCGACCCTTGCTAGGTGCCCTGGCTAGTGCTGGACCAGTGCACCGGGTAGGTATGGAGGGCACGGGGAAGCTGGCAGTGGACCACAACCTTGCTCGCTGTGGCTTTGCCCTGGCTCGTTCCTCTAGTGGCTTCACCCTCCATTTTAGCCCCCCCAGGGTGGCATGGGGAGGGCGAGTCGCTGTGGCCAGGCTGTCCCAGCCGTGCCCCATGCAGGGATGAGCTCCCCGGCACATTCCCGGCTCCTGAGCATCCCTGCCTGCTCCTCTCCCCGGCAGCATCCACGCTTTTCAGTATGTCATCTACGGCACGGCCTCCTTCTTCTTCCTCTACGGAGCCCTGCTGCTGGCCGAAGGCTTCTACACCACCGGCGCCGTCCGGCAAATCTTCGGGGACTACAGGACCACCATCTGCGGCAAGGGCCTCAGCGCAACGGTAACTGGGGGCCCGAAAGGGAGGGGAGCGCGAGGCCCCCAGCGAGCTCACTCGTTGCAGCGGGTGTGTCAGTGTTTGGGAAAGTGGCTAGGACATCCTGACAAGGTGATCTTAACCGGGGTTCGGCACCCCTTCGCGCGCCCGCAGCGGGTTCGCCACGCTCGGCGTGGACGAAGGGCAGGAGACTGCGGCCGTCGGGGTTTCGGGGTGTCCCAAAGGGAAGCGCAGCCTACCCGCCCTCCCTCAGGTCCGCCACGGCCCCTGGGGACCAAAGCACCCCAAATGGCCACATTTGACGAAAACACTTCAGAGAGTCACAGAATCACCGAATGGTTTGAGTTGGAAGGGACCTTAAAGACCATCTCGTTCCATCTGCCCTGGACAGGGACACCTCCCACCATCCAGGCTGCTCCAAGCCCCGTCCAGCCTGGCCTTGAACCCCTCCAGGGATGGGGCAGCCACAGCTTCTCTGGGCAATATTTGAGTATCATTGGGAATAGCCACGAGCATCCCCACCATGCCAGCAGCCCAACGCTCTCTGGCACCCAGGGCCCCTGGGGTTGTCCCTTCTGCTGTTCCTGGGGACCATGACAAAATACTGGCAAGGGGAGCCCGTGTCCTGGGGGAGCGGAGGGGGACGGCTGCGGTTCCCTCGGGGCCGGTCGGCGTGGCACGGCGGAGGGAGGGCAGGAGAGCCGCGTTTGCACGCCAAGGCGGGTTTTGCAGCTGCCCTCACGCAGAGGTCAAACCCTACTTGGCCGCGGACGCGGTTTATGACCCCCAGCATGGGACGTGGCAGCCATCCTGCTGCTGCCACCGGTCACCTCCATACACGCGTAGCCGGCTGCGAACGCGGGGCTGGTGGTGGCCCCGTGAGCCACAGGGTTGCCCGGCTCGGGCTGCTGCTCCGTGCTGGCCACCTGGGGTTACTCCGGGTTTGGCGGGCAGTGAGGAGCGGGATGCAGGCAGCATCTCAGTCCCCTGCCTGCCCCATGCCCTCTGCTGCCTGGGGACCCTCGCGCTCCCCTGTCCCCTATCCCTGGCTACTCGGTAACCACGGCTCTGCCCCGGCTTGTCCTGCCCCTTGCAGTTTGTGGGCATTACCTACGTCCTGACCATCATCTGGCTCCTGGTCTTCGCCTGCTCCGCGGTGCCCGTCTACATCTATTTTAACACCTGGACCACCTGCCAGTCCATTGCCAACCCCAGCAAGACCTCGGCCAGCATCGGCACCCTGTGTGCGGATGCCAGGATGTACGGTGAGTGCCGGGTTTGCTGGTGGGGAGCCAGGGCTCAGGGCAGAGGAGAGGGGATGGAGGAGAGGGCTGAGGTGGATAAGGCTGGGATAAAGCAGGGGCAAGTGCTGAAGAGCCCCAGAAAGCCGGGGACGGGGGTTACACATGGTTGCAGGAGGCTGGGTAAGGCAGCCGGCTGGCAGCCATGCCTGGCTCACCTGGTTTTCCATACCTCACCAGGTGTCCTGCCCTGGAACGCGTTCCCTGGCAAGGTGTGCGGCTCCAACCTGCTCTCCATCTGCAAGACCAGCGAGGTGAGCCCCTCCCGTCACCCCACGTGCGTTCCCTTCGGTGGGTGGCCTCGGCACTGGCTTCCCGCCCGGTGCACAGGACCACAGGAACTCACCCCCCTCTTCCCTTGCAGTTCCAGATGACTTTCCACCTCTTCATCGCAGCCTTTGTGGGGGCGGCCGCCACGCTGGTCTCACTGGTGAGTTGGTGCTCCCCCTGCCCGGCCATTCTCCTCCGCCCAGCGAAGACGTGGGGGCAGAGGACAACAGAGGTGGCGGGCACGGACGTGACAGAGCCCGTGCTCGTGTCATTTTCTGGCACATAAATGCAGATGATGAATTCAGGCCATAAGAAGGTAGCGGTGGCTGCTGGAGGGGATCTGGAGAGGCTTTAGGAGACCACCGGGCGGAGGTCCTGCTGCCCGTGCACTCAGTCCCCTGTCTTTCTCCAGCTCGCCTCTTGCTTTACACCACCACCGAGACACTGGGGTGTCCCACTGGCGCGGGGGGGGCCAGGGCTCCGCGGGGCAACTGCCCTGTTGGGTTGCTGGGCTGGGGGATGGCACCTCTGACATACCCCAGTGAGAGGTCCCGCCTTGCCTGCCCTCCTCGCCTGTGGGAGCTTCGTTTCTCCTCCTCCTCCCTCCTCGCTCACTCTCTTCCCACCCACAGCTCACCTTCATGATCGCCGCCACCTACAACTTTGCCGTCCTCAAGCTGATGGGCCGAGGCACCAAGTTCTAGCCTGCGCTGCGGATCCCGGCCAGACCAAACGCCCTTCTTTCCTCTAACCTCGAGGCTTTAACACTGCAGCCACCCGACACCAGGTCTCCTGCCTTAACTCTGCCTTCGCCGCTGACTCCCCTCCTCTTCCTCCCTCGCATCCATCGTGCTGAGCGTGACCAGGAAGGAGAGCTTCCCACCAATGGACACCTCTTCATGCACTTTTCTCTCTCTGCTCATCCGTAACCGGTTCGCTCTAGGGCCAAGCCCATACAAACCAGCCAGAGAAGAGGAGGGACTTACTCCAGTGTCCCGACGTTGCCTAGAGATGAGCAAAGGCCTTCATGCTCCTGGGAGGAGGGAATCCATGTGGGTTGCTCTATGAGTAGCAAGAGGCTACCTAGAGAGAAAAGGAAGTTGGCCCAGTCCTGGTACCATTGCTAGAGACTCTCCTGGAGCTGTCTGCTGTCACCACCCGTGGATGGAGAATAAGGACTTTCTTTTTTTCCCCCTTAGCAAAGAAAGATGAATTTACCCCAAATTGCCTGCTGCAGCCAAGGCAAAGGGAGTTCAGGGCAAGGATCTTCCCATTGCGGCGAAGAGAGTGCTGACCCCAATGCTGATAAAGCCCTAACCCAGCTGCCCCTATTAAAGCCTAAAGGAGTTTTGGTGTCTCTGTAGACAAAGGGGGCTCTTGGCTTTACCCTCCGGGCAGCAGAGAGGCGGCAGATAGGTTTGACCCAGGGGGGACGTCTCTGCGTTGTGCCCTGGGAGCGTAAAGCCAGAGCCACCCCTCCGCAGGCAGGGGATGTCCCTCTGGACTGCGCCTTCGCCCGCCCTGCCCTGCCCTCATCCCTTCACAATGGTGCTCTTCTCTGGGGTGACGTCTGCTTCTCTAACCTCCGCTGCGCCGGAGAGCTCCGTCTCTTTCTCATCCGCGTCAAACGTAACTTTCCCCTCGTTCTGGCCCCCTCTTCCCCTCACTTTTTGCCCCCCTCCACGTTTCCTGCAAGTCAGGACAACTGTCCCGTGTCCGCCAGGGCGGGAGGGACTGGCAGCATCTCCCTTCCAGAGGAAACGCAAGGAGGAGTTCAGGAAGGAAGTAAAGGCAGTGGTTTGCGGGGGGCTGACGGGGTGGAAACATGGCCCCTCCTTGCAAAAGAGATCCTGTCTGGTGCCAGCTCAGTCTTTTCCCATGGAGGGGGGCAGCGGGGCAAGGGGTTTGGTGGAAATGACCTCTCCCCCACGATTGCTCTCCACGGCAGCCGGAGGAAAGCCCTCTGGCTGGGTAGCATGGGTCCAGCCAGACCCGCCAAAATACTATTTCCAGTCCTCCCCGCCAACGGGTATTTTATTTTGCTCTTCCCTGCCTCTCCTTAATGCTAATCTCAGCCTTTATTTATTAGAGAAACTACTTTCAGTGGCAAACTGTAGCTCCATCTTGCATGGATTTTTTTTTTTTTTGGTCTGCATTATTATTATATTTTTTTTTTAAGTGCCGGTTTCAGCAGGGGCAAGGATAAAGGAGCAGATCTGCTGAGCAGAGCGTTTGAAGGATCCTTGCCGCCGGGAATGCTGAAATAGGTTGTCCAGGCTACCAACGCACACGGGCTGGGGAGGGGGGAGATGCCAGGAGGGATGGCAGGGTGGGGAGAAACCAGTCAAGATCTGGGAATTCACATCGATGCTGTCTCTCTTGGTGGTGGGGGGGGGGGGG
>VXBO01014339.1:67929-82317 GCA_013400135.1 Rhinoptilus africanus
CCCGGGGAAGCCCCCCCCCAGCAAAGGCACCTCTCCTGCTAAGGGTGCCCCGGGAGCCCCCGGAACAAAGCATCCCACTGGCCACGCACAGGGAAAACAGGTACCGTCTCCCTCTCGCGCCTTCATTTACGCTGGGCTCAATCCTGCACAGCGCAGCCAGAGAACAGCAAATAAAAGCTACCCCAAACGTGCATTTTCTGCCATTCAAAGCCTGTGTGCAAACCTCTAAGTACATCGCAAACTCCTCTGAAGCCACGCAGGCAGGCACCGTCCCCTGCCCAGCTCTCCACGCGAGGGCTCGGGCTCGGACCTGGGGAAAGGCCATGCAGGATGAGCAGGGAAAGGGCAGCCGGCTGCCCTGGGATGCCCTGCATCCCTTCTCCTACACTCACGCCCAGCTGAGCAGGCAGTGGGCACACCAGCCGCGGCAGCGCACACTCACACTGTTCCTCACCGGCAGCTCCTCCAGCCCTGTCCCAGGCAGGGAAAGGGCTGCGAGTGGGGAGCGATGCCCTGGCAGGGGCGGTGGCTGGCGAGCAGCCCTGCCCGCCGGGGCCATGGCGCGGTACTGCCGCCCATCCGCCCTAGAGAAGGTCCCACCGGCCGCCTCTCAGCTGGTTTCTCTCCGTGTCTGCAGGCAGTTTGGCTCTGCTGGGGAGATGCCCAGAGATGAGGAGGGAAGAGTAAGCGGAAAGTCATCATGGAAAGGACTGAGAACAGCACGGGCAGATGCTGTATTTGGCTGCTCAGGAAGACACGAGTCCTGCGTCTGCATGTGGCCACATGCACTGGCCCCTGAAGGACCCCTGGAAGCCACCAGGAGAGAGCTGCTCCACCAGCCATGCAAGCACTGGGATCATGAGGCGTCTCTGTCCATCCACCATTGCTTTTGCCCGGGCAGCAGCCTCAGCAGGTAACCCACCATTTCAACGACTTCAGGGATTGTCCCAGGCCCCAGTCTCCCAGAAGAGGGACTCTGACTCACCGGAGGCTGCCGGAGCTGCCATCACCTCCCACATCGTCGGCAGAGCGGGAAACACTCCTTACCCCAGGGCAGAGCACGCCAGCGTCCCCGACGCCAGAGCTGCAACAAACTCCCTGTTGAGAACCGGAGCAGGGTTCAGAGAATCCTGAAAGGGCATTTTTAGACTCTTCATACATTTTGCTCATCTTCAAACACACGCAAGAACATGCAGTCCCCAGAGATCGCATTCCTGTGAACCTCCCTGCAGCTGTGCTGCTGCGAGGAGCCAGCCTCCGGAGCAGGGAAACACGGTGTGTGAGGAGCCTCGGTCACCCAGAGAGCAACCCCAGGGCACCTACAGCCATGTGGGGCTCCTCAGCTAGCAATTCCAGAGAAGATTTCCATTTCCTCACCCCACCAAGCAGCTGCACGGCCTTACAGCTGCACTATCTGGCTCAGAGCAGCAAAATCCTTGAGAGGGCCGTGGGACAGAGGAATGGATGGGAAGAGGAGACTCCCCACCACTCCCCCTCCTTTGCAAGCACACAGGGATACGCTGCAGCCCCTGTTCCACACAGGAGCAGCTCGCTGCTCTCCTTTGGAGACACTCCTTTGCCTTCCAGGGATCCATCCTCTCCCTAGCCCATGACAAAACCCACGGAGCCCTCCACTACTGCTTGTGGTGGCCAAGCAAGGAATGGGGGAACCGCCGCAGCATCACTCCTGCCACTGCCCCGCATTTTCTTACAAAACATCTCACATCAGGGGAGTCAGTGGTTCTGACGGTTTTAGATGGACCCTCTGATGTTGTTAGACGTGAGACAGCCTCACCCAGTCCCTGCGACTCCTCCAAGGCTGGGCCCATCTCCCACCAGGACACGCTGGCTCTCTGCTTCCAGCTGTGTTTTGAAACGGCTGAAGTAAAATGCTATAGGCCCCCAGACACTTCAGCCCACATTTAAAAAGCAAGATTTCCAAGGACTTTAAACCCTACGCTGCCTCTGGAAGTGCAGATAGGCAAGCAGACATGGGAGAAAACTAAACTAAAAGGTTCTGCCAACAGAAACAGCAGGCACAGACTCTGCAAATACAGAGAAAGCCTCCCAAAATATGCAACCATCCTGGCAGGACGGCGGAAGAGAACAGTCCCCATATGCTGATTTCTGTCTCGGCATCCTGTGGAAACCATGCCTGGTTACAGCCCCCTGGAGCCCAAGGGACTGGTTCCAAAATCGCAGGAAGAAATCAAAGGAAAGTAGCCGGCTTGCTGCTGAGAGCCCAGGCTGGAAATTAAAACATAGTGACAGAAGGAAGCCAGGTGGAATATTTCTGTTGCAANGCGCCAAAAGAGAGTTAATCGACTGAAAGTGTTTCCTTCGTTTCTGATCTAGAATTTCAACTTGTTAACAAGCAATAAAAAAGGAGCAAGTTTTTAGAGACTTATCTTACAAGATGTATTTTATAAAAATTAAAGAAAACAAATTAAAATTAAGAACATTCTGAACAAGAGATATATTTTCCTCTGTCCATTTGTTGTGCTGGCTTTCCTCCCTAGCCCTGGGCTAAAAAAAAGCAGAGAAGGGGAGGCTGCAGAGAAGACCCCAGAGGATCAGCGCTCGCCAGCCCCACGTGTGGGCCAGCAGCCCCCGCAGGACTCTGTCCACCCTTCCCTTCCCACCCCAGCCATGAGGTTCATAACCCTGACTTCAAAATCTTTCTTCCCAGCTGGGGAGCCTTTAAAACCTCTATTTCTCCGCCATCCGCCCAGAGGAAAGCTGGCGTCTTGTAGGAGCAGCTCGCTCCTGTGTGGTGATGTGCTGCTGCCCTTTAATACCCAGCAACAGCCTCCGCCACATCTCCTAATGTCGCGCCCACCGCACGGCCACAGCAAAACTAATCGGCAGGGCTTGAGCAAAGCTTGCTGGTCCTCTTCAGGCTCGAGGGCAGACTCGACTATCGCAGGGCCCTACACATCCCGCCCGCGCGCTCTGGGGGTGGCTGCGTGCCATTTGCCGCAGGGTCATCCACAGTTTGCCCAGCGCTGGTGCGCGGGGGGGTCATCGGCTGGTGGCTTTCTGCCCCTCATCCAACGAAGGCTGCCTTTAGGCGCTTGTTTCCACAGCAGGTACTCAAAAATTATCGATTCAAATGTTGCTTCTCTTGGAAATTCCCCCCAGGAGCTGAGCCTCCGGGGAGTGAGGCCACAGAGGGATGCTCCTGGTCCCATGCTCAAACCCTGGCACCGCTCCTGTTTGCAGCAGATCTGCCCAAGGTGCAGATTTCAGACACAACGAGGTGCCCATCAGGGTGGGCTGAGAGCCGGCAGGTGATACCTACCCACAGCCGGGACCCTCGACGCCCAAATCCCACTTCTCTCTCCCCGCTCTGGGCAGGCAGCGAGGCTTCCACACAGCCCAGCGGGGGAGGTTCAGCTCACGCGTTGCCCCAGCTCTGTGTACAGCTGTGCCCCCACCCCAGCCTTGCCCCAGCTCACAGAAACCCATGGGGCTGCTGCCGGCATCAATGGTGCCTTTTGTTCCCCGCGTTCCCAGATGCCATCACCCTCCTCTCCCCACGCTGAAAGGGCCCTGTGTGTCCCATCAGCCGCTGGGCGGGCGGGAGCGAGCTGGGGAACAAAACACCATCTCTTTCCCCTGGCAGAGACTGGTGCCCCCCGGCCGGGGCGAGGGTTGGGGACAGCAGTGCGAGGCAGCGTGTGAATGTGGCCAGCATGGCCAGGACGCTGGGCAAATCCGAGGGCCGAAGGGCACATGTAGCCTCTCATGGGGTGTGCCCTTGGCTGTGTCCTGCTGCCACCCCACCCTGGGACTGGGGACCTGCCCTCACAGCTCCTTCCCTGGGCACCCAGTGCCTTCCAGGAACCGGCTGTGAACAGATGGGAAACAAACCATGCCTCGTACCAAACCACAGCTCTGCAAACTGGCCCGTCACCAGAGCTCCGAGGAGGGGAGCGGGTGCAATTAGACACTTTCCCCCCGTCTAGAGGCTGAAACACAGATGCAGCTTGCTCCCACGAAGGCTGGGCCAGAGGAAGGGACCCTGAAGGAGGTCCCACGGGCTGCCTCGCCTGCAAGGCAGCCCCCCCCCCCCCCCCCCCCATGCCCTGCCACTCTGGAGACAGCCCTGTGCTGCAGGTAGCGAGGGACACCGGGCAGGCGAGCCCTTGGGGACCGCGGAGACGGAACCCCCTCCCCTGTGCAGGGAAAGGAGAGAGGAGGGGATGGCGGCACCCGAGGGTGTCGTGTAGTGACCCCAGCCCTCCGCGGAGGCGACCTCCGAGGGCGAACCCCCGCCANCCTGCCCGCCGGGGCCATGGCGCGGTACTGCCGCCCATCCGCCCTAGAGAAGGTCCCACCGGCCGCCTCTCAGCTGGTTTCTCTCCGTGTCTGCAGGCAGTTTGGCTCTGCTGGGGAGATGCCCAGAGATGAGGAGGGAAGAGTAAGCGGAAAGTCATCATGGAAAGGACTGAGAACAGCACGGGCAGATGCTGTATTTGGCTGCTCAGGAAGACACGAGTCCTGCGTCTGCATGTGGCCACATGCACTGGCCCCTGAAGGACCCCTGGAAGCCACCAGGAGAGAGCTGCTCCACCAGCCATGCAAGCACTGGGATCATGAGGCGTCTCTGTCCATCCACCATTGCTTTTGCCCGGGCAGCAGCCTCAGCAGGTAACCCACCATTTCAACGACTTCAGGGATTGTCCCAGGCCCCAGTCTCCCAGAAGAGGGACTCTGACTCACCGGAGGCTGCCGGAGCTGCCATCACCTCCCACATCGTCGGCAGAGCGGGAAACACTCCTTACCCCAGGGCAGAGCACGCCAGCGTCCCTGACGCCAGAGCTGCAACAAACTCCCTGTTGAGAACCGGAGCAGGGTTCAGAGAATCCTGAAAGGGCATTTTTAGACTCTTCATACATTTTGCTCATCTTCAAACACACGCAAGAACATGCAGTCCCCAGAGATCGCATTCCTGTGAACCTCCCTGCAGCTGTGCTGCTGCGAGGAGCCAGCCTCCGGAGCAGGGAAACACGGTGTGTGAGGAGCCTCAGTCACCCAGAGAGCAACCCCAGGGCACCTACAGCCATGTGGGGCTCCTCAGCTAGCAATTCCAGAGAAGATTTCCATTTCCTCACCCCACCAAGCAGCTGCACAGCCTTACAGCTGCACTACCTGGCTCAGAGCAGCAAAATCCTTGAGAGGGCTGTGGGACAGAGGAATGGATGGGAAGAGGAGACTCCCCACCACTCCCCCTCCTTTGCAAGCACACAGGGATACGCTGCAGCCCCTGTTCCACACAGGAGCAGCTCGCTGCTCTCCTTTGGAGACACTCCTTTGCCTTCCAGGGATCCATCCTCTCCCTAGCCCATGACAAAACCCACGGAGCCCTCCACTACTGCTTGTGGTGGCCAAGCAAGGAATGGGGGAACCGCCGCAGCATCACTCCTGCCACTGCCCCGCATTTTCTTACAAAACATCTCACATCAGGGGAGTCAGTGGTTCTGACGGTTTTAGATGGACCCTCTGATGTTGTTAGACGTGAGACAGCCTCACCCAGTCCCTGCGACTCCTCCAAGGCTGGGCCCATCTCCCACCAGGACACGCTGGCTCTCTGCTTCCAGCTGTGTTTTGAAACGGCTGAAGTAAAATGCTATAGGCCCCCAGACACTTCAGCCCACATTTAAAAAGCAAGATTTCCAAGGACTTTAAACCCTACGCAGCCTCTGGAAATGCAGATAGGCAAGCAGACATGGGAGAAAACTAAACTAAAAGGTTCTGCCAACAGAAACAGCAGGCACAGACTCTGCAAATACAGAGAAAGCCTCCCAAAATATGCAACCATCCTGGCAGGACGGCGGAAGAGAACAGTCCCCATATGCTGATTTCTGTCTCGGCATCCTGTGGAAACCATGCCTGGTTACAAGCCCCCTGGAGCCCAAGGGACTGGTTCCAAAATCGCAGGAAGAAATCAAAGGAAAGTAGCCGGCTTGCTGCTGAGAGCCCAGGCTGGAAATTAAAACATAGTGACAGAAGGAAGCCAGGTGGAATATTTCTGTTGCAAAAGTTTTTTCTGATGCACTCTTAAAGAAAAGGCTGGTCACTAGATTCGCCCGGTAAATAAGTCACATTCCTTCAACTCCTGGTCTAGCCAGGTATATTCAGGAACAACCAACCCCTCTGATCCCTTCGCGACTTCCCTCTGACACATTGTACAACCAACCCAATTCCACATCCCTCAGGAGAACAGGAGCCGACTTGAACTTTGATAAACCAAGACGGCAGCAGCCGCCTCCTGAATTCACTTGAATACATCCATGTTTTATTTATTTAAATAAAGGTAGAATCTTGGTTTTACAATTCCAGTTCTGTAGCAATAGCAACAACGGCAGCAGCGTGAGTGGACGCAGGGAGGGGATGGCTGTTGGCACTGAACTTTGCAACAAAGACTTCAAAATCCCGGCTCCTTTGGAAATTGTGCGTATCACCTAAATTAAACAACTCAAATATATTATAATATACTTCTTTTAAATGGATTTTTATAACACATAAGCCTAATAAAATAGGGTTTTTTTAAAAAATCGACGATCTAACGTCTGTTAGGAATAAAAGATGCTGTGTAACACTCTCGGGCAATACATACTGTCTGCACAGCCTGGGCACAGCGAGGCTCTTGAGCCTCCGCTGTCAGCATCAACAGGCAGCCAGGGTACTGCAAACAGCGTGCTGCACCCGCCCTCTCCCACAGGAGGTACCAGTCCTCTCACAGATCCCATGGGATCCCTCAGCAGCCCCCTCTGGCAGCGCACAAGGGCCCGAGCCTGTTCCAACACTGGGACCCTGTGCAAAGCGGCTCTCGGGGAATGTATCTGTTCAGAGAAGTAAATCAGAACCACAGGTCACAGTTTGGGATCTCCAAGGAAATATCAAGCAGGGTTAAACTGAAGAAAAATCTAATGGCCTGGGGGTGCCAGACATTGGTAAATAAACAGTAACAATAACTTTAATATCCTGTAAAAATCTCTTGCACCTACAAAGGCAGAGCCTTCTCTTATACACCTCAAGGGATCTGGTTTTCCAGAGACTGCAAGCACTCCCCATCTATCCCTGCGAATGAGTGTTCAGCCCTGTTTAGAAATCAGATCCCTCTAAAGCACTTTGCATTAAAGCTTCAGTCCCTTCCACATGCGGCTGCCCTGCGGAGAAGGGCAGGATCACCCTGAGCTCCCCCAGGGGAGACTCCCTGCACGCTCAGAGACTGCCCGGCAATGGGGATTAGCTGCCACCAGCCGGCAGGAGGGCAGAGACTGCCCTGCTCTAAAGCACAGCGTAAGGGAGGCTGCTCGATTTGAGCTACAAAATTTACCATCCGGTAGCCCATCACAGTGGGGATCACACTCAGCAGCTAGCGGATACGTACTCGGGGAAGCTCTCCCCATGGCAGGATCCTACGTGCTTATGGGCAAAGTCATAGTTTTGGACAAACACTTGCATGGGAAGTTGCAGAACATGAGGTTATAATGGTAAAGACAGCAGTCAGCAAGCACTCATCTCTGCTACACAGATAGCTTAGGATTAACACCTAGCAGGGGGCAGGAGCTGGGACCAGCAAAGCCTGATGTCCTTTTCTAGAAGGTTCCCTGCCCCCTCTGACCCTACCATTTTTCAGCCACCTTGAACAGAGGTGGAACCAGCACAGCTCTCTCCCCAGTGGACTGAACACAGCAGCCACTAACAAAGGCCACATAACCAAGCGGACATCCTCTACCAGTAAAGTCGGTCACAGGAATTACAGATAAAAGGTACTGGATTCCCTGTTTGGGAGTAAGGGCCAGGACAACGGCAGGAATTCGCTGTGCTCAGCAGCACCACACCTGACACAGCAGGTAATAAAGTGAACGGTTCTATGTTGCAGCATCCGGATGGGAACATCCCTGCTAAAGGAACTGAAGCCGCTGACCCGTCAGCTAACGAAGCACAGTGGTCACCGGCCCCGCACACCCCGTGAGCGGATTTAACTGCTGACCACTGTTAACGGTCATGACCCCCCCAGCCACCTGCACACCTAGGAGACATCCCACCCACCTACCATCTGGTCTGCTACAGCACATCATCTGGACATCTGACAGGAACCAGCTGAAGTTTCACGCTCCTGAACTACTGAGTAACTCTAAACCCTTTGACATGACCCAGTGAGTGTCCACATCAGTATTTTTCATCCAGGGCTTCAAGGTATGAGAAGCGAAATCCAGTGTTGAGCCTCCAGAAGAGAAAATGAAGCATATATTAAACAAGCAGCAGTCAGTCTCTCCACAAAGTAACACTCACACAAGACAAAGTTAGAGGTGAGGGAACACAGACCAGAAATAGGCAGCTACGAAGAGGTGATGCTGCCACAGGTCCATCTCTCCTTCATATGTTGCTTCATATCAGAGCTATAACAATTCTCAGCACCATTCAGTCTCAGGACAGAATGCACTTATCCCAAACAACAGATACACACATCTCAGCCACACTAGTATTTGGCATTCTCACAGTCGCATGGGCTAGAGTCTCTACAGCAGGTTTCGATCAGTACGCTGAGCAGACTTTCCTTTGGCAGTAAGGTCATAAGTTTAGTGGGTCTAATATTTTTTTCTTTTGGAGTTCAGGACTAAAATACTTCAAAGAGTGTCTGGAGCGCCCTCAGCATTATTCCGCGGGCAGTTCTTGGTACAGATTAGGTCACCAGTGTCTTTAGTGAATTTAAAGGACTTTAACCAAGTCCTCTAAACTGGCTAAAACAGGCAGAGATGGAAACAGGACTACGCTCACGTGCTTTGTAACAGCTTCCTCCTGCAGATACATGCTCTGTGCCTGAAAACTCCAGCCAGAATTCAAATGGCAAGGCTGCAACTCCCCATTGGGCAAACCACCTAGTGTCCTTGTGGCCATTCTCCTCAGAGTGCCCCAGAGCTGCCCGTGCTTATTCTGATCCAGCCACCGGCTCGAGCGAGGTTCCCGAAGCAGCAGCCACTCTTAACAGCAGGAAGACCCCGATTTGGAGCTGGAGTGCAGGTCAATGGTGTGGCCCAGCATGCAGTGCTCTAGCTGCTCCTCCACCGCCAGCACCTGTCGCACAGCCTCCTCAAAGGCTACTGCCACATTGGTGTCATCCTTGGCACTAGTCTCCAGGTACGGATAGTTACCGTTTTCCATGCACCAGGCCTGGGCCTCCTCTGTGCTCACTTGTCTCTCAAGTTTGTCTATCTTGTTGCCCAGGACTACAAATGGGAAGTGTTCAGGGTCCTTCACGTCAGCATAATAGACAAACTCCTTCTGCCAGTTACTGAGGTTCTCGAAGCTCTGCCGGTCGTCCACACTGAAGGTCAGCAGGCAACAGTCTGCTCCCCTGTAAAAGGGGGTTCGCAGGCTCTTGAATCTCTCCTGTCCCGCAGTGTCCCAAATCTGGAGGGTCACAAAACGTCCATCCACCTCCAGGTCCCGGTTTAAGAACTCCACACCGATCGTGTGGAAAGCCTGTGAGTCAAACTTGTTGGTGACGTACCGGTTCATGAGGGAACTTTTCCCAACTCCACCATCCCCAAGGAGAATGACTTTTAAGAGCAAGGACTTCCCACTCATTGCAGCAGGACGGAGGGGCGCAGTACCAAGGCGATCTGCAGGGTTCAGAAAGAGTACAAAATAGTTATTTGATTCATGGATTCTTCAGAAAGTTGCATATGGAAGAACAGAACATGGTATGTCCATCCCCATTTCTGAACAAGTTTTGTATCTAGGAGGTAATCTCTCTTATTAAAGAGATTAGAGCTGGGAATTGGACAAGCTTTCAGGCACGCAAGTCCTCCATCAAGTCCAAAATAGAAGCAGCAAGTCACCGCTGTAAGCTGTGAGAACAATTGCTGAGTTTAGTATCAATTACACTACTTTCGGTGAAAACTCTGTATCTGAAAGCTTGTCTAGTTTTTCCAAACATACCATCGCTACTTAAACGCCTCCTCTGGACCGTGCCCTCAGGCTATCACAGAAACCGCAAAATCACCAGGGATCACCGACACCAGGCCTTCCTTTCCACCGCACAATCACTACCTAACTAATTTCCCCTATCTGACTTGCTCTACTGGAAGGATGTAAAAGAGGTACAGGCCTAACATCAATACAAGTCACCTGGCAAACCAGTTCCTAATCGCCCCAAGAACGCTGACTCACCTTACAAGTGGCGCTGCGCTTGTTTTTCGCGTGTGATCTCTACAGCCCAGAAGGGTTTTCCCAGGCACAGAGATCCAGCTTATCTGCTGCTCTTTTCTGGCCAGTTCACTAGGGCACGGGTGCAAGTTCACATTGCAACAACCCCGACACCACAGGTTCTGCAGTCAGCAGTCGCAAGAGAAAGGCCAAGTGCCAACCAGTCCTCCCCCTCCCAGGGACATTCTGTAAGCGGAGGTAAAGGCCTGAAACAGAGTAAGAGCTTTTTTTGGCTGCTGTCTGTACTGTACCTGCTCTAGAAATACAGCGCTTCTGTCTCCAGGACTGTCCAGGGAATGCCTTCTTCCAGCATAACAGTCACTAAAAAACAAACAGCAGTCAGCAAAGGTTGCCAGAGCTGCGCTCAACGCACTGCCTTTCAATATGTAATGTTGCCTCCGACTGGAAGAAGAACAGCAGAGCTCTAGGAAGCTGAAAGCACAGTACTGATGGCTGGAGTAAAACAGGCAAAAAAAGGCACTGAGGAGAGTTTCCCCTGCCCTAAGTGAAGTGGAACACAGCCCATTTCTGACTAAGGCAGAGCCAGTACGTTATGGATGCTAAAGACAAAATAAGAAAAGAATAAATTGAAGGAGCAATGGCATGAGCGTACAAGCTGCGTAACCTGTGTCTCCTCTCATTCCAGGGGACGTCGATAGCTCTGATCTGCTTGGCCTGCCTACCCACACACAATGGAACCTGATCTGAGGATCGAACACGTACCTGAATCTGCTAACCAGAAGAGTGAGCCAGCTGGCAAAAGCCTGGTATGAAAAGAGACAGGATCTGGCCTGCTTACACCTGCTACCAACATTCCTGGGAAGGGTGTGGACGTGTACTGCTGCTTAGGGATGCCACCAGCAGACCAACCTCCAACCAACCCAAACAGGAGCATTCAACACTGCCCAGATCAGCACCCCTATTCCTTCCAGGCCAAAAAACCCACTTTCTGCATTAATTGCGGGGAGGCCCTGTTCAACTTTGTTTCTGCTTTTTCCGCAGCTCTTTCAACCAGTGCCTACCACAAAGCCAAAATCAGAAACTTCTGCTTCTAGCTAGTTTCTGCAGAAAGCGCAGAAACTCACTAAAGGCTCACCAATTTCACTTCCCCCACACGGAAACACGCCAAATCAAGCACGGCTGAACTAACCTGACGGGGCCATGGGACACCTGAGAAGCATCCCTGCAACCCTGTGGTTCAAAAGCAAAGAGCAAAACGCAAATGTCACAAGAGACAAACAGGATTTGCAACATCGCTCCCAGGGGCTGATGGCTTTGGGAAACTCTCCCCTCCCCCCAGCAGGTGAGCTGTTTGAAACCCGTGATCTTCCTTTCCCAAACCCATGCTCTTCCATTTCCAAGCCCATGCTCTTCCTTTTCCAAACCCTCGCTCTTCCTTTTCCAAACCCTCGCTCTTCCTTTTCCAAGCCCTCGCTCTTCCTTTTCCAAGCCCTCGCTCTTCCTTTTCCAAGCCCTCGCTCTTCCTTTTCCAAGCCCTTGCTGACGGAGGGGGTCAAAATGGCCCCCTGGCNAAGCCCTCGCTCTTCCTTTTCCAAGCCCTCGCTCTTCCTTTTCCAAGCCCTTGCTGACGGAGGGGGTCAAAATGGCCCCCTGGCACCAAGGTCCTTCCTAACACACACCATGAGCCCTGACAAGAGTTTCCGTTCAGAGATGGTTTGTTAGCAATGACTAGCAGAGGTTTAACAAATGACTAATGGGCTATGCTAGGCTACTCCAGAGCCTGGCAGGTCAGCAGGCTACTGACAGCCGCGACACAGCCACGACACGGACGGGCAGGCTGCCAGCCATCACTCGGCCGCTCGCTTGCCATCTGCGCCCACCGGTTAGCCCTCTGCGAGCCATTTCGGGGGCAAACCTCGCCTCGCAGCAGGACGGAACCCCCCTCACGCAGGACGCCAGCGCGGGGCGAACGACCCCTCTCCCCAGGCCCTGGCGACCCCTGCGGGGGATCCCTCCGGCGGAGCCCTGCCCGACCGCCCGGCCCTCGCCCGACCCGCAGGCCGCAGCGGCCGAGGAGAGAGGGGGGGAGGTGGTGGAGGAGCTACAGCCGGCGAGGGGGTGCCGGGGGCGAGGGGCGGCCGCGGCGGGGATACCGGGGGCCGCGGCGGGGGTCCGCCCGCCCTNTCCTGCTCCTTCCTGTCCCCTCACAGTCTCCTCTTGTCCCCTCACTGCCCTCCTCAGTCACCTCCTGTTCCCTCCTGTTCCCTCACTTCCCTCCCCAGTCCCCTCCTGTCCCCTCACTGCCCTCCTCACAGTCCCCTCCTCTCCCCCTTTTGTCACTTCATTCCCCGCTCCTGCCGCCCCTCTGTCCCCACACCGTCACCCCGCCGCCGGCAGGGCAGGGGCAGTGGGATGCCGGGCCTGGGGGTGCCGCAGCCGTGTGGCCTCCGTGGAGCCCGTGCCAGCCCATGGCACCCTGGCCACAAAAAGGCCCCCACGGGCCTGCAGAGCACAGTCCCCTACACAGCGTCACCGCAGGCCAGTGGCGGCCGTCCCCAGCCCCGCAGCTGCTGCGCGATGGGATGTACAGAAATACATGAGCAAATTCCCTAAATGGCTTCTCCCTGGTTCCCCATTTAGCACTGAGAGAGGCAAATGGCTGGCAGCTGCCTGGGGGGGGGCACGGATCCCCCCACACTCCCCGTCACCCGTGGGAGAATGGCTGGAAGAAGGAGGTTTCTGGGTAAGAGCAGCAAATACAAACATTTCAGATGGCTGAAAGGAAAATATAATGTCAAGGTCACCCCCTCCTGGGGCAGGCACTGAGGGGAGGGGACCAGATCCCCCGGGGGGCTGCAGGGAGGTCCGGGGGAGCAGGAGCCACCAGCCCCCCTGGGTGCCATCAGCTCTTCTTCCCCTCGGTGCCTGGTGCCCACCCAGAGACACCTCCAAAACCTGGGGACACCTCTCCCTGGGGGCTGCAGGATGCCCTGGGCACCTTCCCTGGGGTGGGAAGAGTGGGGACCCCTTGCATGGAGATCCAGGGCTTTCCGGCCGCCTCAGGGCTGCGCGGGTGCCATGAAAGTGCCTCAATTCCCTCCTCCTCCCCCCACGGAAAAACATGAGATGGGAGGAGGATTTAAATTAAGCCAGGGATTATAGTAATACCAGCCTCGGTGATCTGTCGGAGGAGACGGGGAACAAGGGAAGTGGAGGGGAGTGGGGAGAGGGCAGCGGGGCGAGGGCAAAGCGCTGGCATCCCGGGACTGGGGGAGCCCAGGGAATATGGGGGGCTCCTTTGACGTTCATTGGGGGCACCCACGTACGTGCCAGGGTGCTGCTGGCACCAGCGGCAGACCCAGTCCCACCAGCGGCCAGGCCTCGCTCTGAACCAGTCCGGGTCCCCGTGCCAGCCCTGCCAGGAGCCGCCAGAGCAAGCCTCCAAGCATGGCACGCCTCCCCCTTTGCCCAGCAGCCGTTTAATCCCATTATTCGTCATTACTTATTTATTAGAGGTCTAATTTAGCGTGTAAGAACACCAAGGCCAGGAGGGGCAAGACACCTCCTGAGCGAGACGGAGCCGCCAGGACAGGTCCTGCGAAGGGAAGAGGTGCTCAGCAGCCGCACGTGCCGTGCCCTGATGCCCTGGACCACCTCTGGTAGCCCTTTGGCAAACACCAAAGCCTCAGGAGCTGCTGCTTGCAGTGCTTTGGGAGGGCAACACGTCCCAAGGACACCACAGGGTGGGTGGCCACAGCTGAATGTGCCGAGGGGCCCCCAAGTTGCCCTGGGCTGAGCCACCGGCGCCGGGAACGGTTGGAGGGTGAGCAGGGATGAGCCTGGGCAAGTTTGGCTCCCAGCGGCTGTGTGGCTTGGCTGCCTTCCCGAGCCGGGTGACAAACTGTCTGGCATCTGTAGTGGGTCGACTTTAGCTGTAAGCCCGGTGCCCACCAAGCTGCTCTATCCCTCCCCTCTGCAGCATGACGGAGGGGGGAGAAAATAAGATGGAAAAAACCCTTGTGGGTCAAGATAAAGGCAGTTTAATAAAGTAAAAGCAAAGATTGTGCATAGTAGTAAAGGAAAACAGAAGATTTAATCCCTACTTCCCATCAGCAGGTGATGTCTGGCCACTTCCCGGGAAGTAGGGCTTTAGTAAATGTAGCGGTTGCTCTGGAAGACAAATGTCATAACCATGAATATTCC
>VXBO01014339.1:93392-109420 GCA_013400135.1 Rhinoptilus africanus
ACCAAAGCAGCTGGGTGGGCAAGGAGCAGCCCACACTCACGGGCCGAGGCTCTGGCTTGGCTGTAGCAAGGCAGCAGGGTGCAGAAAGCCTGGGGGGCAGCCAGCACAGACCAGGTGGGCTGGGGGGCATGCGGGCAAAAAAATACCTTTTGGGGGAAAAAGCTGGTAGAAGTGCGAGCATTATTTGTTCGCGGCTGGGCTGTGGAGCAGGAAGGGTAGTGGTGGTCCGGGGGCTACCTGTGCACTGGCCACCAGGATGGGGAGGGGTTGGAGGGCCAGGATGGTCTTGCAGTGGGGTCCTGGAGGTGCAGAAGGGAATGAGGAGAAGGGTGGGGGGAAGCATCCTGACCCCCACGGAGGGCTTGCCAGAACCCTTCTGCTGCAACTCCAGTGTCACGGCGAGCAGGGACCTGCTGTAGAGCGTCAGGGGCAGCAGCTGCGCCGTGACAACCCTCACACCCGCCTCCTCCTCCTCTTCCTCCCGGCCCGCCAGCCTTGGGTTTCTCTCCAGGCTTACTGGAGATTTTGCAGAGAAAATCCCCAGCGAGCCTGGGGAAGCATTTCTTTGTGTTTTCCAGCTATAAGACTGCCATCTTGGGAGGGGGGGCTTGGTGCTCTGCAGCCACTGCAGGTCTTGGCCGGAGGTGGCCCTTTGCAGCGAGCCCTGAGGACCCAGGCACCTTCCCGCTCCAGCCAGCAAGGAATTAAAGAAATGCCGATGGTTGGTGTAGGCAAAAAAGGCAAAAGCCAAGGTGTAAGGCCAGGTCTTAAGACGTGGTTGCTGCTCCAAGAGCGGTCTGGGTGGCAAACAGCCTCCGGCCCCTGCCGCCCTAGAGGGAGAGGCAGCAGCCACAGGAGGAGCCCCAGGCCAGGCTGATCCCAGAGCTGCTTCCCTTTGGTGCGGTGACCCCCCCGTCCCCGGTTTGGAGGGTGCCTTGTAGCCAAGAGCAGCAAGCCCAGGCAGGGCTGCCTTCAGGAGCATCCTTCAAACCCGCCCTGCAGAGCCGGCATCACAGAGCCCACCCCCAGCTGAGAAAGGGCTCATTTTTCCTGCACAGCCAAAAGGAAACAAAAAAACCCACCCAGTTTCAAAATGAAAGCAGGAAATCCTTTTTTTTTTGCCTTTATGCAAATAGCCAGACAAGTGCTTTACCATGTGTTTACTCTCCAGCTGTGCCCGATTTCCCCCCAGCTTCCCTCCCTGTTCTCCGCAGGCTTCTCCTTTGGGGATGCTCACACTCTGCTGGGGGTTTTGTCCCCCCGCGGTGGCGAGAGGACCCGGTCCCCATCCTCAGCCCCTCGCCAGCATCGGCTGCACCCACCCCAGCCGAGGCGCAGCCCCTGCGTCGCATCTCCTCCGTACTGCAGCGCGTCGCAAACCCCAGGGTCTTTGTCTGGGCACAAAGCCACCACGGTGGCCGTGCAGGCAGGGGACGGGGACCTTCCCGAGCCAGCCACGACCACGCAGGCACCCTCACGCTCCGACAAACCATGGCCAGAGCTGCTTCAAAGCCTCTGCATTTCCAGCAGGCAAGGTGTGGGGCTGCTGCTGCCGGGGAGGGTTTAAAACTCATCTCTCTCACACAAAGAACAAAAAAAAGGAGCTTATATCCCAGAAAGAGCTTTTTTTTTTTTTCCCCCTCCCCCCTGACAAACTTGCAAAGCCTCCCCTAACTGCACAGCCTGCTTCCTTCTCATGCATTTTGGTATTTCTGCTTTCAATAATTTATAGCAAAAGAACAGAGACATCCACAGACAGGGGGGAAAGCAAAACCAACCCTGACCTGAAACAGAAAAGAACGACTGCCAGCCATTTTAGATGAGTTTTAAATCTCCCACTGAACAAGGCTGTCAGGGCTCAGATACAGCCTCGCCGATGGCCATTTCCAGGAACGCTTTATTCTCTCCCACAGGAAGGAGGATGCAGGTTTTCTCTATCTGATGGCAGAGATTTTTCTCAGCCTCCTGCCTGCAGGGACAGGCAGGGCACCACCCGCCGAGCCCCCTTCAGCCACCGCTGCCAAGCTGGGAGCCCGACCCTCTACTCCCCAGGGCAAGAGTTTACTTTCTTTTGCTTATTTTTAACCCCAGCCTCCTGTTCTTCCAGCGGGGCAGGAGCAGAGAGCCCCAGGAAGGCAGCCAGCACACTCAGGCTGTTGCGTCTTACACCAGGGCTCATTCATCCCCTGGATTTTGCTGCTCCTTGCAGTTTAGAGAAGGGCTTTTCCGTTAACCCTTACTACTTTCCCGCTGCCCAAAGGCAGCAAGGCGAGCTGCTGCTTTCTGCAGATCACAGAAACACCGACTCCAGGAGATGAGAAATCATCCGTACACGGAGAAGCAGCAGGAGAGCAATTTGGGATGTGTCTCGTCTTGCTTCAAAGAGCGGACAAGTCCTGCTGCCTGCAAGGCACAGATGGCAAGCCCAGCTTTCACGGTGGCATTCCCCACCCAGGCAGGGCACTGGGCTGAGATGCAGGACTTCTGGTGGATGGGTTCCCCTCCTGCAGCAGGCAGGAGACAGTAACTGGCACCAGCCCCCAGCCTCTGCACACCTGCAGCCAACGCTCCAGCTCCGCCTGTGGCACAGCGAGCTGCCGGAGCTCTGTCCTGCTCTTCCAGCTCTCCAACTCAAAAAAGCACGGCAAATCACTTGGGATTTTTTTTCTGGGGGGGTAATGATTTCCTTCCTGTGGTATTTCTTCAGCAGCTGTGAAGAAAGCCTGAGAAGACACCACGCAGTTCACCCCCAGAGCACCCCGCGTGCTCCGTACTCGCCCCAGCAGCTCTGCAGGACAGGTTGGGGAATCGCCTCCACCGCAGCAGGCAGCTCCGGATCGCACCCGCGCTTCCCAGCGTGGCTAACGCTGCCGGAGCTGAGCTTGCCTGGGTTAAGGACGAACACCCCTGCATCGCTCCCAAACTTGGAGGAACTCATCTCTCTGCCACTCGCACCTCAGGGGTGGTTTCCTCCCAGCCCACACCCTTCCCACAGCTGACTGGTACATCCACGGCTGTCCTGGGCAGGGAGAAAAACGCTTTGATTCTACTACATGCATGAGATATACGCAGCCTTACTTGCTCTGATAGCACAAGTCACTTCTAGTCAGCACGCACAACCTGCCTACAAATAGGTTTAGCAATTAGAAAATATATATATTTTTTTTTTTAATTCAGAGAAGGAACTGAAGGTTTCCAGAGCTGAAGAGCTCAACCTCCTTGGGACTGTTCTCATACCCTGCGTATCACCCATCCTTTTAAGAGCTCCAGTGCTGTCACGCAGCATTTTGAGTCTGTGCCGTCCCTCACTCTAACCCCCAGGTTTTATTAAAGTACCTGAGAAAGCAGCATACAATAGCAATGGTCACCTTGGTACAAATTTTTGGCTGTAAGACTCAGGTTGTTTCTTCCCTAAGGAAAGTGAAATCTGATACACAACCCTGACAAGACCCACATCAACCCTCTCCCCTGCCACTTAAAGAAAAAAATATACAAATTCACTTCCTGACCAGTACTGAAATCTGCTTTGACAACTGAACGACAGCAGGAACCCTCAGCAAAAGTTCACCTGAGGCCACAGCCATGTTTCCCGAAGCAATGTTGAATCTAGGCCTGGAAGTCTACTGTAAGGCCAAAGACTTCTCTCTAGACCTGACACCTCACCCGTCTGACTTCATTTATACTTTCCCAGTCTACAATACGCAATTAGAAAGGATCACGGTTTAGTTACAAGTGCTTCCCAGGACATAATCCCGCTGCCTCTGATCGTTAGCTTGGCACAAGAAACTCAGCAATTCTTCATTTGTGCTCATTAAACTATTCAGGTGTTCCCCTACCCGAACATGATGTGAACAGATCTGCTGAGATCCGTAATTAAACAGTACAAGAGAAACTGCACCACCACCTCGTAACAATCAAGGCTGGGAAATCTGACACAGACAAAAGCCGCTGCCCACTAAGAGAAGTACTTTGGGCCCAAGCTTTTTCTTTCGTGCGCTGTGAGCACAGCCAAGCAGAACCTCACATTCAGCCCAGCTGCCAGAGGGTTAAACCAGATGACCTTCCAAGGTCCCTTCCAAATAACATCGCTCCATGATCTACCTTGCAAGCGACCCAACTCAGAAGACGCACATCACACCTTTGAAAGGTTTTTTAGAAGCATTTATAGGCAGAGGCCACAGTTTTTAAATAAAAGTTTAATTCCTTCATCAGGTCTTAAGTTTGAACACAAAATGCTGCTGAAAATCCTCATGCCGCTGCTCCCATGTCCTGGCTGGCGGCTCTCAGGGCACCGGCAGTGTGGCAGCAGGGGCTCCGATACAGGAGGCAGGAATCAGACTCTCGGGTAGAGCTCAGTGCAGGATGCAAAGCAAAGAAGCAAGAGACACACACTTTCCAGACAAACACCAATTCTTATACAAAAAGAAAAAAAAAAACCCCACCCTACACTGTAATAGAAGTGTTAACGTTGCCACAGGACAGGAGTTTCAGGAAGGGAGAGAAGTCCTCAGTAAAAGGCACAACTAAAGAAGTACTTCTCTAGATCTTAACCAAGTTTTTCAGTTAGTTCCACTTCTGCCCCAGCCTCCAGCCTCTCAAAGCCATGCTGGTTACTCTAGCAAGTAATTTCAAGTTCCCTCTTTTCCCTTTTTCCCCTTCCTCCAGCTCAAAAAAACAAATAAAAGAGGATTGCTTATAAAAACCAGAGCAATAAAACAGCTTGGTCTATAACCCCTAAGAGTCCAGGAGAGACTGAAGAGTTCACCTTAATGATTGTCTGGTACAGTTACTAATTATTCAAGTTTCAGATGATACTTTTTACATCCGGGAGCCTCAGCCAGCTCTAATTTTGGTATTTTTCTTTCAGGCACTTTGCTGCCTGTCAGGTTGGTGTTAGATCTACAGTTTTTCCAGTACTATGTACCACCAGCCTCTTCAACCCATTGCCATATGTGCTCATTAGCAACACCAGACGCACTCCAAGGGCTTCTTCAGGTTAAGTAGTCCTGCAAGCTCCTATGCTCCTTGGTTTAAGACCTTTTGTGAGGAGCGACGCTTTCAAGGCAAGGCAGACAGTGACCGGGACGCGCAACCAGAATGTGTCAGTAACTTACAGGTCAACAGGCTTGCAGGCAACAAGAGGCTAAGACAGCTGGACACAAAGCTGTTGCGTATTGGGTCACCCCAGCATCTGAGCAGGCACTTGCTAGATGCAACAACCAAGCTACTATGGGATAAAGAGGCTCAGTTTACTGGCGTACTGGTAAAAAGGGGATCAAGGATTTGCACAGCAAGTCAAGGTGCAGCTATAGTACAGGACAGCAGCCCTCTAATCGCTAGCAAGGCTAACAGCGAGCTGTGAAATTGAGGAACTGGTTTTAGCCTACACTAGAAACTAAAGCACACAACTACCATGAGTCCTCTGCGTAAGAGGGAGAAGAATTCTTGTCCAGGATGCACCTTCACCACTTCCTTAACACAGCAAGGCGGTACTGCACAGACTACGCTCTCACCTTCACTCTGCTGTGTTGCATGCTAAAGGGCATTTAATTTCATCAACAATTAGGACAAATTCAAGTTTTCAAGCTACACTGATCTCCTTTCGTGGGAGGAAGCTGTAGCAGAACCACCTCCCAGGTGTCCCCCAGGGCTTCACCTCGGGTCAAGCTTGGCCAAGACCCAAGCCTTCCCCATCGCTCTTCAAGGGCTTCCGTCAGGTATGGAGTGGTAAGACAGGCAGCAGTCTCTCGGGCTCTCGCTGTAGATCCAGATCAACATGTCCTAGGGAGCTCTACTTCCCAAACAATTTAGGGTGCGCATGCCAGATCATCTAACCCTGCCCACAGACAAACCCTCTCTCCCCCCCCTTCCCTCCCCCCCTCAAAATAATGGTGGCAATTAGCCATGTGTCAGTCCCGCTCTCCACAGATCTGCAGGATTGAGTCAATACTACTGATGAGCCCAAAGGCACAGGGCTGCTGGTGGAGTTGGAGTGTTACAGAGATGAGCTTCCCCCCCCAGCCTCCCAGTGTTGGGATCAGAGCCAGTAAGCCTGACTTAAGCAGGAGGAGCTGTGGAGAACTGCACTGGAACAAGCAGAGTCTTCTACTGAACTTTACAACAAGCTGAACAACTTTTGGTTTTAAAAAAAAAAGCCATACAAGCAGCAGCTGGCATCTGTTGTTATAAAGGGACATGGCTGAATAGGTAGGAGACAGATTCCCCATTATGAGTCCTCCTGATGGCCTCCGCAAGGATCATTGAGATGTCAATCACCTGGAAGGGAGGAAAGATGCATCAGCATCACCGAGAAAAGATATCAAGCCTGGAAGAACAGCTGGTAAGTTAGGAAGACTGAAAGGAGTAAACACATCACCCAAATTTATAACAGCCTACAGTCGCCTTTCCTTGCTGAGACTCCCTAAACTCAGTCTGTTTACCTTAGGACTATCTTATTCACTTTGCAGAGAAGTTAGGGGAGTCTAAATCAAGATCAGAAAGCTTCCCTTGAGCCCTGAGGCTTTACCATCACTGCCAACAGTTTAAGAAAGATGAAGCTGCTGTGATGCAGCTCAGCACCCAGGCATTGTGCTGGCTCCACCTGGTGGGTAATTCAGTAAACAGGAGGGAAAAATTACATCCCAATAAAACCCTCGCTCGGAACCGCAGCAGCGAAAGCATTTCGATATATGTAGTCTCAGTAAGATGTACCATGGCACGTTAAGGAAACTAAGTGAAATCCATATTTAACATTTTGTTTCTTCTGGATAGTTTGCCTCCAAAGGAAGGAAAAAAAAACCCTTAAGAGCTGCAGAGCAGATAGAGCATGAAATTCAGGACAAATCCTTTAGTTCTGTATTTCTCAACTCTGAACACGAGATGTTAGTGTAAAAGAGCAAGGTGTTAAGCAAGGGCCTGAAAAACTACTCCACTGCAATCTTTGGCTAGAGCTATTTACATACTGATTACCAGTTTAACATTTTGACTACGTTAACTGTAGTGTGGAGCTTGGAGAGAAGTTGAAGCATCAGACATCGTTCATATGCGTTCAGTTGCAGGAATATCATCCAGAAGTTAGCGTTGAAAAAACACGCAACCCAACAGCAATCAGCTTATAACGTACTTCCAAAAGCAGCTTAAAATTCACTGCAGCTTCAACCAGTTGACCTTCCTTTTCACCAGAACCCCAGTACTGGAGAACCTGCTACGCTTACAACACAGCACTATCCGAGCCTTAGCAGAGCCATTCACTTTCCAGAACTTCTCCAAATGCCTGTGTCCTATATATTTGTGCTGTGAAGCTAGTATTTTAGGATGTCCTTGGCTGTGTGTATGGTATAGCAGTACCTGAAACTTCTGATGGAGCTATTATGCCTGAATGCTCAGGTAAAGCTGCAGCTTCCAGCTATCCATTAACACAGGAAATCCTCAAGTTCTGCCTAGCTCAAGTTGTATAGCCCATTTTTTTCTTCCAGGAAAGTCAGCCTCAGCATGGGAAACAGAATGCCACAGTACTTGTCCTAAACGGAAATCCCAAAACAGAGTGAGCATCTAGAGACCAGCTTTTAGCTTTCATACTGATGGCAAAGTGTTTTTGTTTGTCTTTGGCAAGTATCCGAATATTGTACTGTGGAGCCGTGTCAACTGCTCTTAGTCAAACCAGCAAGACATGTCTGTGGGATGAGACTGTGCTCCCTCTACACCTCATGGGCACTGCTGATATGGCCAGAATGAAGCATTCACCTTCCCCAGGCCAGGCCTACTCCGCTTCATAAAAGGAAGGCACACGCTGCTTAAAGGGCTGGACATTAGGGGACAGATACACAACTGACATTGACATTACCAACTTCAGAAGTTCCTTTCTACTTTAGTATGTCATCAGCATATCGCTCCTCCAAAGACACAACTGCTTGCTTAGATCATGGCCCCATTACATCAGTGATCTGATCTAGGTAAAACAAGCCCTGAAGAAAATTTACTTAAACGAACTGCTTAAGATGAGCTGGATTAGAAGACACATTTTATCAGTGTAACGGGTGTGTGATCCCACAGCAACAGGAACAAGAGAAGCCATCAACACTGCCACCAATTCCAGTGCCAATGAAACTGCTGTAAGCACCAGGCAGTGTGAGGGGGTTTTCCCACCCCACCAACAGGAGGACAGACAAATGCTTCCATCCCCCAGGACTGAGAGAAGAGAAAGTGGATGCTCACCTGGATTTTAGGGCACTGCTTCATCTTGTCCTCCTGGGGTATTGTGTTTGTGACTACAACTGCCTCAAAGCAGGCGTTGTTGATCCGAGAAATTGCAGGCCCAGAAAAGATCCCGTGAGTTAAGATGGCATAAACTTTGGTGGCTCCAGCTGACACAAGCCTACGAGGGCAGAAAAAGGAGAAGGATGAGAAGTTTTCAGCAAGTATTGAACTGATATTAGTGCAGGGCCCATGGTAAGCATGAGAGGAGACACCATACGCTTACAGGACAGGCTACCTTTGCCCCCTCCAGCGGACTATTGATTCGCGGGAAGAAAACAATTTAACAAGTACCATAAAATCCACCCCAGGCAAAGCAGACATTGAAAAAAATTACTGTCCTTAGTCCTGGGGCATTTGGATTAGATCATGCAAATCACCTTCCGTAACTTTTGCCAACACAAGTTAGCAAGCGTTTAATACTGATTGTTGCATATGTCGGTGTTTCTAGTGTAGGTTTGAAAGATATAAAAGCTTGAAAAGCTTCTAATAAAAATTCAGATGTAAGCCCTTGATGAGACTTAGTTCTACCCAGCACAGTCTGCGATGGTCTAGCTGAAGACATGTTTTCAACACAAGCATTTTTCAAATAAAAAAGACACTATGGTCCTCTAGTTATTCCCACTGTGAGAACTTCAGGCTTTCTAATTCTTTTGTATGACATGGGATAGTCAAGGAACTGTATGTTACTCTGTGAAACTTCACACGCAAATAATCCGATTAATTCATTACATCGCATCCACTAACAACAGGTTTCTGATTTCGGGAAGAATCAGTCAGCCCTACTCACTTGTCTGCAGCATGACAGATGGTACCGCATGTGTCTGCCATATCATCTACCAGAATGGCCACTCTGTCTTTCACATCACCCACCAGCACCATGCGATCCACTTCGTTGGCCTTCTTGCGCTCCTTGTGAATGAGGGCGAAGTCTACATTCAATCGATCTGCAATGGAGGTCACTCTGAAGAGAGAACAGTTTCCAAACAACACTTAACTCCACACAACAGCTTCAATCGAATCTCTTTTCAAACTATTAAGCACAAACCGCCACTGCAGTAAGAGAAGCTGTCACCACATCTGTTACTGCTCCCAAGCAATTAATAGAAGACACTCTGCCACCTTAGTTTCCCTTCAAGCAGTTAAACTGCAATGTCTGATCCAATCTCTCCCGATGACAGCAACTAGATTAAGACAAACCAGTTTCATCCTGACCACTGTAAATTAATTTGCATTTAAAGCTGAAAACAAACCTTAACCAGGAAGTCTGGCAAACCTGAAATGATCAGAACACTTGGGAAGTGGTCACCTTCATAACACTACACTGGAAAGGCTTTAATTGTGCTACAACAGGGATCTGCTTGCACTCCATCTAAGCATTCAGTTGTCATGCATACAAGTGCTGGCACAAGGACAGTGGCATGAATACACATCCAAGAAATGCCAGTCCACCACCTCCCATTTGCTTTGGTTGTAGTGACAATAGAACAACCTTGCTAGAGGGGCCCAAATTTTATGTTATTTATACCGATGAATAGTAAAGAGTTTAAAAGCATTAAGAGTGAGAAGGAACAAAATATCCATGCAATCAAGAAATTCTACACTTGAGAGGAGCAGATTCCCAACCTCAGTGGATCAGACTCATCACCACGGGAGTCCTACGCAAGATTGTTAAACTAAACTGTTCAGTAAAGTATTTAGTTCTGCAGTATCTCCATAAAATATGGCACCAGATAAGATAGACACAATTCAGTTTAAATGGCTTTTGAAGATGTTTTTTTCAGGAGTCAGATTAGTGCTGGCTGACTTGGCATTTCATACAGTTCATTATGCAACAGGCTACAGAAGTAGATGAATATACAAAAGGTCTTGTCCAATACATGGGACACAAAGCACCTGTGGGAAGACATACAGTGCTAGTAACTCTTGGTTGGTTGTAACAGAGATCTTAAAACACTCTAAAGTATGTGAATGAGGCCACAACACAGCAACATTTTGGCGTGACAGTCCTGGATTAAAGAAGACATCTGTGTCCCTTTGTTGTTCACATGTAGCCCTTATACAGAAGCATCCAGGAACAGCCTAGTTCCTCCTAATAAGCACCTGAGAACATTCTGAACTCTCTGCAAACTGGCATATTTAGCTGCAGGAAGATGGGAAATTGTCAGACTGTGTAAGTGGAAATATGCTATAACATATGCTGCTGCTTTTTGGAAAGGAACCATCTATCTTCCTTGCTCTCAGGGTAGAGTAGCAGCAGGCTCAAGTCCCAGCTAGATATTAAAATCAGGAGTAATAAAGTAAGAAAACATCTCAATGGACTAAACGTAATACCGCAAAGGAACAGTAACTTTAACCAGCAGCAGTAACTTTGTTTTGGCATAGGGGTATGAGCTACGTGATCCCCTCCCTCAGTCTGCATAATTACTCTTGGTTTAGTCCAGGGCTGTAGTAATTGAACAATTCCTACCTATGCAGCTGTGATACTAGAAGCTATTTAATTTTCCATGTAGCCCAAGAAACCTTCTAAACACTCCCTAGGAAGAATATCTAACAATTCTTCACCAGCTTCCACAGTGCGTCTTAGCGAAGGCAGAGGGAGCAGAGGGAGTATGTGTCTTAGCAAGGTGACAAGCGCTCAAACAGACAGAGCAGCAGCACCTCAAGCTGGCTGCCCGACAGCTTACCTCTTGGCTCCACCAGCATCTGGTGACACAATGGTGCAGTTTTTCCACTCTGCAATATTCTCTTTGATCCATTTCAGAACAGCAGGCTCAGCATACAAGTTATCAACAGGGATATCAAAAAAACCCTGTGAGGAAGACAACAGGAACAGATGTAGCTGAAAGTCACGTTCCAAAACAGTTGGAAGAAGCCTTCTATATGATCAGGCATGCAGCCACCACCCTTCCACAGCTTTCAGCTTTCCTTCCTACTTCCCTTAATGCAAGGGCAGTAGCCTTTGGGATACACGGAATAGTAATGTAACAACTCTTCAGAGCCAGAAATAGCTTAGCAGCATAAATAACACTTTGCATCTGACACCTTCACAACATGGAACTAGTTCTATCCTGCGGGGGTGCATAAAACACGCTCATTTTCAGAGTGGCTAGCTGCCTGTTTACAAAGTCAGTCTTTAAAGCTCATTACCCACACTGTTTGCATCTACAGAAAGTCTATGAAAACAGCTTGAGTAACATTTGGTTTTAAACTAATTGTGCGTGGTTCCACAGCTTTACACTGACCCAGCAGACTCCTGCAGGTAAACCTCAAAGGTCACCAAAAGCCAGAAGTTAATCCTGGACAGGAATTAATAGGCAGTAGGGTGGGGGCAGCTACTCACTAGGAATGCTTCAAGGTATAGGGGTAACAGATCCTTCCTACCCCCATTCCTTCCACACTCAGCAACCCAGCAACTGCAAGAACCAGGCTGAAACCAGCCAGATGCTGGAAGTTTATATACACAAACCCAATTATTCAACTGAATCTCACCATTGCTGCTGGTGAAAGGTCAACCCTATGGCACACATGGCAACTTCAAGCCTCTAAGGGAAGAAGCACATCCCCTTAGGCTCTGTTCCTTTATTTTATAATCTTTCTGGAAGTCTTCTCAGATGTGTCCCCATATATTTTTTTTCCACCTGAGACAAAGTATTTCTGGGCAAATTATACTGGAAAAAATTATACTTGTGAATGGCTACAATTTCACCTGTTAAAATGACAGCCAGCCCAGCTACTTCACCAGGCAGTAGGTATCTTATCCTTCTGAATTTCAAGTGTTTGCAGCAATACAATAGATATCCTCCCCTCTACTTGACCCCTCTCAGTTGCATTGAGCTGGTTTCTTGGTCTCAAGACACTTGCTCAAGGCGGAAAGAGACAAGACTGATAATTTAACAGCTTGCTGTCCCTTGCCTCCCTGGTACACACTCTCGTCACTTCTCCTATACAGCTCTGGTCAAGATTTCAGTTGCTCTGCCAGACTATTCCATTCACTAAGCCAGAAAAACCCATCAATAATTTTTCAGTTCACCAGCAGCTTGGGAGACAACCAAAGTCAACTCATGAGGAAGGGTGGTACTGAATAGATGCAAGTGGGATGGCCCATCTTGTCGGCAGCAAGCTATCAGATCGCTGTCCTGGTAAACTGAACCCTCACAAGCAGCTGTGCCAGCACATCTGGAGGAAAAGCTAACCCCAGGGCAGCAGTATTACCGGCCACTGTGTCAAACGGAGCACTGCTCACCTCTCCCTGACAATTCAGCAAATAGCAGAAAGGGCCACTCAATATTTAAGAGCTCTCTAGACAAAGCCATTCTCCGCCTCAAAGGACCAGTTAAGAATACAGAGTGTCACTGTGTGGCAATAAAGTTGTACGGATCATTTGCTAGCCCAACATTAATTTACACAGGACTCGTTATGCTTAGCCTGACCAAGAACAGCTATAATTCCATTTACAGATGAACCTGTCACCCATTTCCCCATCCTCTTCTGACAGATTCTACAAGTCCCTTCCAGTCCCACATTTCCAAGTCCGGATCACTGCTGTGTCTTAAAAAAAAAGAGCAGATTGCTGGAAAGCCCAGAAGGCAGCAAAGAGGCTCAGACTGGAGCAGGCAAGTACTTCCCTGCTTGTAACTCCTACCTGAATCTGAGATGCATGCAGGTCCATGGTGATTATATGATCTGCGCCTGCCACAGACAGCATGTTTGCAACCAGCTTGGCAGAGATTGGAGCTCGACTCTGGCACAGGAAAAAACAGTATTTAAGACAAGTTCAACTCCTTCATCAAGATGTCAGTCTTCCACTTCTAGGCAATGATTCACAGGCAGTTACTAAAAGTAGTGCTCATTAACATTGCACCTTTTCATCAACTGGTGATTATAGCTTGGGGTATTTTCAAGAAGAACAAGATCTTTATGAAAAGATGAATTTGCAGTCCAATACCCTGAGGTTTAAAGAAATTAAAGGAAGTTTTATCTCCTCCTCTACATATTCAACTTCACCTAATCCATGTCCAGCAGTCAGGACTTTCAAGGCGTGCTCATCTCTCCTACAGAAACCCTTACAACATCCCTTACCTTGTCCTTTTTGTCCTGCCGAGCGTAAGGGAAGCAGGGTATGACAGCTGTGACTCTGCTGGCTGAGGCAATCTTACAGGCATTTATCATGATAAGGAGCTCCATCAGGTTGTCGTTGATTTCACCGCAGCCGCTCTGCACAATGTAGACATCCTCCCCGCGTACACTCTCACCTATTTCCACACTGGGAACAGATGGGGAGAGGAGAGTTGTATCCGAATACAAATTAAAACACAGTCATTACATATCCCTGCAGAGCAACCAAGGGATTGTATTCCCAAGGGGCTGTGGGTGACAGTGTCATATAATCAGGAGTGTTGAGCAGAAACACTCTTGCTTATTTGCTCAGTAGCTATTTTGCATCGCTCACTGATCAAATTTAATGATTCGGTCAGTAAGGCTAAAAGCACTCAGCCTGTACTCTCGCTCTCAACACAAGCTGGGCATGTAAACACCCCGGAACAGGTCTCGTTCTCCCAGAATCAACTAAAAGCAGCACTGTACAAAGGAAGCAGGGATGATGGCTCAGCTGAGAAAGCCGAGCCAAATTTCTACCAGAAGCTATTCTGCAGCTGATTATTAGATTCATAACAGCTATTCGCTGGCTTGAACAGAGAAGCCCTCCAGCATTTCACTTTGGAAAGGCTTCTGGGGTTAATTTCCTCCTAGATGTAATGCACACTAATCCCTGCTGATGAAGGGGCTGAATACGAGCCAAAGGTCCTGTTTGCCAGCAGCAAACTGCCAGCTCCAGCATGTGTATCAAGACACCTGCACCAGAGGCAGAGCTGGAAGGAAAGCAGCAGTCTTCGGTTTGAGGTTTCGTCCAGGGCAATGCTGCATAAAGCCTTTTGTAGGAACGGATTAACTACTAAGTACTTCCAGCATTTCAGTTTAGAGAAGCCTGCCACAGATTTGGAAGTAACCAAAAGTCAAGTCTACCGAGGACAAAGCTCTCCCGCGGTTTCTCTCTTCTTGCACTGGAGATGTTCACCCATTCTGCAGACACAACAAACTCTAGGAACAAGTGCACCTTAGGGTAGATTGCCAATTTTAATATTTTGTTCTCTGATCTTCCTCCCCCTCTTCTTCAACATGTTTTTGATGACCACTAGGCATTTATTGTCTTACTGCTCAATATCCACCGGCAAACTGCTGTCATCTTTACTGCACACTGACTTACAGCACACACCAATCTCTCATGAAGAACTTCAGCCAGCATGAGAACTTTCTGCCAGGTGTCTGAACCAACAGCAGTTAGCACCCAAGTGTCATCTCCAGCTGTACTTACAAACAGCCTAATATTAAGCTGATTCAAGACATTTATTTTCCAAAAGTATCACTGAGCTATTCTGTTAAAACAATCCTACTTTTTCTGGGAAGCATCTGCTCTCAATTTGTTAGGGTAAATAAGATGTCTCTTAGGTCTTAAAGTCAGATGACCTGCTGGCTAGCCAACTGGATGGGTAAGAGCAGTTGATAAAGAGCAATGGGAACAGTGCAACGGCTGTAAATCAAACAGACTCTTTTCATAACTCTCCTCTACAACTCTTTGTACTACCTCTGAAGTTTTCAGTTACAATCAAAACCCATGCAACAGAAAATATTCTATGTCACGTGTACATCCTGGATTCTCCTGGAAAAAAATTATCACCTCCAGAAGAAAGGAGTGGGTTGGAGCAATCATTCAAGGTTCTTTAATTTCTTTGTATTACACTGTGTGGTGTACACATGCTTAGCACACTTATCTAAACCAAGCTTTAAGAACTCTGAATAATTTTTAGCCTCTCCTTTTAGCTTCTTCAGGTAGGATGGCGGCAAGACTTTTAAAGCATAGAGACAGAAACCAAGACGAATCTTAGGTTTCAGAGCTTGGAGGGAACACAGACCGCATTGGGCATCGTGGGCTGCGAGGAGGTGCCAGCCTCTGACCTTGGATCAGTATCTTTAAGGCTCTCATGCTCTTCGGAGTCGTTCCAAGGCACCTAAGCACAAACCTGCCGTCCCTCTGAGCATGGAAGAGACACACCAACGTGGGCATCGCATTCCCACCCGCTCCCAGCTTTTGGGGCGGCGGGGGACAGGCCCCGGAGGCTGAATCCCGCCGCTGCGAGCACTGTCTGAGCGGTGGGGTGACAGGGACCCTGCCCCCTCCACCCCCCAGGGAACAGCCAGCCCGTTACACCCACTGCCGGCGTGGCCGGGGCCGCGCAGCCGCCGGCACATGGCTCCCCCGCCGCTCCCCGCAGCGGAGCCCACCCCCGGGCCGGTTGTTCCCGCTCCCTCTCCCTCAGTAAAAGCCTGGCCCGGCGCCCGGTCAGGGCCTGCGGGCGGGGAGCTGCCCAAGGGGAGCCATCAGCGTCCCCTCGGTTGAAGGACGCCCACGGGAGACCCGGCCCTGCCCGCCGGGGAAGGGCGGGATGCACCGNGGCCCAGGCGGTCGGCGATCTTCTGGGACAGGTCCTGGTGCGAGCTCCCGCTGAAGATCTTGATGTTGGGCATGGCGGCGGCGGCGCTGGTCTTCTCCTCCTCCCCGCTCCACCTCGCACCGCGGCCGGCCGCCCCACGGGGATCCACCCGCCTCCTGCGCGGGGACGCGGCACCGTGAGCGCAGACCACGCCGACGCGAACCTACTCCGCCATCTTACCCCTTCCCGCCCCCCGCCCGGGTCCTTTATAGACTCCCCACCTCC
>VXBO01014339.1:109609-145597 GCA_013400135.1 Rhinoptilus africanus
CGACCCTCCTCCGCCATCTTCCCCCTTCCCGCCCGCCGCGCGGGTCCTTTATAGACTCCCCACCTCCTGGGCACGCCTCCTCACTTTCTCTATTGGCTCTCTGGCGCACGGGGGCGTGGCCACACCCGCCCCCGCAATGGCGCCCAAGAGTGGTGGGCGTGGTCTGCGGTACCTCCTGCCCCGCCCACCGCCTCAGCGACGGCCCCTGTTTGGGAGGAGAGAGGGGGGCGCGCGCGGCTGCTCGTTATCCCCGCTAGGGGGAGGGGCGAAGGGCAAGAGACGGCCTACGATTGGTCGTCGGGGTTGGCCGGTCGCGTGATTGGCAGGCGATCCCTCTCCGGCGGCCATGATGGCTCCTCTCCCTCAGGGGCGTCCCTGAGGAGAGGCAGGGAGGGGGGGAGAGAAAATGGCCCCCTCCCGCCGCCNACCTCCTCCTCCTCCTCCTCCTTCCTCCGCCGGGGCCTGCCCTGCGCCGAGCAGGCGTCACCTCGCCGGGCCGCAGCACCGCGGCGCAATGCGGTACCCCCGGTGGCATGCTCTACCGGCGTCACCGCCGCCTCACACCGAACGGGTGCTGCCTCGCCAAGGCCGCAGCACCCACAGTGGCATGGCGAGGTGATGGCCGTGCGGCAATGACCGAGACACCTCGTTATGCCACTGGATGCTGCCCGTTGAACCGCCACAAGTGACTGAGGGGGCCGTGGCACGGCCCCGAGTTGTGGGGTGATGGCCTGTGGAGCCCCAGGCCTGGCAATGCCCAGGTCTGGGCACCCATTTCACATTTCTCTGTGATTTTCACAGCAAATCGGTTCTCGTTAAGAGAAAGCGTAGCTTTTCCAGCACAAACGGAAGCCCAGGCGCCTCAGCTAACGGCGGATGGCAAGGGAAACGGGAGCTCTGCTGCCTGGCCAGCCGTGCCCAGACCGGCCACACCAAGCCCTAGGACTAGTCCCCAGCTATTAGATTCAAAGGTTGGATGAGACGATGTGTCGACATCACTGAGTTCAAGCAAGTTTTTTAATTGTTGAAGGATAGTGCTGCTGCTTCTTCACTTGAATTTCTTCTTCGCTTGAAGATAAACCTTTCGCTTTTTTGTCTTGCGAACTTGTAGTCTACAAAAATACTAATAATTGATTTTCTTCGCCCTTTCCTTCAAGCATGCTGTGCTCAGTCTCTTTTCCCTTGGCTGAATTGTGAATCGATGCCATTTCAAAAGTGAAATGATGGTGGCAGGCTTTATGTGTGAAGAGGGATTGACTTCTCGCATGGATAGCCAGTACGACTGGTCTCGCTACGAACTCAAATGAGACAAATTATCATGATAGCCATAATCAACATTTTCTGCACTTGTCCTCAGAATTTGCAGCAATGCTTTCTTCTATTTATTTTTCTGTTGGAAATAGACTTTGGCCACGTTTTGAGATTTAAAAAAATCATAATTGTGGTAGATACTCTGAATTGCAAATACAAAGGTGTTTTTTTTCTGTCTTCTGGATCATTGTTAACACCCATGCGGGTACTATTTTAACAGGCCGTTTAATTTAATTTCTGAGGGATTTTTTACATTTATAATGGGGGTTTTGTACCTAATTCTGTAATGACTCTCCTGTGAACTTCCAGCATCTAGGGGATTACATTATGCATATTAATTTAGCTTTTGCAAAAATAAACATTGTGTTTAAAGAGTTTTAAGACATACAAAATGAGCCATAAAGAGCTTCATCAAAATTTGCATGCAGTTGTGTGATTCCTACTGGTTTTACTTGACTGTATCATAGATAACAAAACTTCTGCAATGACTCAGGCATTGATAAGTTATTGCTTTGAGTCCTTGAGAATTAAACCAGAATAAGTAGTCCGCAATTCACAGGGGCTGGCCACGTTTTCTTTATTTTGTCTTGCAACTATCCTGGCCCAAAATGCTGCTGTCGCTATCCCCAAAGGTCAATCAACTAATGATTACGAAATCGTCCTTTGAGGAGGTTTTCTATCACCCTTTGCAGGATGTCATTAAACTTGGAACTCATCTGGGTTAAAATAGATATTAATTCCTATACTTAATACTGATGGGAACTGGAGTATCAATGGATGGTAATTTTGATTTTTTTGGGGTGTAACTGTAGCAGCTTGTGAAATGCTGGGACATACAGCAAATCCAAGGGATGGGAAAGGAAGAATATAGCCCTTTGCTTCTAATTTGTTGCTAAACATTGCTCATCTTAATAAGAAATGAGAAAACCTCGCTGTCAGGTGGCTACCTGGTGGTTCAAGGGAGGGGATCTGTGGATACCGCCCAAAATTTCTAGCAGCCATATTCTTGCGCAAAATCCACATCCCTGTTACCATTCCCTACTAATGACTCCTGTACTTTTGTCTGGAGGACACCTAAAAAAAACCCTGGCAATTTTCTTGGCGTTCTTGTGTGGCCTTTTCACGGTTCACAACGTTGGGTTTTTTTTCAAATGATAGTTTGGGATAACTGCAAGTTTGCAATGGCTGTTCTGTACGCATTTTTCGGTGATAAAGCTGTACGGTCTAAAAAGAACTTCAAGGCCTCTCCTCCCTCCACAACACAGGCTGCAGAAGGTTTGTTGCTGCCTTTTGAAGAATTTGAAAGATGGATAACTTCTTTTCAGTCCCCAAAATAGTTGGTTTTGGGTTTGAACCATTTGCTTCAGTCTTGGTTTAAATTCCGTCTTTCCCCCCCCACACTCTTGAATGGAAAATGAGTGTCTTCTGTGCCCCAACGTCCCTGTCCCCTCACGGTTTATTCGTGAACCAGGCACTGGGAACCCAAGGCCGACGGCAGCAGAAGGTGTATCAAAACATGCGGATTTTGCCTCTCACTGATGGACTCTCTCTGAGTTTCCCCTACATGGGATTTTGGAAGTAGCACATCTAGGGATCACGGAGATGGGATCTGCAGGAGCCTTGCGCTGCTCACAGCAGTGTTAAATGGCCACAAGCACCATCGAAGAAAAGCCCCCTTCGGTGTTTCAGCTCCTGCGAGCTCTTTGTGGGTTAGCCAGCACTTTGTTTGTGAGGACAAAAGTCCACCTACCTTAACGATTTATCACCATCGCTAGCAAAGCTCTTGGGATAATCTCAGGGATTTGATTGAGGAGAAGCTCTTAATGCACCAAAGTCTTAGTTAAGCAAAGCCAAAGGGCTCGCTCATGAGGTTCCTCGGCCATAGCTTGTATTGCTGTGAACTGAAGAAGAAGGGAGAAGGAGAAGCAGCTTTGGTGAGGGGGACGTTTTATCTGGTTCTTGGCCTAAATGGGATGAAGGGGGTGACTGCGTGGTTGAAAACCATCGGCCCCGCGAGCCGGGTCGTCTGTCACAGGGTGCGTGGGAAAACGATCCCAGCCAAAGCGGAGTTTGGATGTGGAAGTGCATTGGAGCATCTCAACTCTCCTGTGAACGCCCTTACTCAGAATGAAAACACCTCATTCCGGGCGGCTTGCCTCATTCTGGAAGCAAAATACAATAAATAGAGTTACCTACTTCCCACCTAAAGAATTTTATGACATTTTCCTGTGGTTTACAATGCGGGCAAGCCCGAGTTGGTTTTGGTAGCAGAAGGAGCCAGCTCGTAGCCTGAGCTGCTGCGTTCCCTCACGTTTTGGGAATTGTGAAGTAAATTACTGTCCGACTAAGGAGAACCTGACAGCACACGAATGGCAAAACGCCCTTTTTATTTACCTGATTCTGCCGAGCTGCATTTAATCAGAAATACCCTTGTGTTTCATGGCCTGAGAATATATTTTCCAGGAAGTTTTAAGCAGCGCATTAACGCCATCGATTTTTCATGGTGATGTCAATCAAGACAAGTAGCCCTTGTGCCTCTCTTGGAACATTCCTGCATACAATTGCCACTCAATTACCACCAGCCACTTAATTGAGGCAAGGTTTTCATGCAGAAAGCCTGTGGCTGAGGGTTGTTTTTTCTGTCTGGTGCCTTGTGACTGCGCTGCCTCCAGCCGGGTCTGTTAATGAATGGCACTTGGTAGGAATAACCCAAGGCTCTGCCCTTTGCCTTGGTGCCTGCAAGAAAAGTGGAAGCCGGAAAAAAAAAGTGGAGGCCAAAGAAAAGTAAAGGCAGAGTATGGACTGTTTTCATAGATCCTAAATAAGGTTGGGTGAGATAAATAAGCCTGAGATACCTGGCAGACTTCTCCCGTGGCCAATTAAAGCCATGGGTGTCCCAGCCAGCTCCACCTATGCGAGGAATTTGTCAGGATGTTTTCCACAGGAATCCAGACGCTGTGCTTTAAATGAGGATAAAATTTAGTCGTTACTCACTTCTGTTTGCCTGTCAGCTCCCCTGGGCGCGATGAAAGCAGCAGTGGGTCCCAGCTATTCATCTCGCCCCGCTGTTGTATCTGGGGCTGCTGGGATTCCTCTGTAGTGTTGCCAGGACCTTGGAGAGGATGGAAAGCCCGACCGGAGAATGCGGCCGCTACGCCGCGGGAGGATTAAGAGTTCAAAGTGCTTTAAACCATGGTGCCCAGTTGTTGTCTCCAGCTGACAATGACCAGCAAAGTCCACAGAGACACAAGCAATTTTATCCAAACCTGTCCTGGGACGACTGCTTGAGGTCTGCTAATTTTCGATCTGCTGATTTTCCGGCTCCTGCTTTCGACACTTTAACCCCTGAGAGCCAGGTCTTCTGTTTTGTATTAGAGGGACCAGCGATGGCCCAATCTGTGTTCCTTTTCTATCCATTGTCACCGGTAGAGCCCTGGTGAGGACTCCTTGGGAGTGGACATAATTTAGAGGAGACTGAGTGCAATGACATCAGATGGTCACAAATGCACGTTGTGGCTGAGCAATGCTCACGGGAGCTGAGAAACCTGGGCCAGCTGCAGCGCTACAGCAGAAAAACTCGGGGCAAAGCAGTATGAGGGCAGTTACGGCTGGCACTGCTCGGAGAAGGTGCCAAAGGGCAGGCGAACACAGCCTGCCGCGCTCAGGTGGATTGCTCTGGTGGGAGAGGAGGGAGGAAAACTGATTTATCTTTATGCACACACAAATGTGAAACGATACCGCCCTTTTGCGAGAAGCGGATACTTCGCTTTAACTTGCTGGGGGGACAGTGGCTTCCATCTGAAGAGATGCCCACGGTAATTGAGAACAAGGCAGTCTGCAGGTAAATAAACGAGGTGGACAATGAAGCGGGAACTAGATTTGTGGAAAACAAAAATTATTTACTTCTAATTCTCTGTGCTGTGTAACTGAGATGCAGTTTTTTGAAAAATCCGTGATTCAAAAACCTTAACTAAGGACATTTTACCCAGATCGTTTCCTATAAAAAGTATTTACAAGTGCCCAATAAAGCCGCAGGGACAGCACCTAAAAGACGAGTACAACAAAAATAAAGGCAGGGCTTCATCATCATCCTCAGTACATACCAGAATAGTTCCTCCCTTTACACAGGGACATTTGACTGATCCTGGAGCACCTATGGCCACCGCTGTACAAATAATAACAGTGTTCTGTGAAGAAGTAATTATTTTCTGATGGGGTGCCCACTAGATGGTACTAAGCATCGGCTCTGGAATTGCTGGTTAAACTGCCTGCTGTCAAGTAATATTTTCAGGCTCCGGGGGTTGTTAGAAAAACCTCTTGGCTTTTCCATTTTTTTTTTTTTATCCATACACAACTTTATAAATAGGTGGGTTTTGTCCCGTTCAGTGTCATCGTTAGTTAGTTCAGCATGGGAAATGGTGTGATGCAGATTAAAATAACGAGCCTGGAGGCACAGAGAACGTGTGTGAGTCTCAACTGCTGCTGCCTTTGCTTTAGACAACACATTCAACCCCCGTACAGAGAATGACCCAGTTCCTAAGTTTCTTAATGCTGGATCTTTATCAGATTTGGCTTTTATAGTTCCTGAAGGCTTTGGGGCACATAGAAGGCACGCATCAATGCCTTTCTCCCTGAGAGCAGTTCATTATGCCAGGCAAAACGTGTGCCCAGAGGGGCACAGAAGGAGATATTGGAAACGCGACCTATAGCTAGGAAACTCTTTGTCTTGCTCAGATTTCTCCCCTGGTCCGGCGCTAGGCTTTTTCTGGGCTTTCCCCTGCAGACACACCAGCGCAGTCCCAGAGTGCAGCAGAACCACCAGGGAGGTCACGCACCATCACCTCTTCCCAGGCCAGAAGAGCAAATGCCGGGCAGAGGCAGCGACTTGCCTGCAAACACTCACTGGAGCTGGTCAGTGGCTCAACTTGGCTCGTCCGAAAGGGATCGGGCAGGATTTTGCTAACAGAGAGGGGTTAAAGCATGTCCCATCTGTCCCCTGCTGTAGGGGAGGAGGGTGTCCCGCGGGCACCAGGGGGACCACACTTTCCCCAGCACTGCCGCAGTGCCCAGCGCCAGCGGTGAAGGGGTGAGTGCTGCTGGAAGCGCTTCCCTCCCGCAGGGGAATTAAGCAATAAATGCCCATTAACACCACAAAACCCTGCCAAGTCAAACAGTTCATTTCAAACCTGCATTTTTGCCGCTTCCTGGCTTCCTTCATAACTTGGTACTTAACTGCTGTAGAGTCCAGCGGAGCTGTGGAGTCCTTAAGCCATGCCCTCCCAGTACGGAGATATGTGCATTTCTATAGCAACAAAAACAGGGGGTTTTGCTTACGAACAGGGTTTTGTACAGCTAAGAATAGCCCCATTTCCACAAAGTTCTTAAAAAAAGACACAACTGCTAGTTTGGATATTAAGATTAATATATTTAATCTTTCTTGTTTGTAAAACAAGACATAAATTTGTGTATATATATAATTTATATATATTTTTTTATTTATAGATACTATATACAGACAATAAAAAAATTTTCCTCTGTATTAGACTGAGAGATTTATGTAGGAATGGTATAGGCATAACGGGGAGCTCAAAGAAACTCAAGAGTTTCGTAATAGATAATTCACGGGGAAAAAGAAAAACACAGCTCCCTGTTGGCCTTCAGCATTATACCAGGCTTTGCCCACCACGGACTGAAATCCGAATTGGCTCTTCCACTGTATATTTGCTACATGGTTCTTGAAAGCAGGAGGCTGTCCCCACAGCAGGATCCTCTCTGCCTTGATGACAGCAATGGCCAAAGTCCGGGACAGCCATGGGCCAGGGGAGGTTATTGCACTCGGTAGAGAATGCGCATGTTAAAAGCACATTGTGCATTTCCATAACTCCTATGGAAGAACGAGAGATTTCGAATGTGCGTATTTGTAAAAAAAAAATAAAAAATAAGAAGAGATGGGAAGCGATTGATCGTACGGAGATCCCTGATCGTCCCCAAGCGTCTGGGGCGAGCTGGCCGGGTTTGACCAGCGGTCTCACTCCTGGCGCCGTGAGGCCGATGCCACCATCTCACCTTCCAGCCGGAGGCGGGTGCGGTGGGGAGAGGCGCAGGGACCCCGCAGGACCCGCTCTCCCCGTGCACGCGTGAAGTGCGGTGGGCGGCGGGGGTAAGGGCCATGGGATGCGCAACCTTGCGTTTTTCTCCTCGCTGTGTTTTGGAGGGTGGGTGACTGCAGTGGAGCACCAATTAAGGCAGTCTGATTAGGTGTAGAAGCTAGACTGGGAGGAGGAGGGGAACCTTGGGGTGTGAAGGGAAGCAATTAGGAATCGTTTTACCATTCACCTGGAAGTGGGGGAAAAAAAAAATCAATCCAAAACCCCCAACTCCAAATAAATAACCATCACAGAGTACTAAATAACGCTTCTTACGGCAGTCAGTCCGGTGGAGACAGGGAAAGGACCCCAACACCCTGTCAAGGAGGGCAGCTCCTCTGGCCGATGGCAGTAGCGCTGCCTGGCTCGGGGGCAAGCCGTGGCTCACAACGCCAATGTGGGGTTCCTCTCTAATGGGCATGGTGAAGGGAAACAGGAGACGGTTTGGGCTGAGCCTTGGAAGCCCAGACCTGACCTCTGGAGAGTGGAGTGAAAGAGGTCTCCCCTCAGCTGCTAGCCCAGCTTCTGGCTTGCAATGGTCAAAGATCAGTCTGGGTTCCTTGCAGGCTTTCTAGCGTGGGCACAGCCATCCAGCAGAGGAAGGGAAGCACAGAATCATAGAATCAAAGAATCACAGAATAAAAGAATCATTTAGATTGGAAAAGACCCTTAAGATCATTGAGTTCAACTGTTAACCTAGCACTGCCAAGTCCTACTAAATCATGTCCCTCAACACCACATCTACGTGTCTTTTCCCTGGGCAGCCTGTTCCAATGCCTGACAACTCTTTCTGTGAAATTTTTTTGTCCTAATATCCAATCTAAACCTCCCCTGGCACAACTTGAGGCCACTTACTGTTGTCCTATCACTTGTTACCTGGGAGAAAAGACCGACCTCCACTTCTCTACCCCCTCCTTTCAGGCAGTTGTAGGGAGCGAGAAGGTCTCCCTTCAGCCTCCTCTTCTCCAGGCTGAACNAATAATAAACAGAACTGGGCCCAGTACCGAGCCCTGGGGAACACCGCTTGTGACCGGCCGCCGATTGGATTTAACTCCCTTCCCCGCCACACTTTAAGCCCGGCCCTCCAGCCAGCTTCTACCCAGCGAAGAGTACGCCCTTCCAAGCCATGAACAGTTTGTCCAGGAGAATGCTGTGGGAAACGGTGTCAAAAGCTTTACTGAGGTCTAGGTAAACAACATCCCCAGCCTTTCCCTCACCCACCGAGCAGGTCACCTTGTGGCAGAAGGGGATCAGGTTCGTCAGGCAGGACCTGCCTTTCATGAACCCCTGCTGACTGCGCCTGATGGCCTGGCTGTTCCGTATGCGCCGTGTGATGGCACTCAAGATGACCTGCTCCATAACCTTTCCCGGCACTGAGGCCAGGCAGGCCTGTGGTTCCCCGGATCCTCCCTGCCGGCACGCATTAAGCCCTCACCTTTTGCACAGGCAGTACCTGTGCTCAGGACTCGGCCGCCGGTGCCTTGGCTGTGAGAGCCGAGCCTGCTGGGGCGACCTAGCTCTGCCCCAGGATTGTGGCATCCCGCCCATGCTAGGGCATACTTCCCAAGCCCCGGCACAGCAGCAGGGACCTGCACCCCCCGAGATCCCTTCTCCTGCTAATCGCATTGCATTTGTGGTCCAGGAAGACCCTGGAGGCAGAAGAGCTGTTTACGTGGCAAGACACTGGTTTGGCTCCAAACTGCCCGAGCGAAGCCAGGAGATCTCGGCTCAGTTCCTGCTGACTCACCGGCCAGCACACACTGTGACAAAGGGCTTCGCACCAGTGAGACCCAGAACCACATGAAACCAAACGAGCGTGGAGACGGGGTGACTGTGCCCCCCCAGGTACCATCACCAACAAGCCAGCATGGGAGAGCAAGCAGAGCTTGAGACCCCTGACAAGCTGCTTGCACAGCTAGCGACAGGGCTTGAATTCACCCTTCAAAACCACCACCAACGCAACCATCCCTTCTGCAGAGATAAAAGAGCATCTCCGCTCCTGCAAACCCCAGCAGATGTGGGCCTGTAGACATGCGTCCTCACCAGACCTGCGTGATTTGAGAACCACTAGCCCATGGCCCGGCACACACTGGCTTGTTGGCTTTTGTAGCTGGCTTACTTATTGATCAACGTCTTTAGGGAGCGCGTGAGCGTGCCCATGACAGTGGCAACCGTGGCTGACTGGCGGGCAAGCTGCTCCACCGCCTGCTGGTGGCTCAGCGTCCTGGCCGTGGACTCCTCCGCAGCTTTCAGGAGGAAGGTGTAGTTTCTCACCACTTCCTCCACCTTCGTCAGCAGCTCTTGGCGCTGAGACTCCGAGCGCAGGACGTACACCAGCCTCACAAAGGTCTCGATGAGGCTGCTTAGCACCTGGAAGCTGCTCGTGATGGCGGAGAGCATGTGGGTAGGACTCTTGTCGACAGCTGCCACACGGCGGCAGGAAGCCCGAAACTCCTTGAACTTGAGGGCGAGCTCTTGCTTGTACTCAGCCAGCTGGGAGATGTAGGGTTTGCAGTCCCGGACGTCAGGGCTTACCACACACTGCCTCAGGATAGTCAGGAGCTCATTGGTGTCCAGCTGCACTTGCAGAAACCCATTAGGAAAGCTGTAGGCATGGCCTCGAAGGGTGTTGATTTTTGCCAAGCTCCCCTCAAAACTAGAGGTCCTTAAATCTATTTCCTGGGTCTGACTCTCATTGGGACTGCTGCAGGCTGTTGCATCTAGGACCTGAAGAGTCCTGCTCATGACTGGGACCATCTGATTGTCCAGCTTCATTCCCGGGAGTAGCTGCATGGGGATGGAATAGGACAGCTCATCCTTCTCACTCCCATCATCTGCAACATCACATTTCCTGTAGTAGAAGCAGTACCGGATGGAGCAGCACTTCTCATCCTCCATGTCTTCATCCCGCAGCTCAGCAGGACTTGGGTACATCTCCTCCTGGACAGAGAACACCGCCGAACCCTTCTGGTTCTTTTTCTCCTGAGCTATCTGGACATAGGAGGGGTCAGCCACTCCAGAGGCTTCCAGGAGTTTGCTCTTCAGAACAGGACAAAGGATGCTGGGCTCAGGCTCTTTCTGGGGGCCCCTCTGCTTGGTTGTATAGATGTTCTGGTAGATGTCAGAGGACAGGGATGTCCTATCAGTCTTATCTATTTCACTGACACTGTAGCGACGCAAGAGCTTCCTGTAGTGTGGAGCACCCATGCACTCCCCCCGGGAAGCGCACGTGGTCAAACAGGAGACGTCGTTCTCTGGATCTGACCGATAGTCTCTGGACTCTAAACTTGTGGATCGTATCCGCTTGCCTTTGGAAGGGCTGCCCACGCTTGTCAACCTAACGCCTTCCGCCTGCTTCTGGTCATCGCTAACTTTATCCCTCCCTCGTCTCTCTAGTTCTGGCATCACCAATTGGTTAGGGGGTGGCCTCACCCCCCTGCAAATCCGCTTGCAGTCGCAGCTGCGCCTCTGCTCCCTGGACATCCCCGGGACTTTTTGCACAGGACTGCTCCTTAGCTGGCAGCTGCAGCGCCCTGGGGCGGGAGGGTGCAGATACTCCTGTGGTGGGAGGTCACCTTTGCTCTTTGGCTTGAGCAGCTCTTCAAGGAATTCCAGCTCATACTGCTTCACCTTCTGCAGCTGGGCCTGCCTCTCGTCCGTCTCCTTCTTCAGCCGGGTTGGAAACGTTGCAGAGAACAGGTTCCTCAACCTGAAGGGAGCTTTTGGAGCTTTGGGTTTAGCTGGGACATCCGCATCTTGCTGGGTCACCTCCAGGACTTTTTCTGCTTTTTTGGAAGGCACAGTGCTGATCTGCAGGCTCTCGGATCTGGGCACCAGCTGGATTGGCCCTTTGGGTTCCTCAGCGGTGCTCCTGAAAGTGCTCCCGGGTGACGCAGAGTGCAGATTGCTGCTCTCAGCTTTTAAGCTTTTGGCTGAACTTTCCTGTTGCATTTTCTGTCCTTGGTTTGAAGAAGCTGTGTGTTTCTGAAAGACAAGGCTCGTGGCTTCCCCACCTGCCTTCTGAGCTGGCTCTCCGCTTGTGGCTTTTCCTGGAGCATCTCGACTCACTTTTTGCTGGTAGCTTTTAGAGGCAAAAGTCTTACCGGGTATCATCTCCTCCCCTGAGGAGGTGCGGTGGAAAGCTTCAGCCTTGCTGCCATGAGCTTCTTTAGGACTTGGAGAAACTTCACAGTGCTGCTGCGGAGAAAGCTGCTGCTGCTGACAGTTGCATAAGGTCTCTGCAGTTTGCGGACCTCCTTTAGGTTTCAGAGGCTTGCTGCTGGCTGCTGCACAGCTGCTGGTACCGTTCATGTTCTTGTCTTCTTTTGAGACTGCTGCCACTTGGGGAGCTGAGCCTTTTGCGTTTGCCACTTGCTGCAGAGCAGCTGAAATGACGGCTGGAGTAACACCACTTTTTTGATCCAGGAGGAGCTTGGAGCTCGGTGGGACCTCTGTGGGCATCTTCTCTTGGAGGTCCTGTGCCTGCTCCCTGCTCGGGGCTGCTGTGGCATGCAGAGATAGCTCAAAGGCAGCTTTTGCGTGGCCCGCACCTTTGCATTCGGAGCCTGGCGCGGGAGCCCCCCTGTTCTGGTCATTAAGCTGGGGGGTCAGCAGCGGCTGGACAGCCAAGGTGTAGCTCCGCTCGGCGTGTTGCTGCTCCTGTTTGCTCTTGCAGTTGGTAAGGTCGGGGCTTTGGTGAGAGAAAGCCGGCTTCAATGAAGGGCTTGGCTCCTGGCGGCTGAGGGGGTAGGGTGAGGTGAGAACAGCCTGGGCAGCGCAGCTCTGGATTCGGAAAGGCAAGTCCTTTCTGGCCAGGAGATTTTCTTTGTTGATGTGTTGAGCGAGGATGTAGGCCGCGTTCTGATGCTGCTTCATAGCAGAGACCATCTCCGAGACATCAGTTAGCTCTGAAGAGTTGGTTTCGTGGCCGGAATCCAAGGATGACTCGGGAGTGATGGCAGCCAGGACAATAAGACCTGAGGAAGGACACAAAGAAAACCCCACGACAACGCTCATACCACCACACTGCTACGCAGAGGAGAGGGGAACCCCATGCGGCAGGAGGGTTGCAGGAATGCAGGAGACAGCATCCCATCGGAGAACCTTTAGTGACTTCCTGCAACTAAGAGTTAATGCTTTTAAGAGACATCACTTGTCAGCACTGAGCTGGCTTGCTAGCTCAATTCAGCAAGAGCTCTTGGCCCAGGAAAAGGTCCTGGGAAGCTTTCCAGGGTCAGCGATAGCAGAGCTACAGGGACTTGTCTGGAGCAAGACGGAAAGTCGGGCAACAGTTACTCTGCCATAGTCAGTAGGGCAACCAAGGCGGGGAGAGGGAGAAAGGACTGTGCTGACAGCAGGCTGGTCCCAGAGACACCCATCGGGCAGCAGGTTTGCCCTGCGAAGGGCTCACACACTGCAAAACCTGGGTGGGAACATGCGAAGACCAAGTGTCGAAGGCACCAGCTGAGTGGGGTCCCTCACAGCAGGGAGGAACTCATCATCCCAGTTTGTTAGTGCCTCACCCCAGCATCGTGACACATGGACCATGGCAGATACGGGATAACCAAGAGACTCCTTCAGCCACTGTCAGGAGAGAAGTCCCGCCTCAGCTTCTTAGAAATCTTCTGAGCAGCAGCTTGGCTGCTCCTGCTAGAACCTGTTGCCCCAAGTTAGTTTTTACTAGAAGCTGCTCCAGAATCACATATAGGATGGGAGAAGGAGACTAAAGGGAAGGATGCATCATAGGAAAGAAAGGCTATCGGGCAAAAAGAAAGTCACAGCCACTGAAATACCTGCTGTCTGCTGTGGTGGGGGATGCGGACAATCCTCTGAAGCAGCCAGGGCTTCCAGCGCCTGCAGGGTGGACACCAGGGCATCATCCAGCTCTTGGGCATGGTCTCGGACCGTCCGCGGTTGCACGTTGTCTATCAGCGTGACAGGGATCTCGTCGTAGAGGATGCCACAGAGGTGCCGGCCCTGCTCCTGGCTCTGGGCAGCCGCCCGGCGCTTGGGGTCATCCTCGTCCGAGCTGTTGTCTCGGAAGCCGGGAGGGGGGGCGGCGATGGCGGGGAGTAGGGACGTCGTCTCGTCTTCTTCCTCATCGCTCCCGGGAGGAGGAAGCGACATCAAGTCCACCATATTGTCCCGGGCGCTGCCAGGCTTGCCCCCCTTGCAGGAGGCCAGCCGGCTCTTGATTTTGGCTTGGCAGGACTCGCAGTAGAAGTGCGAGGCGTCGCTCCGCAGGTGGGTGTCGATGGTGTGCGCCCTGGCCCTGCTCGCGTGCCTGTCTTGGTCAAGGCCATCCGGGTCGTACTCGTTAGCTGCCCCGTTGTAGCCTTGGCCAGAGCTTTTGGAAGTGGGGTCGGATTTGGTCCTGGGACGAGTTTCCTCGAAAAAAATCAGGTTTTCATTGATATCCGTCCTGCTCTCTCTTTCCTTCCTCTGCTCTCGCATGTGCAGGTAGCAAAAGCTGATAAGCTCCGAGTCCGAAGCCCTGGCGGCTGGAGCTCCAGCTGCTCCGGCGCTGGCGGCAGAGCCACCCACCAGCCCGCTCTCTTTCTTTCCCGCGTGCCCCGCCGCGGCAGGTCGGTGCAGGTTGTGTGCGTTGATGTAATCTAAACCAAAACCACAACAGGCACATTAGCAGCAGCACCCGGGAGAAGGGAAAACAGCCCTGGGAAGCTCCTGCTCACCCTGGAAAAGCATCCATGTGCTCTCTGCCCTCCAGCCCTCGGCGTGATGGGCTGCAGTGGGACATGCAAGTATTGAAAGGCCGCAATAATGTCTACCTGGAGCTTTCTCTTCTCCAGGCTAAAACCCCCATCTCTCTCAGCCTGTCCTCATAGCAGAGGTGTTCCCTCCCTCTGGTCATTTCTGTGGCGTCCTCTGCACGCACTCCAACAGGTCCATGTCTTTCCTGTGCTGAGGACTCCAGAGCTGGATGCAGGACCCCAGGTGGAGTACTCTCCCAAGGGCGGAGTAGAGGGGCTTAAAGATCTGCTAGTTCTGTTCTGCTCCCGTGTCCCTAAAAGCACTTTCCGAGGGGTCCTACTGACTAACTTCTCAAACAGATCACGGGCTGGAAGGGATTTCGGGTGATCAGCTTGTCTGTACCCCACCTCTGAGGCAGGAAAACTGTAACTAAAGCAACTTTCATAAACGCCTGTGCGATGGAGGGTGCCATGGGTGGCTTTGTTTGTGCCACACTTGCCGTGGCCTCCCCACCTGAGCGCCTGGGTCTCTCTGGGTTCAGCCCCGAGGGATACCACGTGTGTTGCCATCAAGAGCAGGAGGGGGACTGCTGACACTTGAAGACAAGGTACCTCCTGGCTCTGAGACATCAACCCCTCCCTGCAATAAGGAGAGAAGGGAAGACCTGGCAGAAGGCAGAGGGACGTACAGAGATCTACATGGTAGATGTGGAAGATGGCCAGTTCAAAAAAAAAAGCCTACATGGTATTGAAGAAGCCTCAATCCGGCCAGGATTGAGAAGCAGTTGAGCTCCAGGCAGCAAAAGCCCTGTGACACACACTGACAGAGCAGGCCACCTCGGGTGGTTTGCTCCGCTGTCTCCAAAATGATTACGTGCTACAGAATTTAATCACATAAATTTTAGAAAGTTAAATATTATGACATTTATGATAAGAAAGTATTGACCCTAAAGCTGTTTTTTTTTGTGAGGAATTAGATCAATGACACCATGGACCAGCAGCACAACTGATCAGTGCCCTTTTACAAACAACCTTTAGACATAAGAAATATCGTCCCGCTCCTCCCTCTCCATCTCCCCATCCGTCTCTTTTCTAGACTAACCACAGCAAATTCCTTTAACCTTTCCTGACAGGTCTGTTTCCTAACTGTCCCAGCTTTCTTACTGCTCTGGGCTGGATTCCATCCATGTTGGCTACCTGGGAAAATGTCTTGTTTCTGCGCTGTGTGACAGCAGCAGGGAGAAGAAGATCCCAGTAGCTTGCTGGGAGGCAGAGCTGGGCAGAACCAGAGTGGGGCTGGCCAGCACAGCGGGCAATGAGACACGGGGATGCGGTAGCCGCATCATCGAGACACCATCCACATCCAGAGGGCAACGGGAGCAGCCTGGCTGCACGCACGAACGAGGACCTTCAGCCTCAGCCCGACGGTTCACACATTATACGGACAAGAAGGAACTGTTGTCACCATTTTTGCATAACGCTGGCCAGACCCAGCAGTTTCCCTCAGGAGACTGCTAAACGCGGTGCAATATTGCCTGTCGGGGAGACATCCAACATCGCTTGGCTGACTTTAAGTGACAGACACCCCCCCACGTCCCTTGTCCCTCACTGCCCACAATCCACACGTTGTTTCTCTCTGGCTGACGGCTCTTGGGTCAGGTGAGCTCCAAAAGAGCCCTCTGCTCCTGCTAAGTGTTTTCCTGCACGGCCTCCCCTCGCTCCCTTGTGCGAGGCAAGCGGCTGAAATATTGCTTGAACTTCTGGCCAGTGGTCCAGCCCTCAGGAGGGGCATCTGTCTGCATCCCAGGTTGAATTGTGCAGCTGTGTTGAGAACGCCTGCCAGGGGAAATGCAGGCTCCGTCTCACCAAGTATAAATTAAATCAAATAAATCCTAATTAAATTCATTAGCTCAACAAATTGGACAATTTGTCTCCCCAAACACACGTTTGTATTATACTGTTCATCACCCGCAATGCTAAAAACCTGATCAAAACAATCTCTCTCTCATTTATGGACAGAAACGACAGCCGTGTGAGGGAACTCAGGGCTGCCGCAGCTGGGGACGTTCGGAGCTGGGCTGTGGTGGGGTGGCATGGACCAGAGCAGAAGCTTTCCCAAAGCCAGACACCTCTGATGATGTCTGCCACCACCTCTGATGGGTCATGCCAGCAGCCTGCCCGCTTGGACAGCCCCGCTGGCTGCCTGTCACTAAATGGGACCAAACCCCTAAAATTCATAATCCAGCTGCTGGATGCTCTGGAGGAGAAGGTCCTCACGAAGAGGTGAGAGCAACCAAGGGCACGGAGCTGCTTGGCGGATGATGGTTGGTGGTGGGAGAAGGGAGAGGAAGGGTCAGGGAGGCGACTCGCCTGGGCAGCTCCGGCAGAGCACAACCCTTCCTGCGGAGGGTGAGGATCTGGCATAACGGCTCCGCAGGGAAACGCGGAGAGATGGATCTAACTGACAGCATCCGCACAGAGCGTGCATTTCTAAAAATGTCTGCAGTTCAGCAGGAGGTTTTAATGGGCCTCAGGGAAGATGGATGTGCTCCTCTTCTAGGCAAAAAGCATGGGCCAGGGCTTAATTTTACATTTAAGATTCTGGCACAGTCTGCCTGCAGCCTGGGAAGTCAAAGCCTGGGCTAACTTGATTCATCCCAGTGGGGCTTTCTTATCGTTCCTGCAGAGATGTGCTAATGATCAGCAGTCCCTGCTCCCTGTGATCCTTCTAGCGCCTGACAGCTCAGCCTGCAGCCGTAGCGAGACCAGGACTGCGAGCAGACTTTGTTTTCTCAATGCACACTAAATTCACTCCTTCTGAAGGACGCCTGGGTGGCTGGGCTGAGTGTACTGGGTCTGCAGGGAAACTCTGCCACTCCACTGGTCAGAGAGGTTTTCACTGCACCCCTGAGGATGGACCAGGCCACCCAGAGAGGGCCAAGCTCTTTGGTATGAAGACCACGGCTCCATTGCTCCATCGCTGTCCTAACCACACCGTGACCTCCCCTCACACTCACTCCAGGCCCCTGCAGAGTGACACTGGTTTCTTGAGACTGTCAAGAAAAGGGCAAGGTCTGCTACCCCTTTTAGCATAGGTTTGGACCATGCCACGAAGCACAATCTCCCTGAGGAAAAATCCTGGCTGTTACCGCTGTTGTGGACCATGTGGAAAAGCACCAGTCGCACATGCTGAGACATGCCCTGAGCGACCAGTAACTGTGGGTGCCCCCAGCCTCCCTCCAAGCCCTTGGGGATGTTCTGGGATGCTCTCCACTTCCTACCACATTCCTCTTGACTCCCCACAGCCCATCGTGTCCCTGTGGCCCCTCTCAGGGTGCCATGACCCAGGGAAGGACCACTCTGATGACAGCCAGTTAAGCTGGAAACACCCTCCACTCACAGCAAAATGTGACTAAAAGTGTTTCTGTAGGGCAACCAGAGCAGAGAGCACAGTGACGGCTGTCAATAAGAGGCACAGGTGAAGGAAAGAAAGGAAAACATGCACGTATACTTACACCAACATCACCTGCCGGCTCTTTCCCTGGATTCACTGAGGTTGCCACAGATGCTTTCCTGATGCCACTGTGTCCTCCCACATGTGCTAAGTCCGTGTCCCGGTGCCTTCCGCAGACCTCAGAGGCACCGAGTCCTTTCCCAAGGACTCTGCTATAGCTCTCGGCAATCCTCCCACCTCCCCCAGCCGTCCCCATCTTGGGGAGGCAGTTTTGACACTCTGCCAGCCAAACTGAAGACTTGTCACAGCTCTCTGGAGCTGCAGTGTCACCTGGGAGGTCTGGGAACAACCTTCCAGAGTCAGCTGGCTTGGTATTTTGCCCATCTCCAGCCACTGATCCCGTCTTTTATTTTTCCCTATACAAAACATATTCAACGTGAACACCTGCATGGAACAAGAGCCCACGGTTGGTTCTTGTTTGAAATCACTCTTGAGAATCATTGATGGCTCGGAGGCTGACTCACACCTTCAATCCATCCCCAAGGAACAGGGCATCCGTGTCTGCTGGGACAGAACCTGTCCTTCAGCTGTTCTGGTCTCCTGCCGTGCCCAGCCCAGCCCTCTGCTCCCTGCATCAGGCTGGGCACCTGAGAAGCTGGGATATCAACATTTCCTGCCTGATTTGGGAAATCAGGACAGCATCCACGCTTGCAAAGCTGCCCGTGCAGCCCAGACCCGCACTGATGAAGGCAGCAGTGTCCCTGGCGGAGTGCATACACTCACGTCGGTCTCCGGAGCCGGGATGCCGGCCAAGGAGCGTGTGCTGCATCCCTGCAGCAACGCACAGGCTGTGTCTGCGAGGACCCAGCGTTTGTCTGGCGGCGTTACAGGTCTGGTCTAACGGCACCTCCCGGATCTGCTCTGGGAGCTGCCAGAACATCACTTGCAGTGAGTGCTTAGGGCCCGAGCTGACACCACAAATCAGAGCTCATCCAAAATGAGGACTTGTCTCCTTGCTCCCTGTTTTCTGGTTAAAAAGGGGTCTGCAGGGGGAATGGGAGCAGAGGGGAGATGCCAGAGAAACCCTCCTCTCTAGTGCTGCAGAGCCCTGCGAAAAGGCAGGAGGAGGAGGGGGAGGCTGGGGAAGGGGCTCGCACAGAAAGCAGAGGCTGAAACGTACCTGCCTTGATAATCTGAGGCGGGGGCGGCTGGCTGGGGGCCCGGGAGAAGATCATCTTCTTGGAGTCCACCAGGAGACGGCAGTAGCCTGCGATCAGGCAGGCAAAGTTGGTGGCTTCAGGCCACTCCATCAGCAGCACCAGGGGCTGGAAGGCAAGAGAGGCAAAGCGCGTGAGGGGTGGGTAGCCAGGGGCACCTCCCTGCTCCAGACCACCCGAAAAATTGCTGTGCACAAGAAAGCGTCTTGCTGCAGCCATCATCCCCGCTTGCTGCCTCCCCTGAGGATGATGAAGGAGGAGAAGCCCCGAAGGGCACAGGCTGTGCATGGCAGAGCCCCCGTGCAACCAGCTCCTGGTCATTTGTCCGCATATCAATGCTCCACCTGCAAGCACCAGTTTAACTGGGGAGCTCAGGGAGTCTGTGGAGTCTCCAGCTGCCAGAACCCCCGTTTCATTGCAGGCACCACGTCGCCCTCCCATACCCTAAGACATCTGCTTCCAGCAAGATGCAGAAGGGGCAAAACCCCCATTACAGGCTCCCCCAGGCACCACGCTGAGCCTGTTGATCTTATTTAAACCTCACGCTTCGGAAAATTAAATTTGTGCTTAGGAGCAGATGGCATCTTCTCTTTTAGGAGAGCGTTTATTCGCACGCTAAAAAAGGTCTTTGCTTTAAAGAGAAGAAAAAAATACTCAGACGCGATCCGTGTGCCACATACAACCTCACTGCACAATCCAGCGGCAGACGCTGTGACTCTCCGACTCCTGACTTGTCCCCAGGAGAAGGTTAGCTTGCCTAAGGAAGCCTTTGGGGTGGGATCCACTCTTTCCCCCATGGTGAGGTCCCATGCACTGCTGGGACCCAGCCGGGCAGAGCAGCCTGTGCCAGCACAGCTCGGTCGAGTGGTCCACGCATGGCCTGAGCCCTCAGCGCTGCTCCAGGCGGAACCATGTGATGGAAAAAAAGACTGTCAGTCCCTCCAATAAAGTTATTACTCGTTTGCCACATCCAGGGCAAACACAGCCCGTTTCAAAAAAACCCACTTAAGCCTACGCAGTGTGAAAAGCATTATAGCTATTTTGGTTTTCTTGTTTTATAACCACAGGAGGTTCCTGGTAGTACCCACTGGCCAGTTCTGTGCTCTGCTCAACACTTGCTTTTTTCAGACACCAAGCCGACTCTGGCAAAGGAAGACTTGGCCTTAGAGCATGTCACACTCTGAACCATACAAAGCCATAAACCCAGGTGTGAAGCCAACAACCCTAGACAGAGCCACATGTCATCCCCAAACCACACCAGCTCCTGGCAGGGGCTGATTCCTCCTAGGGCCAGGGTAAAGAAGTTCACTCCTTGGCCGCTGTGCAGGAAGAGAAAGGAAAAGAAATAACCTGACATGGAAGAGAAATAACCTGACAAGGAAAGGTCGTGCTGAGAGGCTCTGCCCCTGCCTGCTTGATGAGGCTCTTTCTGCATCACGGAAAATAAACCTGAGATGACACAGATCAAAGGGAAAGTATAAAGATAGAGAGAAAGGAGAGAAGAGAGTCTCCACGTAGCCGGAAGGAGGCAGGCATGCAGCGGTGAGGGGAGGTGACACCTCTTAGCCCAACTCCAGTCCTGACATAAGTGATGAAAGGAAACCATGTGTTCCAGTTCTGCCGTACGAAGCATCCTTAAAACACATGCCTTCTACATCAGGCTAAGCCTTCTTGCGTTTTTCATGCCATCTGTTGAATAACGAGTCATTTGCGCATTTTCCCCCCTGCGTTGCGCAGCAGCGAGGGGTTGAGTGCTAGTGAACTAGAAAGGAAGCAAACGCCAAGAGGAGGGGGACAATGGCTGATGAGTATCCGCTACTGGGAGATTAAACGAAGAGGCCAAGGCAGGTTGAGCATTCCCTTTCAAAAGAAAAACCAGGGGGGAAGTTCCCCACCACGTGCAAGTCACACACCAGGGATTCACAGCTAGCTCTTGGGGACACCACGGCTGAGTGGCACAGTGTCACGGACCCTCCCTGCCTCCCCGTTCAGCCCGTGGGGCAGCCCCGGTACCCCAGCTGGGTACCAGTACCTCTGCGACCCGACCCTGTTTCCATCTTTGCTCAGGTACCTCTGCTCCAGGATGTTCCCACCCATCCAGAGACGGGACTGTAGGTTCTTGCTGGCAAGAAGCAGCCCCTGGCTCAGTCCTCCTGAAGGGAGAGAGGACTGAGACACAACCCCACCGACCAGCGTTTCTTGCCTACAAATAAAACACAGGCAATGCATCAAAATGCCAGGAGCTCCCTGCCAGGTCTCTGAGCAAGCCCAGCCTCCAGCAATCAGTGCCGGGCACACCGGGGTTAATGGTAGCACTCTGCTCTGAAAAAGAGGAATCTAAATACTGATTTAGCATTACGGCTAAGCTAAGCATTACAGCTTCGCGAGGGGTCTTAGAAACGATTACTCTCACACCCTGGCAAGCAAGCGGCGTGAGCGTTTTTCTCTAATTGTCAAGCATTCAAATATTGTTATTAAGGATTAAAACACTTCAGGGGCAGCTTGAAGCCGTCCACCCGGGCTGCCGGCAGGGCTCCAGCGAGCTCCCCACGGCCCGGGACTCTGCGCTGTTGGATAATCGGCTGTTTAAAACCATGTCAAACGTGAGCAAAAGCTGCTGCTCTCGGGCTGTGCGTCTCCCCTGGCCTCGGTGGCTTCTCCTCACTAACAGAGGTCTGGCTGTGACCCTTCCCCACGTGGGGTTACAAGACCGAATCTCTCTCTTCCACCCACCCACGTATTTTTGCTGAGATTGCAGCCGCTCAGCTGCCTTCCAGATGTCCACCCTGCCGGCACGTCTCCCTGAAAGCGGCCAATAGAACTGAAAGTGATTCGTGGGGTCAAGAGGCAGCACGACGACTGCAGCAGCCTTGTTTCCTTGAGAAATCAGGCTACAAAAGAGGAGGTGTCAGCGATGGCAGCTAGCGGAGATGCTATTTTTAGACATCGGGAAGCTTGGTCACCCTGTTCCACGCAGGCAAGGCAAACGAGGTGTCGTGGAGACAGCCAGGCTCCCGCGAGCCGAGCAAACGTTGACTTTCTGAACAGTTGCATGAAAAAATTCCAACTAATGTTGCTAAGGGTTTCCGTTGGTAAATTCAGGGCAGCTTTGCAGGGAGCTCTAAGTAACAGCAACGCAGGACTGTGGTCTGTGCTTTGGGCTTCCTTGTGGTGAACGGGATTGGTCTCCTTTCCGTCGGAAACATCCTGCAAGGAGCAGCGAGGGCTCGTGCCTGTGGTCAGGGTTGGCCTTGTCCCCAAGGGATGGGGCTCACGCAACATCCCTGCCTCCCCTTCCAATTTTTTTAACTCATGGCTCAATCTCAAGCAGACCTGACAAAAAGGCAGCAACCTGAAAGAGCGTAAATCTTCATCCGTTTTCTAAACCTGGTGGTGCGGTAGAGCAGAGACTTCTGTGAGCAGTCAGAAGGCAGGGATGGATGCAGCAGGAGCAAAACTGGTGTCGTTCCTCTAAGACCTGCTCCCTGCTCCGTTGGCACTGATTTTTTTGGAAGTTGCCACAAAATGCAGTACCTCCTTCCCAGCTGTTAATCAGGAGACAGTGTTAATCACCAGTGGGGAAAAAGTTATTAACTAGGATAACCCTCTGCTTATCCTCCCGCCACGCACCGATGGCGTGTCTCATGCCAACCAGCCCATCCTCTTCCTCCTCCTCACCGGCACGTTCTCATTGCGACAGCGATGGGAGCTTGTACCTCGGAGGCCCTGAGGGCTCCACTTCTGCCAGTGGAGAATCATAGAATCCACAGAAATATAGAATTGTCTGGGTTGGAAGGGACCTTTGAGATCATCAAGCCCAACCATTAACCCAACACTGCCAAAACCATCACTGCACCATGTCTCTAAGCACCACGTCTACCCATCTTTTAAATACCTCCAGGGATGGTGACCCAACCACTTCCCTGAGCAGCCAGAAATGCCTGTCTGATTTTTGTTCAGGGCAGCAGCACCTTTGGGATGAAAGCTGGTTTTACACAGAAGCAAACTTACTGGGGTAATTCTACTGCTCTAAAAATGCCAAACATCAGAGTCCCAGCGGGACGCACAGGTAAAGGTTCATCTCTGACCTGTAATATGCCAACATGAAAAGAAGCACATTTTAAAGAGAATGCTCTTTCTACATTTCAGTGCATAATACTAGCCTGAAATTATTGATGTTTTGATCTTTCACTCATACTGTTCTTCTAGTCCTAATGGGAAAAGGACATTTTTTCACTTAAGAGTTTCCCGCTTGGCAACCAGTCCCTCTAGAAGGTAAAGCAAAATACATTTATACTGGATATGAGAGATGAGTTTTCCATTAGCTTATTAAGGATATAGTGCTTTTTCTATTATGCCCTGCCTTTAAATCAAACCTCAGTGTCCTTCTGGAGGATATTCTCGTGTTCAGACAAAGGTGAAGGTTTCATAGAAGAACGTCTGGAGGAAATTTTATGGCCAGGGTTACGCTAGGGGATCTTAACAGTCCTCATATTTAAATTAATTTATGACTCGATCTATGCATGCTATAACCCTTAAGCTTATGTGCATTTCCTTTTAATCTCCCGCCTTTATCATGTACTTTGGGTCTTATCCCGCTTCCTTTAATGTAGTGCAGGGGAAGGGTGGGAGATGAATTTACATAATTTATGTTCCCTGGTTTACTTGAGGTGTGCTGCCAAGTTTATATTTAATAATATAGGCATCCGGGCCTAACGAGACAGCAGTCAATTTTTCACTTGTACATTGACCTTTCCTTCCCTCCCTTTAAGCATTATTAACTCAGTTCTATCGATACCAGGCTGCCTGTGATTAGGACCATTATTTCCCATTTGTTGATCAATAAACCTCCTGCCTTTGTTAGCAGCAGCCCTTCAGGTTTCTGCAGCAGCGTCTCCTTCCTTAGGGGCTGCGCAACTGCCACCTCCCCCGGGTGAATGCCACGGTCCCACAAAACGTCACAGAGGATGGAGAGGTACCTCCATAGACGGCAAACTCATAGGCGTCTCCTCCTCCCTTCTTCCATGGTGGTGCTGCTGGGTCCTGGGGAAGGCGCAGGTCCAGCCTACACCTTCCCATCACGATGCAGCCAGCACCCTGGCCGGCTTTCATCTCCCCCACGGCTACTCCAAGGGCTTGCGCTCTTCCCTGGGGGATTTCTAATAACCAGAGCCTGCCGGTGCCTTTAGCATCCTCCATGTGTCTTGTTCGTTGAAGCAAGTTCTCAGGTCTCCCAAGCTCGCAGCACGCCCGCAGCATCGGATGCCTGAGGTCTGCTTGTTTGTTGATTTCTCTTTTTTTTTTTAATTTTTTTTTTTGTTTTAAATAAACAAATCAAATTTGGCTTTGCAGGCTTGGAAACTCATCCTCTCCGCATGTTGTCTGACTCTTATGTTTCTCGCTGGCTCCCGTGTTTCTGGCTGGCTCCCATCCCGGTGCCCGCCGGCAGCACTATGGGTGGCACCGGGGCTGGCACCACATGCTGGTACGTGCTTTGCTTTACATCCCCCTAGAAAGGCTCTGCGAGGGGGGGAAACTGCATCCACACCTCCCACCCCAGGTACTGAGCCAAAGGAAATCTCAATCCCTCCTTCTCTCCCACGAGATGACAGTGTTTCAGGATGGCTTCATGCAAATAAAGATGAATTCAGCGTAGGGAGCCACAGCCTTTAGGTCCGTCATCACCGCAAAGCCTCGCTCCTCGTGTAGGAGAAACCTCATGACCTTCGGCCATCGCTCACACGAGCTGGCGTAATGCTGGCCTTGCCCCCCCTCATCACTTTCACAGGGCTCCCCACCATTTTCGGACTACAATTTGGCAAACGCACATACAGCCTCGGCCCCCACGGTGTGTCCCTGCCCCGCTGGGCTGGGGGAAGCACCACGGGGCTCAGGGCTGGCGCCCGCTGCCACCAGCACGTCTGGGAGGCAGAGAGGTCCCCATCCCATGGCCAGCGAGAGGGAGGGCAGCCGGCGGGCAGGACTTGGCTCCTTCCAGGGGGAGAGGAGAAGCTGCACCCCGGCCGGGCACGGCAGCTTTCGCTTCCATGTCAGGCTGGAAGCATGCCGGGGCCCCCGGGACACCGACATCAATAGCCAGATTCCAGGCAGAGCAGCAGCCGGGGACCTTTCTGAATTAATTTTCCCTTTGTTTTCCTCTGTCGAGTCTCGATCTTGGCTGAAGCGCCGGCTGGCTGCAGGCCCTGCTGGGAGACATGAAGTCAATTACCCCAGCGCCTTTGATTGAATTGCGCTTGGCGAGCGGCCAGTTGCCGTGGGCTCCTGCCCCGCAGCCCGGCACGGGGACAAGGCGCAGCCTGGGCCATCACCTCCCTTACATTGCGGATGCTTGTCCGGGCTCAGGCGATCCGGCTGCCCTCCTCTTTCATCCCCATTCAGAGGGCTTTGGCAGCATTTTTGCCAATGTCAAGACTATTAATAATAAAAACCCCAGCGGCGCGTGGCTGCGTAAATCAGAAAGGGGAAATGCTCCATTTGAAAAGGCATTTCAGCAAGAACAAAACCTTGGCTTCTGCAGGAGCTGCGGAGCCGCGCAGCCAGGGATGTGTCCTGGTGGAGCCACCCATCTGGATGTCGGGAGCTGGCTCCGAGGTGCCCGAGGAGCTGGGCAGATCTCCCCACGCCTCCTGCACTGGGAGCCTGGGTGAGCGTGACAAGCAGTAGCCCCTCCACACCCCATCAGTGCTGCTCAGCTTGCCCAGATGCCGGGCAGGAGATGCTGGTGCTGGGATGTTGGGAGGCAGAAGATGACTTTGCAGTCCTGCGCCGGGGAGATGCACGTCTGGATGCTCAAATCTGAGCTGGCTCAGAAGCATCGGCTGCTCTCAGATGCTGGTCCCAGGATACACCATGTGCCGCCAGCTTGTCCCCAGTAAATCTATGAGCTCCAGAATCAATGCTCAAACACCGGCAAGTCCGGAGCGCAGGAGGAAGAGCGGAGAAGCGACGGGCCCAGCAGAGAGGGGACTTTGCCAGGTGGGAATGACCACACGATCCTGCAAAACGTCCGCACGGCTGCAGCGCAGCTGGGGAAGCACTGTCCTGCCCCCAGCCATGTGCTGTGAATTTTCTCAGTGTTTCCAAGCAAACCTGCCCCACTCCCTCCGTGGCTGTCGAGGCAAAACCTGCTCCTCTCCTCCCAGCAGCTCCCTCGGACATTGCAGGGAATAAAAATCCTTCTTGGACCCAGTGGCAGAGGCCTGGAGGCTTTTGTTCCTCTGTCCTGAGGTTGTGGAGCTCCTTTATGAGGGGTCCTGCCAGCATTTGTCCCTTCTTGCCACCCTCGCAGTGGCAAACAGCTAAAGAAAGCAAAGCAGAAGCACCAGCCCTGAGTTTGTATCCCAAATGGGCTGTTTTAAACAGAAACTGAAGCTGAGGATGGAAAAGCTCCAAAACAAACCGATTAACTACCCACTGAATAATTTATAAGACAAACACTGTTCCTCTTCCTCCTGAATTAAATGCAAATGGTTTGCGATCTCCTCAAGCCTGTTTTGTCACCTGAAAATCTTCCCCCGCAGGTCTGTCTGGGCTGCGGTTGCAGGCACCCAGTGGATAAGGACATTTAAGCTGGTGCGGCTGGGATGCGCAGACCTCTTGGCCGGTGGCTGCTCCATGACCTGACTCTCTTTTTTTAACCCTTCGCATCAACCACCCGACATCGATAAACCTGCCGAAATTCAGAATGGCTTTTCTGCGCAAATCCCTTCCCCATCACCGAACATCTGCTGTTTCCACAGTAACCCGAGCAGCTGCGAGGGGCCGCCGCCACCCCACGGGTTTGGGCTGTCTTGCCTGCATCCCGCATCCCTGCTGTTACCCAGGGAACGCACCGGAGCTGCCCCAGCTCCAGCATCCCGCAGGGCAGCATCACGGAGCCACGGCCCCAGGGGTCACCCCCACCTGCTCTGTGATCTGTGATGCTCCGACGGGCTTCCAGGGGCAACATGGATTTGAGCGTAGTTCCCCAGAACAGTCAGGGCATTACTTTGAGCACAACCCTCCAACAGTTTACCACTCGTGGCGGAAACAGATTTATTTGCAACCCGGGGCTTTAGCCAGCGACACGTTTCAGTGCAATAGAACAATCGCAGAAAGCAGATTAGCACCGCGAGGTAACGATCTTTTTGCCTGTTTTTCCTAGCTTGCCTCATCCATCGCTGTCCCGCATAGGATTAGCACATGCCTCATTTTTGGAGCAGACGTTCTGGCTTGAAAACCCATCCCTTTGGGTAACGGCGAAAGGAAGACAGATAAGAGCAGCCTGGGCACAGGCGGGGTGCTGTTGAGCCTGCTGAGATTCACAAATGGGATGCTCGCTCCGCTCCAGGCAGGCAGAGGGGCTGTAGGCAGCTGCCTGCAATTTCTCAGAGAGATAAAGCCGCTGTGCATGCGTACGTGCTTGCGGGAAGTTGTATGTGAGCTGCCTTTTCTCCAGCAATAGGGAGGCTGGAGAGAGGGGAACGTGGGAGAAGGTCCGCTCCTACAGCGGGAAAGGGCTCGCAGTGTTACAGAGTTAATTACTGCTGCGGAGCGCGGCTGAGGGGAGCGCACTGCAGGATCTGCAGAGAAGCCGCGTGGGAATCGCCGCCTAATTTATAGCAGATGGATGTCAGCATTGCCTCAGCCTCCGGCACATCTGCCCCTGCTGCGGCCAGTCTCAGCCACGCACCGGGCTGTGCCAGAGGGGACAACTGCCCTCTCCCATGCCAGGGAGGGGACAGGGGCACCAGAGGGGCCCATGCACCCCCACCATGAGCTGGCTGTGCTCGGGGGGGCTGAGCAGAGCTCCGTGGAGCAGAGCTGATGCCACACATCGCCCCACACAGTACTCGCCGCCGGCCTGATGGCCACCAAGCTACATGACGCAGTGAGCCACCAGCAGTCCACCATGGGGTCGTGACCAGCCTGTTATTAATGTATTAATATTGCAATTTATATCCGAGGGGTGTGGGCACCAGAAGGGTTACTCATGGTGACGATGACATCCCTTGGTTATACCTGCTCCGTAAGGAGAGCCCCTGGGCACACCCCAGGTAGCCAGAGGGGCTGGGCAGGGAGGGCTTCCACCTGCCCAGGCTGCAGCGGGGCAGGTTTGAGAGTTTTGAAGGGTAGGGAAAGGCACACCAGGACTTCCCCTGGGGAACGACTGACCTCAGCGGGATGTAGAAGAGGGAATATTACAGGTATTACAGTTGGCCAAACACCCACTGAATTAAAAATGCAGGGGGAAAAAAAAAAAAAAAACAGGGCTTAACTGATGAGGCTGATGGAGGGGACAGCCAAAGCCGATGGGATGAGGATGAGTGTGGCTCTGGCAGAGGCTACCAGGGTGTTTCTGCAGTTCAGCAGAGCTCCTGGACCAGGCACAGCAGCAGAGGGAAAACGGACTTGGAGGAATTAATGAGCCTGGTGGGAGGAAGTGCTAAAATCCCCCAGGAGAGGAGGCAGCAGGAGAATCCAAACCAAATCCACCATGATTACATCTGCGAGGCTACAGCTGAAATAGGGAGGGCCAGGAAGGGGCTGCAGAGAGGGCTGAGGCTTAGAGGCCTTGCAGGAGATGAGGAAAACATGGAGGCAGCCAGCAAAGCAGCTTCATCGGCCTCAGGGGAGGGAAAAGGGATGAGTGTGGGGGCAGCAAACCTGACCTACAGCCAAAGGCTCGGAGGGCTTGTGCAGATACAGCCTGTCTGCTCTGCAGCAGCACCTCCATGCCCCACGGCGGTCACAGCTCCACCGTGCCAGATGCCTTGGCATAAGACAGCACCTGCCAAGCGCTGCTCCTGTCTAATTTGGCCCAAACTCGATCCTAACTCTGTCCTGTGGAACTCAAGGTGGGAGGAGAGGATGGCAGGATACCCAGTAGGTGGCTTACTGGAGCAGGAACACCCATGCCTGGGGTGCCCAGTGATCTCTTCTCACACTCTGAGCCTGACATCCCCTGTCCCGTCATTTCCAGTTCATTCAATGATCCTGCATGGCTTGGGAAGTTCCACAAGCACTGCTAACACGCAAAACCCCACCAGTCCCCTCCAGTATCCAGCCCAGGTATGGCCATGGACCACTCCTCTCCAGCCCTGCTACCTGCCTGGCCTGTGTCACCCCCGTCTGCCCCAACAACCCCGCTCAAATCGTTGGGTAGGTGTCTGGGTCACGGCCAAAATGGCACCATGCCCACACCGTGCACCCTCGGCGCCAGGTCCCTGCCTCTGTGGCACAAGGAGCCAGACAGGCAGGGGAGATGCCGCAGACCACGCACCCTGTGACCGCAACGTGAAAGGGACCTTTGAGTCCCTAGAAGTCTCCGAGCAGATGCTCCTTGTGTCCCGAACCCCCTCCAAGGCGAGCACTGAACCCTCAGCCACAGCCTCCGCACCGGCCCCTCTCCCCACTGCCTGCCCCCGCGGCACCCGTGCCTACCTTGGCATCCAGGATGCTCGTCTCCACTCGGGCCACCCCCTGGTTCTCCCTGAACAGTTGGATCTTGCTGACCTTGCTGAACTCCGACAGCACCGTGGTGAGGTTGGTCTTCAGGTCGATGACGTGGCTGATGCCGTGCCGGGGTCCCACCAGAAGCGTGGTGGCTGCCTGCTTCTCGTCCTGGCGGCACGGGCACATGGAGAGAGACAGACGGACAGGGGTGGATACACGCACCCTGGGGCTGCACCTGGCTCTCTCCGTGGAGCCAAGTCTCCATGTCAGCAGCTCGGCCAGGTCCCAGATGGCTTTTGCAGAGCAGCAGGTGAAGCTGGTGCCATGAACCCCCCTCCCCGAGCCTCTCTGCGGGGCTGGGAATGGTGTGCGGGATGCCAAGGCTATTTAAAAAATCAAGCACTGAACTGACTGTCCGCATGAAATATTCAGGCCTGCTGGTGTCACTACAGAGAAGTAACAGCATGGTACAAATCTGCCTGATCTGACAGTGCCTCCGAGAGAAGGAAGCAGAGGAGGGAGGGAATGCATTTTAGAAAAGAAGAAAGACTAAAGCCTTGACTGAAAACAGACATCTTTCTTACTCTGGTCTGCCCAGGAAGGATGCTTCAAACCAGACCGGGAGGTGAAGAGGAGCTGGGCAGACCAGTGCAGAAGAGAATAAGGGAATACTTTTTCCCACTTACACGTGGTTCAACTCCGAGGCTGGCTCAGAGTCATTGCTTTGGTGTCAGAAATAAAAAAAAACAAACAACAAAACAGCAGAGCAGCCACATAAAGGGTGAGCTGCTGAACGCTGCACACCCAGGCAGTGCGGGAGGCAGGCTCCAGCCCCTCAGCCCTGGCTCCGACCAGAGCCCTGGCGGTTCTGCCTTCACCCGTTCCCTCCGAGCTGCGAGGTGGGGAGCTCCAAGGCGCGGTGGAAGCTCAGCAGATCAAAGGCTGCAAGAGATGGAACTCAGGAGGCAAAGCAAGGGAAGTGCTAAGACCTTGGGTGGGGGTAAAGGGCAGGACGGCAGAGAGGTGACACTGCCATGGAGCCCCCTGGATGGGAGGTGGAGCAAGAGGGATGGAGAGGTGAGCCAGGCAGTGCGGAGCCCTAAGGGGTCTAATGTTCCCCTGTTTAGCTTGGTGGCTTTCTTCCCGACGCGGACAGAGTGAGGTGGCTTTGGTGAGGGGTGGAGATGCCCCTGACGGAGATGAGGGAGGAGTGGGCCGTGGGGGTTGCAGCTGCCCGAGAGCTGCCAAACAGTGGCTGGGCTGGACCACTGCTGGTGGAGACGGGAAGGCCAGCCGGGCTATTCCCTGCACGGACAAGCAGGGAATGCAGTGGCCTTTGCCATGGGTGGCCCTCCTCCGAGACGGTTGGCAGGATGCTGCCAGGGCAGGACTGAGATACAAGCATTTGTCTGAAACTACTCCAACTTCACTGAGCAAGTCATCTCGCTGCCCAAAAGGCTGTCGAGAACAGAGCCGACCCTGACCCCGTGGAGATGACGGTCTGACCTACTACTGTCAGCAGAGGCTCTGAAGGCTTTTCTGGATGGGCTTGGACCCCAGCAGGGCAAAGCAAGAGACTGAGGGAAGTGATTTCTGTGGGAGCCACATCTCCCCTGGCTCTCCCCTCCAGCACACGCTCAGGACCAGTGCCAAGCACCTCCCAGCCCACCCTGAATTACCGTACCAGTCCCACTGTGTTGAAGAGGACCCCAGCAAAGGTGGGCAGCTCGTTCAGGATCCTCAGGTACTGCAGCTTCGCCTGGGCCGTGGAGACCTGACAAAACACATTCACACAGGCGATCACCACTGGCACAAAGGGGAAGAAATGCAAGGGGCTGGCAAAAACTCGGGAGCTCCCAGAGGAGGAGCCAGGGAGGAGCCCAGATGCTTGATGTATAACTCCTCCACGGGATGTATAATCCCCCCTGAGATGTATGACCCTCCCGGGGAGCTCTGACGGCTGCAGGGATCGAGGCAGTGGCTCAGCAGCCTCCTCCAGAGCTTTCCAAGCCCAGAGCAGAGATAACAATAAACACAGGCTTAACTGATGCGTGCTGCTTCGGCCAAGCAGAGAGCCAGCTCTGGGCTGCTCTCACCCCACTGATCCTCGCTGCACTCCCCGAAATCCAGATCAGCTCTCGGAAGTGGATTCAGGAGAGTGTGGCTGTCATCCCGGGATTTATGTCCCATCCAAGGGGACTTAAGCAGCAATAACAGGAGCTGTCAAGCAGCGGGGGACAACAGGGATGGCTGGGGTGGAGGACACGCTGCCACCCCACCAGCCCTGAGCCGTGGCCACGTGGGTTGGGGCTCACCTTGGTGCCACCAGTCTGGTTCTGGTGGGCTTTGAGCTGCTGCGAGAGGGATTTCCGGAGGCTCTTCTCTTTGACGAGCTGCAGGAGCGAGGGGGGCAGGAAGGGCTCCAGGCCCCACTCTTTCCTGTGGGGAGGGAAACCTGCCTGAGCCACCAGGCCAGAGACCCCGCCGATGGGCGGAGAGGGCCAGCAACCACGGATGCTGCCTCTTGACATCAGAGGGAGCTGGAGTCATACCAGTGCTTCCTTGGTGTCACAGCCGGAGTAGTGGCAGCCCCCAGACTGGGTTCCCAAGGGGATGGGACCCCCGGTTGGCGTCACAGCCATGAGCACTGGGCTAGGGACCGCAGCGGTGGCAGGCTCTGCAGCAGAGCCCAGCTCCCAGTCACCTTCATGTAAGGTTAAGGGATGCAAGGCAAAACCCCAAATCTCTTCTGGGGTTCTCCCGGGGTGCCATCTCCACCATTCCTCCCTACACACACTGGACAAAGCCAGCCTGCGCAGATGGTATCCAAATGGATTTAAGACCACCGGGAGCCACAGGAGAGCTGAGCCAGGGCTGCATGGCTTGGTGATGGGCTGAGATCAGGCAGCCGCAGTGCCTTCTCCTTGCCTTGGATGCCAGGTGGAAAATCAGCCTAATTTGCCAAGGAAATGATCCTGGGCTCGCAAAAAAATATCCCCGCCAGCCCTGGCAAGGATGCTGGATGTCAGCATGTGGGGGTCTTACACGGTCCCATGGTGGGACCAGGCACTGCGTGTCACTGCTGCCAAGCCCATGGCATATCTCGTGCTCAGCACCCCAAGACATTGCTGGGCACACCCCAGTTACACAGGGGCTGTGAGCAGGAGCACAGGGAGGGGACGCAGAGGAGGGATGCGCGGCGGCGTGGGGAGAGGGAGGAGGACTCACTCCACGTTCTTGAGGGAGACCTTCTGGCTGGGGCGGGTGGCTGAGACGGTGATGTAGATGTGGAGGGCAGCCAGCCCCAGCAGCATCTCTGGCTTGGGGTCTGTGCCGAAGCGCTCTCTGATCACGTCGTTGCGGCTCTGCAGGAGGGAGGAGAAGGTGTCCAAAGACTGTCACGGGGACAGGACACCCACCACCTGAGGGAGGCCTCCACGGGGCCCATCCTGGGCAGACGTGTGGGCCATGAGCACCATCAGCTCCCAGTTCCTAGACGCGAGTCCCCTACCTGGATGTACAGGTACTCGAACGCTGCAGGATCCCGGCGCAGCAGCTCCACCGGGTCCTTGGGGAAGAAGCTCACACGGAAGAGGCATCTCATGCCATGGTAGTGTGTCCTCTGCACAACCTGCGGCAGGAGCAGAGGGGACCAGTGAGCCCAGGAGCTGTGTATTATTTGCCTGCAGGGCAGGAGACACCTCCTCTCCTCTTCCCTGGATGGGGGTTTGATTTCTCTCCTCCATGCACCACCCAATCCTTTCATCCCAGGAACAGCCCAGCCTTCCTTGGCATGACAGCTTTGCCTGGTGTTGCAGGGGTTTATGCCACCAAGGCTAACACTTCCTCCACAATCCCCATTTTATCCCTGGTCCTATGCAGCGCCAGTTCCTGGCTCTGCCGGGCAAGCCAAGGATGTTCATGAGCGCTCTCTGCAGCTGCCCAGGCTGGAGCACAGAGCATCTCCATGGTGCTGTCAAGGTGGGATGGGTAAAACCATGATCATCTACCTCTTTGTCCACCCTTTGCAACCCTGAGCCTGCAGGACCATGCCAGAGGCAAGGAGAGGCTACGCCACCCCATGGCACAACCCCGGCCAAGCCCTACGCTGAGGGGAGAAGAGCTTCCCTGTGTCCCTAGTCACTGCCCACGGCTGTCCCAACGCCCCCCTGCACCCGGCAGCTTACGTGGGCCAGCGGCTGCTTGTCCTGGAGCAGTAGGAACCGGTGGCTCTGCTCCGGGCTGGAATACTCCAGGACCAGGGCAAAGTGCTCAATGTGCCTCAGGGACAGGCGGTCCTGCAACGTCACCATCACGTCCTGCAAATGCCACGGACAGGCTTGGGTGCAGGGCAGAGGCTCCCTCCAAGGGTGGGAGGTGGCAGCCCACCGAGAGCCCCCTCCTCCCGGCCACCGGCAGCGCTGAGAGGGGCCACGGGATGGTACCCAGCCACTGCCAGGCAAAGCGACAGCAGGAGGTGACCAGCGGCCAGACCCCCATCACCTCGGGTAACACTGCGGTGTTTCAGATGGGGGCTGCAGGCAGCTGGTCCCTGGCAGGGGGGCTGTCAGGAGCATCCATCCTGTCTGGAGGGCAGGCTCGCAGCAAAGCGAAACGTTAGGAATGGGAGAAAGACAGCAAAACCCCCCCATCCCTGCCAGCTGCAAAGCACGTCGCCCGGGGAGGTGGAGGGGACATCTATCATGCGGTGGCAGTTTGCAGCCAGCCAAGCGCCGCTGCGGTGTTTGTGCAAGGAAGCAGGAGACAAGGAAAAATGGATCGGGCAGGTGGGAGGAGAGAAGCATCATGGTGCTGTGGTGGTGGGGGAGCGGAGGGGCCCACCTTCACGGTGGTTCGGCCATCAAACGTGAAGGATTTGATCTGCCCGTTCTCCAGGAAAACCTTCAGCACGTTGGGAATGAGGAGGAGAGCTTCTTTCTTCAACATGTCCTGGCACACAGGGCCAGCAATGGGGGAGGCGAGGAGGATGGGGGACAGGGAGAGACGGAGGGAGGGTGGGGAGAGAGAGCAAGTGTCAGTGATGGAGCGGTTACGGCATCCTCTGCTTCTCTGGGCTTATGTGCTAAAAGGCACATTTCCCTTGAAAATCCAGCGTCTCTGCTGAGCCATTGAGACAGGCAGAGCTGGAGCAATTCAGCGCTGCCTGACACATCCACCTCCCCAGCTCCCAGCAGCTGCAGCAGGAACGGAGCATCCCACTCTGTCCGGCACATCCCAGAGTGATGCCAACGCCTGGCAGCTCATCCCACTCCCCAGCTGGTGTCCCAGAGGAGAGGTGATGGCCAGGGTGGCTAAGAGCCGACTGATCCCCCTTTCCTGACCCATAACCCCAGCTAGCCCACCTCAACCTTCCACATGCCCTGTGCTGGAAGTTGGGTGAAGGCTGATTTTATTTAGCGAGAAGCGTTTCGATCAGATAATTACTTAATTGATTTTACTTAAAAATAGAATTTGCTAGAAGAGCTTTACAGGGTTTGGTTTGGTTTTTTTTTGTATGCTGCTTAATAAAACCTTTCTGCAATTAAGAGATAATGGCACCGGGCTGGAACGCTATGGCAGCAGAACAGCTTCCCTTGCCACGCAGCAGTGCCCTGGTCACCCTGCCCCACGCACGGCTGCTCCTGCAAAGCCTTTGGCATCGGGTTGGAAGCCACAGACCTTCCTTAGGGCAGGCGCTGGCACTGCCCAGAGGTCACCTTTGGGTGCCCAGGGGGACTCAGGTTTCCAAGGATAGTTTCTGGGGCTCCATCCATCCAGAGGGATGGTGGAGGACCCCAGCACGTCCCCCCAGCACTGATACTCGCCTTGAGTGTACCCAAGGGCATCTGCCCTGTGGTTCTTCCCAGTCCAGAGGGCTGCTCTCGCCCACGGAGCCCAAATCAGGGGAGAGGAGCCCTGCAGCCCCCAGCTGCCCCACAGCTCCAGGGGCAGTCCCAGGGGGTGAATCACGGAGGAAAACAAGGAAGGACTTACTGGGTCCGTCTCGCCGACTGTCACCTGCTCTGAAAATCGGACCTTCGCCGGGTTGGACCTCAGCTTCGCCTTCTTGGCTGCGCTGATGAAAGCAGATTTGGGAGACTGGAAAGAGAGCACTGGGTAAATCACCTGCCTGCCCTCGGAGCCGTGGCACGGGGAAAGCCAGACACGGGGCCCAGAGAAAGCCTCTCCGAAGCCAGCACGACGATGGGGAGCGGGCAGCAAGTCATGGAATGGGGAAGTGGAAAGCAAGTCCCCTTCGCTGTGGTTATACAGTGCTGCAGGCAGGGCCAGAAGGATGAGCAGCAGCTCCTGAAGTCACACCAGCACCCTCAGTGTGACGGGGGAGGCTGTACCCCCCGCAGGGACATGTGCCCGGGACACCCTGTGCAGGCTGAGCTCCAGCAGACGTAAGCCAGGGCTTCTCTGCCACTGGTTCGGATGGGAGAGATGAGCCCCTCGGATGTGGGTCTGCAGCAGCGAGGAGGAGCGGAGTGACTGGGAGATGGCAGGACCCCCCTCAGCCCTGGGGGACGTTCTGGTGGCAGTGCCAGGCACCGGGGAGCCTCTGCCTGCACATGGTCTGCCAGGGGGTCTGTCGCGCCACAGAGCTGTGTGCATCCGAGGGTGCCAGCATCAGCCGAACAGCCTGTCCTGGCTGGTGGCCATCCAGGGCCAGGATTAAAAAAAAAAAAAAA
>VXBO01014339.1:149011-175688 GCA_013400135.1 Rhinoptilus africanus
AACGAAGGATGAGTGTTGTCCTCACCTGATGAGCTCGATGAATCGCTCTCTGGGGGCTTCACTCACGTCCTCATCATTGATGGCCAAGATCTGGTCTCCTGGCAGGAGTTTATCCTCAGAGGGGCCGCCTGNTCCACCTGCCTGCCTCCTGCATCACCGCGGGTCCCAGCAGCTTGCCGGGACATCCACAGCCCCCATCCTCCCTTGCAGAGCGGTGATGCTCAGTGCCCGTCCTCGCCACAGCGCCTGGGGACATTCATGGAGATACTCTCCAAATGATGCCATCCTCTCCCAGCATCTCACCGTCCCAGCACCTCAGGCTGTACTGACATCTCTCTGCCCTCTCTTTTGAGGGTTAAGAGCAAACTCAAGGGTCTTTTTCACGCCATGTAACACAGCTGAACAAAATCAGAGATAAGCGGAAACAAGTTCAGCCAGTCTGAAAACTGGGATTAAGGCAGGCTCAGCCACAGCCGCTGGCGCTACGACTGAGTCTCTGCCGCCAGCACCGGGATTCCTTGAAACACTGACAGCCAGAAGCCGGGAAGACACAGCCCAGGGCAAGGCCATGCCAAACCTGCCCTTGGCATCCCAGAGAAATGCCAGCCGTGGCTCCGGGCTGCTGGGCAGGGATGCGATCCCACTATTGGGGAGCAATCCCAGCACCGTCGGGATGGCAGCGGAGCAAAGTGATGAACAAAGTTATGAACGCGCCGTTGTTTCTGTGCTACTCATTGCTTGTTCCTGTCCAGACTATTTAGCCTCCTTAAAAAGAGATCCTTCCCAGCCTTTTGGCAACACATCAATTGTTCCGTCTCTTATCAGTTTAGGATTTGACGCATCACCCGTCTAACGCAATCTGTCTGCATTTCTGACACCCCCCACCCGCTCCCAGCACCGCACATTGGCACCTGCTTCAGAGGGAAGAGGGACGGCACGTGGGGCTGAAATTGGATGGGATATTCTTGCTGTTCAGCGCACGCACAGCCTGGGGCTTGGGCACATCCCTGCCAGGAAGGACAGCCCTGTGCCAGCCAGGATTCACAGGTGGCCTGTCCCGATATCCTTTAAGGGAGCAGGGTCTGGCCCTGTCCCTGCTGCCTTGTCTCCCATGGGAGCCAGGAGGGCTCTGAGCACCCGGTGCCTCCACCCAGCATCAGGGATGCAGTGCTGGCTGTGGATGAGCTGTGCTCCGTGGTGATGGGATGCCATCGCTGCCGGGTCCACCCTGACCCATCCCCGGTGCCCAGCTGGGTGGGTACCCGTGGCTTTCACCCCCCCATCCAGCGGCACACGGCTGGCGAAGCAACATCACGAGACCTGGGGAAGGGACCTGCTGAGGAGCAGAAGGGTGCGGGCATCTCCCAGGGCAGGGGAAGGTGGTCCATCCGCACCCATCAGCGGTCCCAGCGGGGATGCTGGCACGGGGTGCAGGGCCAGCTCCATCGCCAGGAGAGCGCAGCTGCAGGGACGCGCAGGCGAGACCGTCTCCCCTGCGACTGGCTGCGCGCCGCCTCATTAGCTGCTCCGCTGCTCCCATGAGCATTTAAAAGAACAACGGCAACAACAATTAAAAAAAAAAAAAAAAACCACGCGATTCAACCAATTTTCTCAAACTAAACGTTATCCAAAGCCATTGTCTGCAGCTGAAAAGGGGACTGAACGTAGGGCTGTGTCTACGCACGCCTGGCACGGCCGGGGAGAACGCCTGCTGTTTGCAGAGATGGAGCTGGCTGCCAAGAGACAGCAGGGCGGCCCAGCTGCTGGCTTCCCAGGGGACACCCCCTCTTTCCATCCCCCCAAAACTGCCCACAGCAACTCAATCCACCATCCAACAAGCCTCTGCGGCGCATCAGGATGAACTGCGGGGCTGAAAGCACTGGGATGCTTCAGAGATGTGGCTGAGCTCGGTGCGATTGCTCTGGGGAAACCGAGGACAGGGTTTGCTCACCAAGTCACAGCCATGTGGGTGACAAGTCCAGGGCTAAAGCTGACCGGTTAAAGCTGCTGTGTACCCAGATCTGTCCTTTTGTGTGCAATTTGGGAGCGGGTCTCACCCCTGCTCCTCCCCACGGAGCCCGTGGCTGATCCCTGCTGCCCAGGAGCAGCAACCTCTCACACAGCTGAATTACCATCAGAAAAGGTTAGCCGGGAAATCTTTGCAGCTTAAATGGAAAAAAGGGAAAAGAAAGCACACCTCATTTCAGCCACAACCAGTCTGCCATCCAGCGTTAAAGGGAAGAGGGGAATAAAGAGCTGGATACCGACAATAAAACTCCTTTACCAGGCTCTTAAGCTGTTCCTCTCCTGATAAGACTTTGATGCTGCAGAAGCATTACCAGGAAATTAAATAAAAGAGGACCAGTGTCCTTGTAAGCAGGACTTATCCACTCCTGGAGCAGCAGTAATGCGCCCAGCAGCAGGTACGACATGCCTTCCCCCGGCTGCGGCTCTGGACGTCTTTCCGGCAGCAGCTCTCCCACCTGGGCTTGGGGCACAACGTGTGCTCGCCCTGGACCAGAGCAAGAGGTCGGAGAAAAGCAGCAGCGGGAAATGCTCTCCCAAACGCCAGTAATTACAGCTTGGCTGCACATCAGGACCACAGGAGCCATCGCTCCCCTAAAAGCCTGGGTTTTTTTGTGTTTCTTCTTCTAATTCCCAGGCAGAGAAGTGTGCCGGGCTGCAAATCTCAGCCTTGCTCTCACAGCAGGGAATTGGGGCTGTAAAACAATCCCTGGAGCTCAGCAGTTCTGTCCCATCAGCAGCATCCAAACCCGAACCCAGCCCCATCCTGGGCTCAGTGGCTGGTGATCGGGGCCATGCTGCTTGGAAAACACCTGCCATCCCCCTGGGTGGGCACAGAGCAGCACGGACCCCATCCCACCGCAGGGAGCAGATGGCTGTTCACGTCCATGTCCTCACTCTATGTCCCTGCCTGCCTCCTGTCCGCCCCCAGACCAAGAGGCTGCATCACATCCCCAGGGATCACTGTGGCATAAAGGCACCGAGACACAAGGTCACTGGAAAAGAGCTCAGCACAAGGCCAAAGGACTCGCCAGGAGAAACCCCCTGTGCCCATCAGCAGCAGGAGCCCCCCAGGGATGTGCCCCTGTGGGAGGACGTCTGCTTCTCGCCCGGCTCCTCAGAGTGTCTCAACACTGCATGAAGATATCCCCTCTCCTGGCGCTTGGCTACTTATCTTCTGTGCTCAGAGCTCAGACACCAGTCTGGTCACGCTCTGCCACCCAAGATAAGAGAGACATCAGCTCCATTTGGTCACTCCTGACCACAATACGCCACCGAGGAATGCGCCTTGAGACCTCCATGCTACAGAGCAGGGCTGAATCCAGAGCCCTCAGTCTCCCCGAGACAGACACAGGCAGAGCGAGAGTTACTCCAAAAGCTGACATGCACATTTTTCATCTCCTACTGCAACAAACCTCTGCTCCTCCTGAGGACTGGTTTTCTCCTTTTGCTTTTGGCACTGACTGACCACCTCTGCCAGCAGGGAAAAGCCACCAGAACAAACCAGTACCACCTGCCTGGGAGGAGCAATGGTCTCCATCTACCCAGGACACTTGCACCATTTCTAACTGCCTTTAAGTAGGATGGCACCAGGTGGAAACACTTTCTGCAGCTGAAGAAGGGCTTACAGCTGACCCCCAGGATGGGGAGTGGGTATGGAAAGGTCTCCACCTTTTGTGGTGGGGCACTTTGTACAGACGGCACTGCAGGGGTGGGTGCCAGCTCTCCTCCCCCTTCCTCTGCTGCCGTGAACACCCCGAGAACAAACAGAGCCTGCGGATTCCTCTCTCTCCTGCTGCAAAACGGTGCCCGGCTCCTCCATCTGCCGGGCTGCAGTTGGTGAACGGCTTGTGAGGCATGTGGGATCCCGAGCACGTGTGGCAGCGGCAGGAAACGCCGGGGAACGGGCCAAGAAGTGTTTCTATAGGGAGCATATGGCAGTTCCAGCCTCGCACGCTGCTCTCCGTCTTGGATGGAGCCCGCAGGGCTGCCATGGCACGCGAGGACCAACGGTGGGGACAAGAGCAGAGGAGGCAGAGCTGGCCAGCGTGGGACCCACCGCGCCACGCACCTCTGCCCCATCAGCCCCACGCATCTGCGCCCAGCAAGCATCTGGTCACCTTGGAAGGTGACATTTGGACCTCGTTAACATGTCAGATGTCCCCAGCAAGGGCAAACAGATGCTGTACTTCTAAGACCACCGCGAAGCCGCTTAGAGATGCAATGCACAGGGAGGTGGTGTTTGATGGCCCGGTAACGGCTGTCCTTGCTTTGGCAGCAGTTAGCGGCCGGCTGAAGCGAGGAGGGCTGGTCCAAGTGGTGCCAGCCTGGCTGAGACCGACCTTAAAGGCAGTAAAATGACCCCAGCCTTCACGGCTGAAGTCCTTCATGGACACAGCCTAGAGACCTGCAGCCTGCCTACGGCCCTGCCATATGGCCCGGGACTTTCCCCCCTGTGCTCCAGCTCGGATTTGCTGTCGGCATTAGGAAGCGATTTAAAATCAGCAGAGCTCTTCAAAAGGGCTAGCAAGGGTTAGCTCTACCGCTGGCGCTGGGTCTGTCCTGAGCTGGCAGGTACGGCAGGTACGCTGCTAGTCCAGAGGCCGGGTGCCAGATGGCAATCGTTGGAGGGCAAAAACGCTCTGGGCTTTCGGCGCAGGAACAAGCAGCCGGCGAGCAGCATCCCCCAGCACAGCCGGGGCTGAGCCGCTCCCGGAGCCAGCGAGCGGCCAAAGGCAGCTGTAAATAATGAAGCGGCAGCCGCAGCCTGGCGCCGGGCAGCAGCCGCAGCTCTCTGCTGCTCAGCCTGCAGCTTTTTAAACGCTCCTGGCGTCTCCGCAAGAGATAAACAAGGGCAGAGGGGCAGGGAGAGACGGGGGAGTCAGGTGGAAATCGCAGGACCTGTGATACCCCAGGGGTGGCAGAGAGGGATGGAGAGGGGCTCAGCCAGGAGGGAGTGGTCCCTCCCTTACCTGGTCCTCCGAGCTGCATTTTGGAGAGGCCATTCCCAAAATAATGCTGTTACTAACAGAAAACACAGCGTGAGCATGGCTGACAAAGGCCCTGCACCCCAACCTCCAGACGTGCTCAGGTCAACAGAAGAAAGAGCTTCTGCACAGGGAGAGATTGTCCCCAAACAAGCCCTGTGAGACGCATCCAGAAGCATCACCGAGAATCTGAGCCCAGCCTGCATCACACCTTCCGCAGGCAAACACTCACAAACATCACCCGCCCCATCTAAGGCTTGTGCTCTCCAGCCTGGGAAGAAGAAGAGGAACTGTGATGGGGCCCCTAAAAGCAGCCTGACACGGGGCAGGGAGCTGGCACCGCATGAGGACAGGGGGGAACCTGTGGAAGGAGGTTTAAAACACGGAAAAGGCAGGACTTTGCCACCCAAGAGCCAGTTAATCCCTGGACCTCACTGCCACAGGATGCTGGGGAGACTGTAAAATTCAACTGGGTTTGAAAAGCAATTTCCAGCTACTAAAGCCAGAGACTTCCAAAATTCCCTTGCTATAGCCTGCCAAAACCTGGGAGAATTTACACGGAGAGGAGTCTGATCAGGGTGAGCGGTGGGAGAGGGGACCTGAGCCCACCTCTCCGGCACACCGAGGGGACGCGGACCCACCTGCGCGTGTCAGGCCACTGCCGTGGGCTCCCGGAGGCGCGCGTGAGCGTGGCGGAGGTGGGACCCCGCTGGCAGGTGCCCCAGCCTGGCACAGGGAGCCTTCAGGAGGCTGCTGGGCTCCAGGGCAGGCGCTCAGCAGCGGCACCGCGGGGCATCGGGTACCTGCGGGAGTGAAGGATGCCGAGGGTGAGATGATGAAGACCTCCAGGATGTCCGCACCCACAGCCTGGCCGTGCCCGCACAAACTGGGGACAGACTGGGGTGCTGTGCAACCCCTCAAAATGCCCCCCAAAGACAGCGGGTTGCCTCATTTGTGCGGGTTTCCGTGCTGTTACAGACACTGTTCTCCTATAAATGCGAATTGTTTTTACCTGGGGGCTCCCACCATTTTCTCCTCCAATTTTCCTCATGTTTTTTTGGCTGTTTAAGGGATTTTTGTTCTCCCCAGCTGGAGAAGCACCTTGTCGAGACGAGGATGAAAGCAAAATCCTGTAGCAACAAGGTCAGGCCCGCAAGGCTCGTGCTCCTGCCTCCTGCAGCAGCAGGCAGCGGAGATGCTGCCCCGGGGCTGCTGGAAAAAACCCAGCTGAGCTGGAGAGCCTGGGATGCAGGAGAGGGACTTGGGATGGGCAGGGCTTCCCTGGCAGGGCTGTGAAACAAAAACCAGCCTGCAATGAGAGAGGGATGGCGAGAGGAAAGCCTGTCTCCTCTCTAGTGCATTGAGCATCTGCCCTGAGTGTGGATAATTTTTTTAGGGTATTTTTTCTTTCCCTTCAGGGATGCCCAAGCAGCTGGGCACTAATCTAGGGCCTGGGAGAAACTGGTTTCCAGTCCTTGCTTTGCTACCATCATCCGCGGTGACCACAGGGGCATGTTACCTTGGTGCTCTCCTCCGCGGTGCTCCAGCGGTGCCAGCGGGCAGGAGCCCCCCTCGCCCAGCCAGGGAAGACGTTACAGACTCGGAGGGATTTTTAGCTCTGCGAGGACTATAGGAATATAGTAAACACACAGTCAACACTGGGCTAAAATGAGATGAACGCTTAAGAGGATTAATCAGCGATAAGGAGTGACGGAATAAATCTTGCAGCACTTTTCTCCTTTATTTGCGTGACACGTCAGCTGCGTGATGGGGCTCGGAGGGACACCAGTTCCCCACCGCAGCCTGGCCGCTCTCTGCCGCTCAGTTACTGCTGATTGAACCCACTCAGCTCCTGTGTTCCCTGATTTTAACCCGGGAGACCTTTGTGTTGCATTAACTTTGCTTTCTGGTGGTCCTGGGGACAAACACTCATCCCCGTGGGGAGGAGGGGGCTTACACCAGGCGATGGGTGCCAGCCCCAAGCGCTCCCGCCCCTCTCACACTGGCATGAGCAGCTTGAACCCAAACCCAGCCTTTCCTGCAAGAGACCCCACAGGCACACAGTGTGTCCCCAGCTCTGGGGACAGGCTCTGGCTGCTGCAGAGCCCGGTGGCTCCTCTCCGGCGGTGAGGCAGCAGGAGCACGGCTCCCTCCACACCTGCCTGGGCATCAGGCGAGGGACCCGTAGATGCCCACCTTGCTCTGAAGGATTTGCAGGAGGAGAAATTTATTGCTGCGTACAAAGTCCAGAGGGGAGTTAAATAAAGGGGGGTGAGTTACGGATCCTTTACATCCCATTAGCAAGAGGGCACAGTCTGCATCCCCTCCCAGGCGGCAGCAAGGAAGATTCAGGGAGGCTGTCAGCCCCGTTCTCTCCCAGCGCCGCAGAAAGAGGCTTGAAAATCCAATCAAGCACTTTTCCTTTGGGCCCTCACGAATCCCGAAGACTTTCATTCGGGATTTACAGAGAGCAATTTGCTCAGCTGATGACTTGCGGGAGGTTTTCGGGAGCGCTGTCTCTCCCCAGCGCAGCGCAGAGCCGGGAAGGGGCCTGGGGGGAGGGATGCCAATGGAGGATGTGGGACCGCAGCAGTGTCCCCAGCCCAGACGGCTGTGTGACAGCCCCCGGCTGCGGAGAGAGTGCGGGTTGGACCCCATGAACTCACCCAGCACCTCCCAGTGTGGTCCAGTGACGCAGGGCTCAGCCCTGCCAGCCCCTCCATGGCGAGAGCTTGCCTTCACACAGAGAGAGCAAACCCTGCAGCATTTCTGGCAGCACAAAATTGGCGAGAAAGTCGCCCAAGCCACGACAGACGTGGCCCACGGAGCTTCCCTGTGTGGCAGCGGGGACTGTGCCACCAAGCCCCCGATACTGTCACCAGCCTCGACCAGAGCTACAAAGGCACCCGCTTACGGGAGGTGACAAAGAGCATCGCTGGGTCCCCCTCCGCCCCCGCCTTTTCCAGCAGCCCTTTCCACGCTCGGAGGCTCAGTAAAGCCCCTGAGCTGATGCCAGATAAAGGCAAAACTATTAAAAAAAGAAAAAAGCCAAGGAGCAGGGGGAGCCTCTGAGCGCGACGCGTTCAGCCTGGGGCTGCCGGCATTTCTAGCAGAGAGGCTTAATTTTTACTTCTTTATAATCTCTTTATAACCTGCTCCGAGCTCTGCTGCCTGTGCCAGCCTCCTCCCAGGGGGCGCAGGGCGAGGAGGGGACTCTGTGAGGGGGGCTGGCGAGCGCAGCTCGCTTCCCAGGTAGCCAGGCCTATATTTAGAGGCACACACGCGCCCACGCGAACTCTCTGTTTGCCACACGCGTGTGCACAAACGTCGCACCGAAGCAGCAGCCTCGGGAGACGGCGTCTCTCTTGTTTGTCGACAGGAGCCAGGCGCGCCTCAGCAGCCGCACGCCTCCTCGCCCAGGAGTCACCCGAAGGCGCCCGCCGGGGGAAGCGGCACGGGCACAGGGACAGGGAACCGCTCCTGCGGTGGCACGGCGTGATACGTGTGCCCCAGGGTCCCCGGGGGATGCACGCGAGGATGCTTCCCCGGGGGATGCAGGCACGTGGGGTCCCCATGGGATGCAGGCACACATGGTCCCCCATGACACGCAGGCTCACGGAATCACAGGATCACACAGAATGATAAGGGTTGGCAGGGCCCTCTGGAGATCCCCCAGTCCCACCCCCTGCCAGAGCAGGGTCACCCAGAGCAGGGGGCACAGGAACGCCTCCAGGCGGGTTTGGGATGTCTCCAGAGACGGAGACTCCACCACCTCCCTGGGCAGCCTGGGCCAGGGCTCTGCCACCCTCAAGGGAAAGGAGTTCCTCCTCAGGTTTAGGTGGAACTTCCCATGGTCAAGTTTGTGCCCCGTTACCCCTTGTCCTGTCACTGGGCACCACTGAGAAGAGCCTGGCTCCATCCTCCTGACACCCACCCTGTCAGTATTGATAAGCGTTGATAAAATCATCTTTTTCCAGACTGAAGAGACCCCAATCCTTCATAAAAGAGATGTTCCAGTCCCCTCATCATCTTGGTAGCCCTTTGCTGTCCCCTTTCCAGCAGTTCCCTGTCCCTCTTGACCCGGGGAGCCCAGCACTGGACCCAGCACTCCAGATGTGCCCTCCCCAGGGCAGAGCAGAGGGGGAGGATGACCTCCCCCCACCCGCTGGCCACACTCTGCTTGATGCCCCCCAGGATGCCATTGGCCTTTTGGCCACAAGGGCCCATCACTGGCTCATGGCCATCCTGTTGGCTCCCGGAGCCCCTGTGGGATGCACGCACACACGGTTTCCTGTGGAACACAGGCAGGGGTGCTGGGAATGCCCAAAGGACCTCCCTTCCACCAGGCCAAATGCCACCCAAGAGCCTGCCCACAGCACACACCGCTGCCGTTGCCCACCGGGACACGGACCCCGTGCTCTGCCAGGGCTCCCGGGCAGCACCCAAGGTCACGCTCGCCCGGCTGTGGCAGAAGCAGCAGCGCAGATGCCAGCGCAGCCTTTCGGTGCCCGGCATACCAGACGGGACCAAATTACCCGGGAGAGCGAGATGCTCATTACCCACGTGCTGTGTGGGTGCCCCCCCGCCGCCGGCTTGGCTCTCCCCGTGCTCCGCGGCGCTCAGAAAGCATCGGTAACGCAGAGAAACACTCCGACAGGTTTCTAAACCAGACTAAATGATCTATAAATTACCGATGTCATGAGTTCGCCCCCCCTGTCACGGCAGCTCAGGCTGCTGCTGGCAGGAGAGCACCCACCGCCTCAAACGGAGCCGGCACGCCGGCCTCATCCTTTGCACGGATCCCTATGGAGATGCCGGCGTGGCTGCTGCCAAAGGCATGGTAACACTGACAGGCATCTACACATCGAGCTTCATAGCAGCAAACCTCAGGAATCCGATGGTTTTCCGAGTGCCTGCTGTAGTAATTAGCTTGATCAGCCCATGCAAATCAGTTTCTGTTTGCAACCAGCCTTATTTAATGGGATCCTCTCAGTATTTGCCTCCTGAAGTTTTCACATGGATCAGTCTTCCCCGTTTCAGGTGGGAAAGGCAACTGGGGCCGGGAATGGTTTCTCCTGCCCCGGCACAGGACCCAGCTCGGAGCCTGCTGGCAATTTTTCGGCTTCATTTCCCGCGCCCGAGTTGACGTCGTTTCCAGAAACAAAGGGGCTTAGGCTCTGAAAACACATCCCCTCTGGTGACGGATTATGTCGTTAGATCATTCCACTCGTTTAGAGGAGCATTTGGATAACCAAATTTACACAATTTAGCCCTTGGTGTCAGTGGGTTCAGAAGGAGAGACCTTCCGCTGTGGCCTATTTTGAATATGCAAATCAGCTGCGCACAAGGAGATTCATTCTGTAAAGTGCAAGCTGAAAAAGCAATGCCAGTTCTCATCCATTTCTGGCTGACATTTTATTTAATAGGCAATTCATTTGCCCCGGCATCCCCAGCAGCAGCGACAACCGCCTCTTCAACCTCCCATAACTCACCGCGAGCACCTTTCCCGCGAGCCAAACCAGGCGTCCTGGCGCCTTGGTGGGATTTAACCCTCCCGATCCCCCGGGAAGCAGGGTCCTTGTCTGTCCGGTAGCTAACGAGCCCTCGGGGCAGGGTTTCCCCCCTGACAGCTGTGTCTCGAAGGATGCTGATGGCGTTAGCAGTGGTGAAGGTGTTGGGATAGTAGCCTGTCCCGAGCTGTTCAATGCCACATCCACTGGCTCCAGGAGCCCTTGGAGGGCCCCATGCCCTCCAGCACTGACTGATAACCCCAAAGGGACAGGTAACCCCCAAACTTCCATCCTCAGACCAGATCCTTCCAGGGGTGCAGAAACCCAAACCCTCTTCAAACCTCCGGGACAGGGGCCCTGGGAGCAGGCTCGCGCAGGGCAGACGCTTCACCTTAACGAGCTTTGCCGAGGGGAAAAACCACTCCGGCAAAAGGGAAAAGGGGATGTCTGGATGGGGACGGGGCTGTGGGGAGGGAGCAGGGCAAGGAGATGCCTCTGGGAAGGGAGGGTGTGCTGACGCAGCCAGCTGCCCTGGGAGACCACGGCTCTCCCCACCAACTGCGCTGTTTTCCTATTAATATTATTTCCCCCCCCCTCCTTTTCTCCAATTTATCTTTTTGACACATTCAATGATGCTCCTGCAGACTGGAAACAACAGAGACAGAGTTTCAGCCGAGGCAATTTTGGAGCCGAATCAAAGCTGAAATAACCTGGGCACAGAGCAGCTCAGCAGAGACAACCCGGCGAGGGGGGGGACGCAGCAGCCCCGGTGCCCTGTCCCCCTCCGCAGCTCCAACCGCCCGGGGGCTGGCCGGTATGGGGGATCTTGATCTCCCCGGCTCACCTCCCATCCCCTTCTGGCCCTGGCAGCATCGTTTCCCCCCTCCCATGGATGCAAAGCCCCCTCCCCACTGCAAAGCCAGCCCGCGCAGCTGCAGCTAAATACCTGCTTGCCCGGCACAGCGGCTCCGTGCTCTGCATAGCAAGCACCGGCTTTTGCTTTCCTGACCTTCCAGCCCTGCAGAGCAACCAAAACCTTCCAGACAGAGCCATTTCTCTATCCCTACAGATGCTACTCTGCTGCTACGTGAAGGAGCCGGGAGGGATGGACAGACGGACAGACAGACAGGGGAGAGATGGATGGTGAGCTGATTTCTGCCAAGTGAATAACATATTTGAACTTTAACGAGGAACAAGGCACAATCCTCAGCGTGATTCAGCCTGGAAACAAATGCTGCTTCCCAGCTCCGCTGCCGGCACCAGCGCGTCCCCATCGCTCAGCAGCCCTCCCAGGAAGGCCCACCCCAAATGCATTTCAGGGCCAGGACAGGTAGAACCAGGCAGCTCCCGAGATGCGGACAGGCTCTGAGTGCCGAAAGGCAGCCGGGCAAAACGGGGGTTGATGCTCTGCAGGACGAGCCGTGCGTGGCTGACACGCTGCTGGGTCTCTCGCAGACCTCCTGAAAGCAGCTGTCAGAGCCTGTCTTGTTCCAGCTCCCTGCCTCTCCAGACACGCCAGTAATCCCGCTTCACTGTGCCTGTTCCTGGCTTGTTTCTCTCCGAGAGTGAAAGGGTTTGAGCGCTGGGAGCCTCACTGCTCTTGGAAAGCATCAAGAACACCCAGCAGAGCAGAGACGTGGAAGGCGTGGGACTGCAAGCATCCCCTTGGGCTGGTCCATGATGGCACCTCGTGCCCCAGAGCTCCTGCCAGGGGGACAGTGGTCCACACAGGACACTGCTCACATCCTGGGTCACGTTCAGGGGGCTGGGGAAGGCAGCGATATGTCTTTCTGCTCCTACATTTTACATGGGAAACTCCACATCCAGCTCCAGGGCTGACTGCGGGGCTGGACTTCTCTGGGCAACCCCCACGTGCGCATCTCTAGCCCCTTCCTTCCGAAAGCAGCTCCCTGAGCCTGGCAGGGGTCGGTGGCCACCCCAGCCCCCAGGAGCCGATGCCATCCCCACCCGCTCCCCAGCCAGGGCTCTGTGAGCGCCGTACACTGCGGCAGCCGCCGCTCACCCAAATGGGTACAAATCCCCTCGCTGGGGCTGGGCAGGGGCAACGCTGCGCTCCTGCCAGGGCCCTGAATCTTCTACGGGAGGTGCTCAGCATCACCTCTTCAGACCCGGGGGATGTTAAACCCCACTCCTCTCTGCCCTCCCCCCATCCGCCTCCATCTCTGGAGGATACAGCAGGGCTGAGCATCTTCCTGAGGACACGCAAAAAACCCCACAGCCCTTCTCACTCCTTACGCATCGAGGGGAAGTTACCCACACCGCCTGTTTACGATAAACGCCGTAGCGCGGAAGCCAAAGAGCGACAGCTCTGAAGATGGCGTGTCAGCTCCGGCTGTCCCGGGAGGACCTGTCAAACTGTCACACAGCATTAGCTGCAACACGTTACCGCACGGCGCCCTGCAACCCACACCACCACGGGGCTGCGGCACCCCTGCTACGGCACAGCACTCCGAGCCCCCGGCATGTGGGAGCGCTGCCTCCCCTCCATTACCTCTCTGGGCACCCCCTAGCCAAAGGGCATCGGCCACCGCTTCTGTCACCTGGCCCCTTGCATCCCTTCTGCAGCAGGATGCCCACGGTCTGCTGACCACGGGCTTTGCAGTCCATGATGGACCGATGGGATCGGGCTGAAATGACCAACTGGCTGCCAGGAGAGCACCTGGAGCTGGGGCTGGCACGGGAGGACCGGGGGCTGCGGCTGTGGGTACGGCAGGGGGATGATGGAGGTCCCGTGTGACAGCCCTGGGCTACCCCATACCCTCCAGAAACACATCCCCAGCGAGGAAGCTGGTGGTGGCACGGAGAGCTCAGGATGGGGTGAGACACCTCCCCACCTCAGCCGCAGTGGGGCTGGCTGAGTCTCCTGGGATGCAGCCCCACTCCCCATCCCTTCCCTTGGCACGCACTGTCTGCCCCTATCTGTCCCCCTTTGCTTTCACCAAGGGGGAATGAAACAAACCCATTCTCTGTCACGTTGAACCCGCTGCAGGGCAGTGGCTGAGCCTCGGAGGAGAGGTGGCACAGCCCGGCACAGCTCCCCACACCGCCACGGCTGCTCGCAGCAGCCGCGTTCGCATCCGGAGAGCACGGCAGAGCCAGGATCTGCGCTGCTCCTCATCTGCAAGTGAAACCACTGCCTGTGGTCTCCACAGCTGTCACCTTGGCACTTTTGGTGAATGACAATTCCTAGCCGCTGGCGGGAACACATCAGATGACTTTGTCTTGAGTCACACGAAGCGGGAGGCAGAGCTGAAGCGTGGCCGCGGGAGCTCGCCGCCCCTTCCTCTGCCTCTGCTCAGGAGGATGCTTTGAGGCAGCGACCGGCTCCGGGCAGCTGCGAGGCCGGGGTTAAGCATCTCTGGCTGTTTGGGCACCAGCTGGGCCACGGATAACACAAGGGGCAGCTGCAGTCCCGCCAGGCCAGGCCAGGCCAGGAACACCTCTCCCTGCCACTCCTAGTTTGGCCAAGAGCATCAAAATCATCTCCCAGAGACGTGGACAAGGAGCCACCAGCCCCCGCCGCCTCCTCGGCGAGCTCCGGGCGCAGCTTCTCCCATTTCCTACTTCGCTGTCCAGATTAAAATCCTTCTGCTAGCCTATAAAAAAGGTAATCAAAATGACAACAACAACAATCAAACGCTCTCAGCAGCTGAGCCAGTTGGTCCTTAACACCGCCTGGCTGCCAGCAGCTCATTGTCACGGGGAGACAGGGGGCTATCAGCTCTGTCCTGGGGCTAGGATGGACATCCATCTGGGAAAGCTGGGGGAGGGGAAGGAGAACTCATGGGCTTCCCGTGCTTGCGCACAAACCACAAAAACACTTAGCCTCGTTGCAATTAAAAAGGAGGAGAAACAAAACCCTCTGACCCAGAGCATCTGCAGATCCTGGAGCAGAGGAAGGAGGAGCAGATCCTCCCGGAGCCACGGCTCCTCGCCAGCCCATCCCCACACGGCAGCGCTTTCAGTAACAACAAGTGGTACCACAAATGTGCAGGAGAGAGATGAGATGTCACCTTCTTACAGCCCCGCCAGTCCTGCTGCTGCAGGCGCAGTGGTCGAGGTGCATCGGAGGCTCCAGGCAATATGAGGCTCAGGGTCCAGGGGCAGTTTCCAAATAGCGCCTGGGGTCCCTGAGGCAGAGATGTAGCGTTATTGACCGAGAGATGCTTCCCAGTCTCCTGGGAGCTGTGGCTGGGGGCTCACACCCTGCGCAGGACTGGGAGATCAGAGACTTGCCTGTCCCAGCTCAGAACAGGCAGGAGCAGAGCTCCGCAGCCAGATCCCACGGGGACAGGGAGACCCACAGGTGTTGTGCCCGGTCTTTGCTCTTCACGCCAAGCAGAGGGAATCTGGGGGAAGCAGCCTGCACCGAAGCTCAGGTTAAAAAACCGCTGCCTTCTCCGCAGAGGAGCCTGCCGGAGCTGCGGTTTGCAGACGTGAAGTTCAAGCCGTTTCCAGATTGACCCTCTGTCGCACAAGCGCCAGGTGAAGGAGGAAATGAGGAGACGCTGCCATCTCCAACCGGCCGGGGAGACGGACCTTCCCCACGTGCCACTGTCTCTCTGGCTGGATGCCAGCGTGATTCCTCCTGACCAGAGACGCCCCAGCCTTGCTTTATCGGTCCTGTAAAACCCACGCGCCGCGGCTCGCACGCCAGCATCCCCGCTGACGCCTCATTTGCAAGAGTACTGCCGGGGGCAGGTAAACACAGGCAAGTTATTAGTGCCAGCGTTATCGGTTAGTGGAGACTATCTAACTTGGATCTCATCCTGCGCGAAGGGATAGCAGGGGACGGCATCGCCACAAAGAGAGCTCCTCGGAAGAGCCGAGCCAAAGCACACCCCAGCATCCTCCTCTTACAAAGCCAAGGGATGGGAGCCGAGACCGGGGCATCCAGCTTCTCTCCCACAGCCACAAGGTCTTTCTCCCTCCCTGGAGGAACCCACAGCACCGGGACGGCCACAATTCCCTGGGAAACACTCCCTTCCCTCGCCCAGCTCAGGCCTGGGGCCCCTCTGGGACTAGAGGGAGGATTTTGACTGAGAAAAGCTCTTTTTTTTTAATAAAAACCCCAGTGTTTTATTGCTGTCAAGCATCAGCGGGGCACACGCTGGGCTGTGTTGGCTGTGACCCTGCAGACCCCCAGGCTGACAACTGCAGCTCACGGGGTGGGGATGCTGCTCGCAAGGTCCGTTCTCTGCGTCCTCACCCCCGGCAGGACCAGGCATCGAATGCCTTCTCAGAAATGTCTCTCTAATCAGCAGGGTTACAGCAGGAGCAGACCCAAGGCTCCTCCGCTCGAGTTCTCCGTACAGCCAGTGAAAAGAGGAGTCTCACGAGACCTGCTCAGAGGTGACGCGGCAGCAGCCAGGAGGAGAATTACCAGCTGCTCCACGCACGGAATACAATTCCCATTAAAGGGAGAGGGAAAAAAAAGCAAAGCACAAAAACCAACCGAGCACTGAACCAGTACAAAGCGTCCTCTGTCTAACCTGAAGAAAGGCTCCTCTGCCGGCGAGAGCCCACAGCCTGGGAGATGCTCCCAGCGCAGCCTCCCCACATCCCACCACCCACACGGCTCAGGAGATGGTCCGTGGGGGTCCACGGGGTCCCTGAGGCAAGGCGTTGGGTGCAAAGCACTTTGAAGCCCTACCTCGTGGAAGGAATCGAAAGCGGGGGTCTGCAGGGTGCGGGGTGAACACTGCCACAGCATCCCAGCACCCCAGGCACACCCAGCCCCGGGTCTGGCTGCCTGGGGATGGGGGGGACACTCCGACAGAGCCAGGTGCTGGGGCCGGTGAGGGCTACCAGGAGGGGAGGGCACGGACCCCCCCCAGCCAGCCCCTGCGGCCAGACCACCTCTGCGGGGAGAAGGACCAGGAGAAGAACCACGAGGGGTTATTAACCGGGCATGCCGCTAATGGGAAAGGGAATTAAGGGCTTCCCAGAGAGATCAGGAATCCGGGATCTGGATTTAACAGCCTCATTCCTTGGGGATTGCAAAGACAATGTAAACTCCCAGGGGATTAAACCTGAAGAGGCTATCAAACTATCAAGGAGAGAGGAGAGGCCAGCACCATAGGAGGGACGGCGATTACAGAATTACCTGCCAGCCTTTAGGAAGATAAATGACATGAGATTTTATAGAGATAGACCCGGACTTAATAAGTCGGGGAGATGATCGGTGCCGGGGCAGGAGCAGCCTCCACTATGTGGCTGACGGCAGCACCAAAGCAATGCCTGGAGGGTAAAGCAGGCAAAAAAGGAGCGGAGTTTGCAGGGCAGAGAGATGCCGGCACAGGGAAGCCGGGACAGGCATGGCATCCTTCTCCCGCCCGGAGAAGGATGGGAGGATGGCGTGGCTTGGCACGCACCATGCGAGAAGCCTCAGCCCCTGCTTAGCAGTCAGGTCAGGCAGCACCAACGCCGCCCGGGCGCCGGGAAGAGGACGCGCTGTTTTTTCCTCTCGCAGTCAGAGAGCACAGGGATGGTTTAACCTCTGCACCACAGGCCGGGCTGGTTTCTGCATCCCTGCCTGTCCCAGACCCATCCCAAAACCCACGGACAGTACGCGTGGCCTTCACGAAATAATTCAAGACCAGAACCGGCTCTGCTTCCCCACACTTCACGGGCAGCAGCAAACCCAAGAGCCAGCTTGCAATCCTTGCGGAGAGCCGGCTGCCTGCCTCTCCTTCTCCGGGGCTGTGGAAGGCTGAGCCCTCGGAGCTGGACATTTCCCTTGCTGGCCGCCACATCCCAGCCAGCAAGCAGCCGCCTCCTCACAGCCTTTCCGACCTTTTCCGATGCTGGGCAAGACCAGGCTTTGCTGCTTCCCGCTCCAATGCAGGCTGCCTGGTTTGTCATCCCAGGCGCAGGGGTCCTGCCCCCCAGCCGGACGCTTCCCGTCGGAGGGGACAAACACCGCACACCCTACCCAGACCCCGGGGACAAGGACCCGGGCTCCCTGTTCAGCCCTTGCCGTTCGGAGACATCTCCTCGGTCTCTTGGAAACGCTGCCGCGTGGGAGCTGCCGCGCGGGGAGTGAGTCACGCTGCCGGGTGGGCAGGGGCGGCACAGGCGGGCACGCCAGCCACCGGCCACCGCTCGCCCCCGAGATCCCCGCTCCCCCGTGTGCTGCGCCGTGGTGGCACGGGGCAGAAAGCCACGTATCCCCACGGAACGGCATCTCCCGCAGCTGGGTGACAGCCTCCCGTCCTGCTCTGCTGCTCCGGCAGCTGATAAAGCGCCGCAAAGTGTTTCCCAGCGGCTGCTTTTCCATGCCACGGCATCAGGAAGAGAGGGAGCAGCCCTGGGAAGGCAGCTCCTGCAGAGGCAGAGACCCCATGTCCCACTGCACGGACACACAGGGTGTGGGAAAATCCTCCCCTCCCAGCTCAGAGGCTCTGGGGATAAGGGGAAACTGAGGCACAGGGTGAGGAAGGGACTTGCAGCAGGAGATCACTGAGGGTGCGGAAGCCTGTGGGCCAGCGCCTGCCCTGAGCCTCCTTGCCCCAGGGGAGGCATCCTCCGAGCCACAGGGCAGCAGCCCAACCACCCTCCTTTGGGGACCACCTCCTCACCTAGCCTCAAAGATAGCATAAACTCCCCAAAAACCGATGGGATGATAAGCACTTCTTCTGAAAGGGAGCAATTACCACAAAATACAGATTATGCAAATACCTTGGTTACAAAAACGATGCTCCCTGAATGCTGAGTAGGAAAGAAAAGAGCCACAGAGAAGGAAAATTCATTTAGCCAAGAGCTGCATCACGTCTCTTCAAAGCAACGAGATGCGGAGAGGGGCCTCCTTGGGCAGAGGGAGCCTCATGCATCACTGCCTGGACAGAGATAGTGGAGCATCTTCTCCGGCGCCCCAGGACGAGTGGGGAACCCAGATTTTGCAAAGTCCACTTGTGGACTTTGCAAAATCTGGGTCCCCCACTCGCCTCGGGGCGCCGGAGAAGATGCTGGACCACAGTAGATGTCCAGCCCCCAGCTTGGCCACTCCTGATGACCTGGTTGTCCCAGTACGTGAGACCCCCATGCCACAAGGCAGCCCTTCGTGCTCCAGCGGGAAGATCCTGCCATTCCTCCTCTCGTCACAGCCCCTCTTTGGGCACTTTTCCAGCACAGCCTGTTTGCAAACAGCCCGGTGCAGCCATCACACACGTAGGTGGTGCCACACGTAGACCGGGGGCTTGCCCAGAAGGTATGTGGCTTCTCCAGAAGTACGTGGCTCCTCTGGCTGCTGCCCCAACCGAGGGTTGCTCTGGGAGCTCAAGCAGCAGGAGGGAGCCCAAACCAGCATCGAGAAGAGCTTGGTAGTCAGCTGAGCCTTTTCCATTTCCAGGGTGAAACGTCTGCCTGAGGACCAGGACTTTGCCCGCTTGGACCATGACAGCAGCTGCCTCGTCAAATCCATCTCCGCAATTTGACTGCCTCAATGATATTTCCAGAATCCAGGAGTTTCTTCCCATGCCTGGGGAGAGATGGATCTCACCCCAAGCTGCTCCCAAAACCCCTGCCAGGCTGCCCAGTCCCTTCCCAACCCTGCCTTGCCCCCGGGCAGGCCTCTTCCGCCACAGAAAGCCGTGTTTGGCCTCTCTGCACTCCTGCAACGCCAGTGTTTGCTCAAAACAGATGTGTTGGATTTGCTTCTGATCAGCAAAAAATTTGCCTCCTCCTGATCTCCCCCCAGGTCCTGAGCTCACACTCTCAGGAGAGACAGAAAGTTAAATTTGTGGACAAGGTGAGAAAAGACAGATGCCTCCTGCTACGTACAACCACAGCAAACAGCGCAGGCACTCTGCTGATCCCCTGTGACACCAGTAATCCCAGCTGCTACCCATACACCTGCTGACTTCTCTCTGTTAGCCCTAAATCGTCAGAGATTTTCTTTCTCAAAATCAAGCATCCTGTGCTCCGCTGGGGGAGCAAGGGGCTTGCTGGAGCTGCCAGTCCACCCAGCAGGACCAACCTCAGTTTCTACCCACTTCAGGTGGAACAAGCCTGGCCTCGATGTCTACACGATGCTGGGGACCAAGCGACCGGGTGGTAGCACCCAGTCTACCCTCTCTCCCATCCAGCACCCCACTCCTGCCTGTTCCAGCATCCCGCAGGCTGCTCCACCACCTTCCTTCCCCCAGGAACCCCACCAGGCCAGCACCCTGGCCCCGCTGCTGTGGCATCCCTGCATCCAAACCAAGGGACGGGTTTGAGGAGTTGCCGAGCTTTTATCTTAACGCGGAGCCTTAACGCACCAACTGTGGGCAGCTGGAGGCAAGGGAGGGTGGCAGATCAGATCCCCCGTGTGGCTTCACACCTGGAATGGCTTGTGGAGGAGTGTGCAAGTCTGTCTGGTGGCATGGGAGCTCCTGCCTCCAGCGCGGACAAGACGGACTCGCTCCCGGCTGCCTGTCACCTCCCAGCCACACTGACTCGCTCTGCCAAAGAAAAGGCTTAGCTTTGGGGATCAGAACTCACATCCCGGTGAGCCCCGCCATAAGGTGTCTCCTCCCATGGGCTCAGGCTCCTGGGAGATCAGAAGACCTGGAAAAGGCCCTGCTGATGCTGCTGGCCTCTCCCACTGATGCCAGCTGGCCGCAGGGAAGCGTCCTGGCACTCCTCCCCGTGCTTTTGCTGATGGGGATGAAGGCAGAGATCCTGCTGTGTCTCCTCCTATGAACACACAGCAATGCTACAGGGGCTTTCTGAGATGGCAGAGCCCCCCAGCCCGCCCACACACCACCCATCTCCCCAGCCCAACAAACCGCAGCCTGTATTTTCGCTGCCCTCAGGAAAAACAGCTCAGGCATCCATGCAGTAAGAAACCCCTTGGGCTATATCTGAACTTTTCCAGGCACCGTCATGGTCCTCTGGAGATGTTTGGGGATTTTTGCTGCCAGCTCACTTAGAGACTCCCGTCACTCGCACCACCCAGAGCCACCAGCTCTGGGACCCTGGCCTGAGCGCAGTGCTGGGATCTCTGTTTGCCCCTGGGAGGGGAGAGGCTTGCATGGGGCTGGAGAGCAGCCAGCCCTGGTAGATACCACCCAGACACCACCTCAGGTCATCCCTAGAGAGACCTGGGTCCAGCCCCAGAAGCTGGGAGGAGGGATGTGACAGCCGATGGCAGCACGCTCTTGCCCATCTCCTGGCCCACCTCCCACCAGCACCGCATCAGCCTCCCGGCACAGTGGGCATGGGCAGGGGGAGCATTTCCAGATGCTCGTGCTTGTAAAGGAGTGGAGGGAGCAACCTCCAAACCACTGCCCATGGAGGTATGGATCGCTTCCAGCACCTGTGGATGGTGCCTTCCCGCTGCTCTCTCCACCCAAACACAGCACCCACCAGTCCACGGTCTTTGCACGAACAAGTCCCTCCACTGTAGCCCAAAGTCAACAGAAGCAGCAACGATGAAGATGAAGACAGGGGGATGGATGCTCAAAGGTGGCTGCCCACAGCGACAGAAGCGGCTGCAGGATGCAAGGGAGCCTTGAAACAGTGGAAATAAAGAGAGGCCAAGCAAGGAAATACAACCTGAAAGAAGCAGTTAAGCCTCCAGAGAGGGGACATGTGGCAGGGCATGGACCGAGCCTGGATACCTGCAGAGGGAGATGGACCTGCCTCATCCACCCAGTGCCTTCTCCCACCTCTTCCCAGATGAGCAGAGTTCTCGCTCTCAGCTATACCACAGCCGGCAATGCTGGGGAACAGATCTGCTCAAAAACAGGTCCCAGAGCTGGATGGAGACCTGAGACACAAGTTTTTATGGCAGGAACAAGATCTTTGGCATCCCCTGCATCTCTCCCAGCGCCCAGCTGAAGAGCTGGCAGGGCAGCAGTGCCCTGTGCCCAGCAGGAGCAGGCTGGGAAGCAGAGCTGCCTGCGGTCGTGCCGAGCTCCGTAGGCATTTCAGCCGAGACATCCCTCCGGGTTCGTTAAAGCACTTAAGACATGAGTGATGGCAGAAGGATATTGGCTCCACCACATCGGCTGCCCTTCCCGCATCCTTTCCAGCGCTGCTCCTTTTAATAACTCCAGTTAATATTACGTGCCTCTACCAAGAGTCCTTTTACACCAGCCTCTGAGTTGCTTGGAAACTGTGAGCTGCGGTGACCGAAAGCCGCCGTCGGGAGGGCTGGATGCCAGCCTGCTTCCTGGGGCTGCCAGCGCCGGGAACCCGTCGGGACAACCACCATCCCCTTTCCTGGCATGAGCTGGGAGCCAGAGGAAGCAGAGACGGGATGGGAGCCGCTCCGACAGGCACTGGGGACAAGGGAGCCAGGAAAAGCTGGGGGAACCGCGGGGCTTGTCGGAGGACTCGGAGATCCCACGGATGCGTTTCATGAATGTTCCTGGCTGGAGGGTGAGGGTGAGTTTCCAGATAAACATTCACGGAAAATGCGCTCGCAAGATTTATTTGGCCAAATTCGGACATCGAGTTCCATCATTAAGAAGGGAGAGAGAGGGTTTTGCTTTATGGGCAAGTCTCGGTGCGGCCTTGGTGGTGAAGTCATTTACCGACACCTCCGTAACGCTCTATGAATAATTAGGTATCTCTTCCAATTTATGGCTTACCATAAAATGCTGCTACAGTTTTGGAGACACTTTTTTTTTTTTTTAACACTGTAGCAATGACAAAAAGCATATTTTATTGCAGGAATGGCAGCGTAAGTATATTTATCCATTGGCCAGGATTCTGTGGTATACTTGCCTCTCTAATAGCTGTACAAACATATATACATCCCAGATTTATACCCAGATTTTTCCATACTTTGCTTTTTAATTTACATAATATGTGAAATTTTCTGTATAAAATGGGGAAGAGCATGGAGCTGTTCCTGCCAACCCTCCCGCCTGAATTCAGCGCTCCCCCGTCTCGCACCGCTCCCGTTCCCCTGCCGTGATGGCGCCCCAGGGATCCCGCAATCGCCTTTGGGATCCCACCTTTTAGCTCGGCGTTGAGGGGAAGAGGGAAGGACAAGGAAGAGGTGGGAGAGAACCCCAGGGCCAGCTCCGCATGGGACCCCCCAAGAGAAGAAACGTGAAGGGAGCAGGTTCTGCCAACGCCGGTGAGATGCATCTCCAACACCATCCCAACCGACACCATCCTCCACCGCCCCGGTGAAGCGCTGCCTGCTTTTTCTTTTTTTTAAAAAATATTGTGGAATTAGAAGTCTGATTGATATGAATATGTAACAACGCTGCTTTATTAATAGCAGCTGCATTATCAGTTCGCTCCCTGCTATTGGCAGGAGATCTGGGACAATATGTGGTTTGAAAACTAAAGAGAAATGCAACCCGCAAAGGCTGTGGCAGCAGCGAGATAATTCCATGCCTTTTCCCGGTGAACCGACCAGGCCAACACAACCGCGATGGTCCCCAATGCATCGCCATCGTTCCTTCCGCCCGGTGGTGGGAGCAGGCATTGGGATGGCTCCATGGCATGGACAGTCCCGAGCACACCATGCAGCCATCTGCAGAGGGATTTGCAGCCAGGGCCCCCAGCAAAGGCAGGAGACCCCCCCTTCCGAGCTGGGGAGCACCACGGCCAGCTTTAACCTCTGCAAATTGAGGTCATTCGGCACAGAGCATCACGCAGATCCCCCCAGCACGGGTAATAAACTCCCTTCGCAGTTCGCCTTCCTTACTCCCCCCCCCTCCCCACACGCCGGAGGCTTAAATGAAAACAAGATTACAAAGGAGATTAGATTGGACATATTTCTGGTGTGCTATTTTAGCTGTAAATTACGCCAGCTTCATAAAAACCCAACTGTTCTTTCCTGAGATCCCTGCATGGATTGGTTTGCTAAGATCAGGCAACCGGGCAGGCATTGTCGGAAAAACGCTGACGGGGTCCAAACGGTAGCAAGATGCTACAGTGCTACGTATGTATATATATACACATACACGCACACATGTACGTACTCACGTACACATAGGCATGCCAGCACCCAAGAAATTCCCACACCTACTGATTAGGCAAATGGGCACACACACACAGGTCTTCCATGACCTTATCCGCCAGGCTTCGGCGATCCGACCCTATGGATCATTTTGGCTGCCTGTGCCAACCAGCCGCTGCTTTCCTCAGCCATAGCTAGTCCCAGGAGAGACCAGAGCATCAGGCAGCGCGGCACGAAGCAAGGCTGGACGCAGGGTATGGGACGCAGGGGCCACACTCTGTCACGCCGCAAGGCTCGCCGCTGTGGTAGCCGCGGGGCTGCCAGCCCTGGGTACGGCTGGGTAGCCACAGGGCTCTGCGGCAGCAACACGAAACGACCACAGCCCAAACTTTGCTACGGCAAAAGCCGGCGAGAGGTTTTGCCATTCCTCTCACGAGCACCACTGCACCTTGGCTGCGCTCCACGACCCTGGAGGACGGAGAGAGCCAGGCTCCCGGCGCACGCTGCTGCTTCGGGGACAGTCGAGCGGTGCTGCCCCAAACTAAAAAGGACAAGAGGGCTGGAGAGCAGCAGCAGACTTTGCCTTTTCCCCAGGGAAACACGGCAGGGAGCCATTTCCCTTGTCACACTCCTGCAGCTCCACCTGCTTGGAGCTGAGCCAGGTCCCACCGTGCTTCCCGCAGGCGTCGGCTGGCAGCCCGGCACAAAGCGGCACGAAGGAAAAATCCCCCCCAGCAGGACGGATCCAGCCCGTCTCATCCATCCTTCGCTCCAACCAGCCCCGCCAGGCAAGGCTACGGCAGACTTGGCTTTGCACATCTATCCCAAGTCTCCCACGTGAAGAATCCCTGCAGGGTCAGTGACCTTTGAGGAGATCACGCCGCTTGTGGGCAGACATCTGCGCGTCTTCTCCTAAGGAAGGATCCAGCATCCTACCTGCAAACGAAGAGGCAAGGCAAGCTGCACCGCAACATCACGTATTCAGAAGAAAGGGGCTTGAAGCTCAAGAGTGGTCAAGGCAGCACAATAATGACGGGCAGACCCTGGGGTGCCTCGTCTTGCTCTCTGACGGGGAGCTGCATCTCCCTCACGTGGACACACGCGCGTGTCCCCACCTGCGATAAGCCATCTCTGCACGTTACACTGTGACTTTCACCACCGGGACCTGGCACGGGGCTTGTCTGCATGTGTACGTATCTATCAATACAAAACCAGGCTTCCCAGGCAATCAATAATGCTATTTAAGAGATAAATCTCACTATTGACTGGCTGCTGAGGCCAGCTCCTGATTAATTTAAAAGAGAGAGAGGATGGCGAGGGAGCTCAGAAGTGTTCTCAACGTCGGTGAGCACCAGCCCTGCCTGCTCAGGCTGTGGAGGGGGGCATGGATGGGCTGGGGATGGATTGGACCCTCGGTCTCAGGTCACAAGAGGACAGGGCTGCGGAGGGACCCGTCTTCTAAAAGGGGTGCAACCCCACCTGCATGACCTGAGACCAGAGCCTCTCTAAACCCATCAGGGACCACAAGGTACGGCTAGGCAGAGACGTGCTGATTTTCACCCAGATGAGGATCTGTGCACCCTTGTGGAAGAAATGGCCCATCTGTGAACGCGTGCGAGCACTCGCTGTGCCAGGCACAAATGAAAACCTGACATTGTGTTCCCCGAGTCCAGCGGTGGCTGTGCCAGATTTGAGGCTCCTCTGCCATCCCGCACCCAGCCTTGGTGTTCTGATCATCAATTTGAGTGGATCAAAGGGGCTTGTTCCTTGGCCAAGCCCTCAAAGGTGGCTCCTGGCCACCATGTCTCTGTCCTGGCTGCAGAAGAAGTCTCTGCTGTGGTGCATGTAGGACCTCCTCCAACCCACCTGTTTTTGGGGAAAGGACAACTCCCCCCAGAACAGCTCAGAGCAGGGGATGAGCAGAGCTCACCCAGCCTCGCAGGGGAAGGCTGTGAGGGAGCCATCCCTCTCCTCCCTGTGGAGAAAAGCCATCCTTTACAAGAATTCAAGGGAGAACAACAGAAGGGACAGCACTGCTAAACCCAAAGGACGGCACTGCCACGCCGACAGATGCCACGGCGCTGCCCAGAGATAACAGTCAGCCAGAGCAGAGATTTCCAGCCCTCCAAGCAGCAAGGATCTGAGCAGATTCCCAGCAGGAATCACAGAAGAAAGACTCTCTTTTGGGTAGGCTGGATCAATTGGGAGAAGATGTGTCCTTCAACAACCCAGGGCATCTTCCAGCCTGCAGTGCCCGAGGCTGACACTGCCCTGCGGGACTTCAGGATGGATGGTGCCACATTTCCATCCACATTCCCAAGCGTTTCTCCTTGGCTGATGTGGATCCGTGTCTCTGTCTCTGAATTGCACAGCTGGAGCAACCCAACAGCGCGGGTGCTGCGGACGGGTGCTGTGTGGGAAGGAGAACATCCAAACAAGCCCTGCTCTGCCCCATTACACCAGCTCATCTCCTTCCTCCCATCACAGGCTCCGAGACGTCTCCCAGTGATACCACGGCTGAGCTCTGGGGAGGGGAAGGCGGCATGGAAAAGCATCTCATCCCTGGGAGATTTGGGCCCTTTTCTGCCCCACGGCAGGTGAAATGGGAGCAGTCCTGCTGGCCCAGGACCCAACGATGGTGGGAGGCTCATTCAGTGGAAGACCCTCCCGATGGTGTGAGCCTTGTTCCAGCCAGGCTGGAGGCTCCTCAGGGCGGCAGCCGACTCCATCATCATACAAACTCTTTTTTCACTACAGAAACGTGGTGCCCGTGGGCTGGAGCTGCCCTGGGAAACGGCACTGAACTCACGGGTGTGAATCGGGAGAGGGGGCTCGCTGATGGTTTCAGCGGGAGGAGGGGGAATGGACCAGTGCTACGGCAGAGCTGAGGACCTGAGGCTTTGTCCTTCAGTGCCAGGGAGCAGCTGCCAAGCAAACCATGAAAGCACCTTCCCTGGTATCACAGGGCTGCGACTGGAGGCGAATCCCTGGCTCTGCAGACCCACGGGCACATCCCAGAGCCCGGCCTCCCGCTCACCCCCATCGTGCAGGTCAGCTCCCACGGTGAGGCAAAACACGGGGGTGGCTGGTGCAAACAACACCTTATCTCCCGACTGCTTCCTTCTCCTGCGCTAGACGGGGCTTTATGCTCTTAGGCGTCAGTTCAGAGCTTGAACCAGCGTACTTCGAGACAGAAATGAGCTCTGGAGCTCACTACGAGCACACCG
>VXBO01014339.1:180320-198707 GCA_013400135.1 Rhinoptilus africanus
GCACCCGCCTGCCCCCCCCGGGCTCCTTCCCCGACCACCAGCCCGTTTCTGGGCTACCTGCTCCCCCTTGCAAGCCCCTCTGCATGTGGCACCTTTCCTTCAACGCCACTTGCCATTTTCTCATCCGCTCGCTCAACACCATGAGACCCTCCCGCCGCGCTCCATTAGCTTTTCTTTCCTTCTTTTAATTACCTTTAGGCATTATGTATGGTGTGTAAACATTGACACCTTACTCTTCATCCTCTTTTCCAAACGCACGGGACTGCCTGCTCGCCTATCCATAGGTAACTCCATGGTAACCTCCCTCCCAATCTGGGAAAAAAAAAAAAATCAACAAAAGCTCTTAAGGAAACTACATTATCAACGCATAAAAGGAGGTTTGTGTGCACTTCTTATTAAAAGATTGGGAAACGAGGGCCGGGAGGGAGGTTACCATGGATTTGGGGAATTCAAGTACATGATTAAGCTGGCTAACATCCTCAAGAAATAACGTTAATAGATTTGCAAGCCACGAAAATCTGACTGGCTTCCATTATATCATTTTCCAAATCTCCCCTGTTCTACTCTTCATCGGAGCTTCAAGCAACTCATTTGCTCCGTACAGATGTTGGACTTGTCCATAGTTTTCCTGGCTCTAGGCTTTTACACAACTCGCAGTCACGTTTGCCGCCTCCCATCCCAGTGCTCATCCCAGCAGCAGGATACCCAGCCCCGTGGGCAGCTGAGTAGCTCCAGGCTGCTTTTCCTCCAGGGAATCCTTGCCTGATCCTGGTAATCCCTTGCTCTCCACTTCATCGCTGTTTTCCAAAAACCTCTTCTGACACTTCAGTTTGAGAGAGTTCTTCAGGTTTATCTGCCATGGGAAAGGACACAGGATGTGAATTTTCCAACGTCCTCCATGGCAGATACTGATGTTAAGAAATTAATGTTGGTTTTATGCGATGCCGTTATCTCAGAGCTTTTTGCAGCCACAGAAACCCAACAAACCAGCACAGCACTGACCGTCTTCCTTCTAGTGATGTTGGCGTGGTCTTCATTACACCTTTTTATGTTTTCAGCACATCCCACCTTAAAACTTACCTCATCCTAGAGGTTTACATTTACCTCACCCCAATTTATGTCCTCTGCTATTTTCCTTGTTCGAACACAACACACACCTTCTGAAGGCTGGCTGTTGACATCTCATTGTCTCCTTTACGTGGCTATTTTAAACCTGTTGGCACTTTTTTGGCCCTTTACAGATACAGCTATGGAAAAAATATTGCCAGAATGAAGACTGAGAAGAAGATATAACAAAGCTCAACTGGTTTTCTAGATTCTGATATCAGAACTTATTCTATTAAAAACTGTTCCCTCTCTCTGCCCGCCTGTACATGAAGACATCCCTCACAAAACACAAGCTGTTCATTGCAGAGTATTAGAATTTGTTCGTTTGCACCCACCTGCTTGTATACACCTGTCACTTTGTCTTTCTTTCAGTTTGGCTGTGGGTACGGAGCCTGCTTAAAAGCAGGAGCAAAGTTCCTCCGAGCAGCAGAGACATCAGTGAGAATCTCACTCTTTCGGATGCTGTTCTTTGGCCGAGTTCCCGTGTTTGCGCACAGCTTATTTTCTGGAGGGCTGTTCTGCCGTTGGTGTTGGGTGAGAGCTGGGAAGCGGTGGGAAACGGTCACACGTGCAACGTGTCCCCTTGTCCTGAACGCTGCCAGGACGTGAAACACAAAGTCATTTCTCTTCCTTGGAGTGGTGTCTCCAGGGTTATCCTCTGCCCTCTTCAGGTGCTTTAAGGCTCATCGCCACGCACAGTTAATTCTGAGACCCTCCTCTGATATCTCCTAATCTCTCCACATGACCACTACACACACTATCCATCTCTCAGCCCATGCTTCCCAGGGATGCTGCGGGCTCACTGGCAGTGCTGGTACAGCATCCAATGTCCCCAGCTCCTTGCTGCAGGATGAGACAAAGACCGTGGCGTTTGCACTGCAACACTTGCTGCTCTTCCACTCTTCTGCTCAGATTAGCCTCTCCTTCATTAGCTGCTTTATTGTCCCCCCCCCAGGACCTCTCCCTGTCTGTGATGACAAGGTGAGGGGTTTCACGGCGGAGCGCGATGCTGGAGGAACCTCAGATGAGACTCTGCTGGGGCTTCCGAGAGAATATCAGAACAGAGGTGAGACCAAGATGACAAACATACACCACAATGCTCATGGAAAGCAAGAAGCAAACGTCAAAGGGGTCTCTTGTTCTCCAAAGAAGCCGCGTGTCGGGGGGCACGGCCAGCCCAGCAGTGGAGGCTCGGGTAGAGGAAGATGAGACCAGCATGTGGCAGAGCTGTCATGGAGCCACTGATCAAACCAGGGATGCTGGTGGCACCGATGGCTGTTGTAACACCACCTGCCCTCGTGCAACCCTCACTGCCCTGGCAGCAGCAGACAGGGGGGGTCAGACGAGGACGGAAGGTGGGGACCACAGCAAGTGTCACAGGGCGACAGATGAGGAGGGGATCTGCGCATACCTGGGGTTTCTCTCTTCTGCGGGAAAAGCAGAGCAGCCCCCTCCTACTCTGTCCCTCGCTCCAAGCCAGCGGGAGTAGGAGAAATCACGACTACCTGATGGCTGTTTGGCAGTTGTCGTGAAACAAGCCTGACAGTTGTCAAGCCAGATCCTCGTCGCCTGGTTAAGAGCTGCGCTGTCACGACACGGCGGGACGCTGGCGCATGTCCCAGCCTCAGCCCTCCCGGCTCGAGGCTGAAGAGAGCCCTCAGACTCCGAACCAAACGAGAGGCTTCTTCCCCAGGAAGAAATGAGCTCAGGTGAGCACGAGCCCCTCTCGGTGGGATTTGGGGACACCAGCGTTCGACCCCGGCAGCACCGGGAGCTGCAGGAGGGAGGGAGCTCACGGCTGCTCCCGGCTCAGTGGGAAAACCATAGCGTTGTTGGGGGTGATGGTTCAGAGTCCCCCCTGCCGGGTGTGGAGGGAAGGCTGTTGTGGAGTAAACATCCCATTAAGCCAAGAAAAAGATAAAATGAGCTTGCGGAGCCCAGTGGGGTGGGAAGAAAATAGCTCTATCAGCGCCTGAGAGCGAGCGGTTTATATAAGCAACAGGCTCCCCGGCTGCGAGGAGAGCAGCAGCGCAAGGGGGCAGAGACAGGAGCCGGCAGAGACTGTTCCCTTCTCCAAAGGGTTTGCCACCAGCGGGCAGGGCACACTGGCACCTGCAGTTATATCAGGGGATTACGGAGATGCTCCTTTGCATGGGACGCCGAGGAGAGCAGCAAACCCCAAGCAGACCAGGACGGGCAATTCCAAAGCTGCAGCTGTGAGGAGGCTTCTCCTTTCTCCTTCCCTCTGCCCAGGGCCACCGACATGGGCTGGAAGGCTTTGAGCCACCCGCTCCAGGGAGCCGGGGCATGCACAGAGCCAGGCTGAAGGGACCCGCAAGGCAGGGACAGGCGCCCTGCGTGAGCTGGGGACCGGGAGTCCCCAGGGTGACATAGTGGCTCCTGAAGAGCCAGGGGGACGTTTGGCAGCAGCATCTGTCCCACTTACAGGAATGAGGTGCCCTGAGGTGGGGGGGAAGAGTCCAACAGTGGCCATGGCACAGGGACTGCCAGCCTCCGGGTCATCATTTTCCTGCCTCTCCCAGATTTGTCTCTCTGCATGTCCAAAGCCCATCTTATACAACGCATTCCTCAGCCCAGCCTCTTCCTCTTCAGTCCTCAAAGGCCTCAATTAAACATGCAATTATAAATGCATTCCAATTACAGCAAAACAACCCTTCAAACTGGAAAAAAAAAAAAAAGAGGGTTCCTCACACAGCAATTTAGCTAGATGAGTGCAAGTTTGCATGCCTATAGGAGCTCAGTGGAGGCAAAGCCCAATGTTTTCAGCAGAAGATGGGTGGTTTCGTCTGTAAAGAGTTATTTTCCTGTTTGGCAGGATGGCAGTCCAGCCAGGGGCTGACTCCTGCCCCAGGAGCTATTCCTGCCCTCACGTTTTTCCTTATGGGGAAGCATCTACAGCAGCCCCAGGAATGCCACGCAAGGATGCCTGTATCTGTGGCTGCGGCACAGCTTTGGGTGCAAGGCAACAGACCCTCACTTCTAGCCATCACAGCAAGGTGGGGGTTTTTGGCTGATCTGTACAGGAGCTGTCAGCTCAGTGCTATTGCTATAGGCGTCCCAGGGAGCCTTTCTGCTCCCCACAGACTGGGACAGCCCCGGATTCAAATCTCACACTCCTCCCAGCACAGGGATGCTCCATACCAGGGATGCTGCAGCCGCTCATGGCTGGGCCAGATGAATGGAGTAGAAAGACGGGTACCAAAGAAGGCCATTCCCCTGCGCAATTGTCTCTCAGACCTGAAAGCAGCCTCCCTTGAAGATGTCAGCCTGAAGTGAAGCTTATCTGGGAGGGGACACCCCAAGTCTCCCATCTGAGGTTATTAAGGTGTCATTAATCTTACACAGTAAATTTTTTTCCCCACCATGGAGGGCAGGACAAGGGGTTTCTGTCTTCCACTCACTGATTTTCGAGAAACCTGCCAGATATCATTTTGGGATGTCAGATTTAACCTGGTATCTGGTTTCGCCCCAAAGGTGAGGGCAGGCCATGGGACCAAGCACACACCGGCAGCACAGCCACCCGGGGAAGCCAGGCTGAGAGAGCACGGACCACCAAAGCCAGCAGCACCCCCAGCCCCAGGGCATAGCAAGCTGCTCGGCTGGGGCTCAAATCCCAGCCCCTGCAGGGATGCAACACCCGGGAAAGGTCACCTCCGTGGTGCTTCCATGGGTGCAAGCCACCGGGAGGCCCTGGCAGGATCAGGCTGGGTGCAGGAGCGGTGATGGATACCGGCCGTCTGCTCCCACCTGCGGCAGCAGCTAAAAAGCAGAGAAGTGCCATCGCTGGCCGGGGAGGTGGCAGCTCTCCAGCTCCTCACCGGACTAAATTGGTCCATCTGTGCAAAGCTGCTGGGGCTGCCAGTCATCTCGCCCAGCCTCTTCCAAAAGCCAGCGGTGATGGGGAGCTACACGCCTTTGCTAATCGGACCTGTTACCATGGCTTTGCTGCTGTTGTTGTTGTTGTCGCATTCCCTAGGCTGTGGTGGGAGCCTGCTGGGGTTATCAGGGACCTGCCCTCACCCACGCTGGGATGCAAGACCTGGAGGGCAAGGCATGAAATCATCTTAAAGAGCAAATTCCTTTGTCCATCCCTTTCCCCATGCCACTAAGGGGGAATGCAGACCATTCCCCCAGCAAGGCTCCCTGGGGGACAAGTGCTCCCTTAGGGACACAGAGGGGCTTGGACCTCATGGTCCTACTGATCCTGCTACAACGAGCTAAAACTGAGCACCTCCTCCTGCTCTTTCTCCCTGCGGTTCAACTGGTGGTGAAGCAGAAGCGGATGGATCTTGAAGAGAGGATAAACAGCTTTGATTTGGCCACAGAAAGGAGACGGAGGCATTTGCTAGAGAGCATCTGACAGCTTGGGGAGAGCAGGCAGAGCTGGCTCTGGAGGAGCTGTGGTAATTAAAGCCTGTGTTTGCACTCTCTCTTTCATTTAGCACCAGAGGTTGTCGTACTCTAAAGCAGCCCCCTCACTACAGAGCCCTACAGCTCACATCCCATCTCGCCGAGACGCCGCTGCCCCAGTGTCTCCTCACCCCGGCAGCCTCCGGCTCTGCCCCTTCCCCGCTGCACCCCAGCACAGCCCCGGGGCACCCCTGGGATGCGGCCGTACCCCCTCCCGGCACCCTGCACCCGCTGCGTGTCAGGCAGGGAGCAATGCAGCACGGAGCTGAATTACCAGGGCGTGCACGCTGCTCATTCAGCAGCGATTTACCTCCGCGGTGGCAGGCTTGATTCATCACCCTTCTCCCCGCGCCCTGTTGCCGGAGGAGCCGGCAGCGAAATTACACCTTCTGCTCCACACCCCCGCATTCCCTCACCGTCTCCTGGCCAAACTCCGCTGCCTGGTGTTATTTTTAGCTCCCGGGAACTCTGATCTTTTTTTTTTCTTAATGGGCCACGTGTGCTGCGAAACGTGCGCAGGCAGATGGCTCAGCCGCAGCCTCGCACGGGGAGCTGCCGGGGGGGTCTCCCGTCTCTCCAGGCACAGGGAGGGAGCAGCCCCAGGTAGGGACCAGGACGGCATCGTTTGGCCCCCGTGGCACCCTTGAACACGGGGCTCTGGCCCCAGGTAGGTCCCCACGCTGCTGGCTGTGCCCAACACCGCGCCGGTTACCTGTCATGGGATCAAGAGGGGACAAACCCCTCCAGGCCCTCCCGGAGGCTGAGGAGGACACACGCATCAGGGAGGTGCTAGAAGGAAACTACGCTGGGGTATCAACCCCCCACCATGGGGCATAACCAGGCTGAGACACATCCCCCAGCCACCCTGGGGATGCTGAGGCTGGGTACCACGCTACTTATTTACAATGTGCTAATTAATAGCTGCTGGAGCAGCCACTTGCCAGACACCAGGCTCCTGCACCACTGGGGGTGCTCTTCCCTCCAGGGATTGGGGAAACTGCTGCAGCTCCTCCTTTTCCAGGCCCTGACTTCACAGGGTATAGGAAGGATACAGGAGGGTTTGGGTTTCTTACACCCATTGCTGTAGATAAACTGAGCACCTCCCTGGAAGCCTCTGGGTGCTGAGCAGTGCCAGGGAGGAGAAAGAGGCAAATCAGGCTATTTATTGAAATACCTAAATTAGGAGGTGGGAGTCTAATTTTAGGCACCTGCCGTTGCCCTTCAGAGTGATGAATTAAGCACCTCAAGGGCTTGGGTGGGTGTTGCTCTTGTCCTAATGCTGTGGGGCAGACCCCGTGTCTCTGGGGCTGAGACCAGCCCTGGCTGCCCGCCTGGCTCTTTGCAGGGCCACCGGAGCTGCTCAGACACGCTGTAAGGGACCGGGGACCCCATAAACCCTAAACAGCCATTTACAGCCTGTTTTGCAGCTCAGCCTGGCTGTGACTCAGCAGGAGGGGAGACTGAGGACCGTCACCCCCCAGCGCTGACAGCAGCAGCTCCCTGGGGCTGGGGACACCTTCAGCGGCGCCGTACCACCGTGCTCCTGCAGCACAGCCAGCCACGCTTCATTAATGCTAATGAATTAAGTCTCCCAACAACCAGCGAGGAGAGGAAAGCTGAGCTGCTGTTGTGCCGGGGATGAAGCCGGCACACAGAGGTACTGGGGTCAGGAAGGGATACAGCGGGAGCGGAGACCTCCACCACCCTCTGCGTCCCAGCTGGGGATAGCTGCTGCTCCAGCTACATGCCACCCATGGCAGGACAGACCTTTCCAAAGTTTTACATTGCTTCATGATCCCCGGGAAGCAGATTAGTGCCCCATAGCCCAGCCAAACGCCAGACTTCTGCTGCTGAAGGAGACCTCCACCCTGCCCCTTCCACAGGAGGACTCCAGGGCCACCCACAGCCACCTCGGACACCCCGAGCAGCACAAGGAGCTTGAAACCTTCTCCTAGCCTGGCAGAAAGATAAATGGAGAGCAAAGCTCCGCGCTGGCAGATTGCTGCTCGGCAATTGCCCCTTGGAGGACACCTTCTCTGCAGCTCTGCCGGCCCACTGCTCCCGTTCAAGACTTTCCAATCATCGTAATAGGGTAAAACCTTATTTACTGCTCTCATCCTGGCTTTCTAAAGTGGCCATGGGCGTACAGCAGACCTCTCTCCTTCTGTACTAACAAGGTGGCACTTAATGGCTTTTCTGCAACAGCACGAATCAATCCCAAATAAATGTGGGCGCCAGGGGAGGGCTGTAAGGGGTGGCCAGGGCAGAGCCAGGGAAGGGGAGGTCTGGCTGGCACCCACAGGCAAGGGTCTGGCCCTGAGCAAGGGACAACGAGCTCGGCAGGGCAGCCACAGGCTTCAGCTGCGGCTGGGGAGCGATGGCACGTTCATCCGTGTTTTAAGTGGTCCCACAGCTCAGCTGGGAATGAAGGGCAATGCCTGGCAGACGCCAGCAGGGATGGGGGGGTGCTGCCCCAGGCTGAGCACACACGGACTCATCACACAGCTGGCCATGGCTTTGGGGAAGCCTCAGGCACAGCGCTGTGTCCGTGCCAGGCAGCCGGGAAGCCCTGGGATTCGCACTGTGTCCCGGGGGCATGTTGGGGCAGAGTGGCTCCCTGGGGCCGGGCACGGCTGACCAGGCAGGACATCGCCCCCAGGGAGATGCCAGGAGGGTGGGAAACATGCCAGGCAGTGCTGCCTGCACCCAGCCCCCAGGGCTTTCTCCCAAAAAGGGGCTCATAGAAGCCTCCTTTTCCTCTAGGTGCGAATGGATCCGCGGCTTCAGAAAAGGCGGGGGCAAAGCCGGGCAGACCCACTCTCCCACCCACGCTCTGGTCCCACACGGGGCCATGACGATGAGGAGGGAGAGTGGAGGTGCCGAGAGACCCCAAATGGCCATCCGGTACCGCGAGGCAGGCACACGCGTGTCACACCACGGCACGAGGGTGGGAGCGCATCCCGCCCCGGAAAACAGAGGGCAGAAACACTGCATTTTGCAAGAGTGTCTCCAGGCTGCTGGTTTCCTCCGAGGACCTTCTTAGCCCAAACCTCTGCAGCGCTAGAAATGCGAGAGCATTTTCCTAATCAGCCAGCTCCATCAGCGCGGGGGACACCAGCTCCCCACCATTTCAGTATGATGCAGTCTCTCAATTGCTGTGCACTAACCAAGGCTCCACCGAGAGCCTCGTCAGGAGAGAAACTTCCCAACGGAGTCGGGGAAGAAATACGGGTGCAGGGAAACACCGGTGCCGCCACTGGGGCTGGGTCACTGAGGCCACAGAAACAGCACCTCTGGCTTAGCCGTTCAGGTACAGGGCAAAACCGCTCCCGAGAGGATTGGCAAATTGGTGCTCAGAGGGCAGAGACACCCCCATCCCCACCCCCACAGCAGGGGACCCCCAGCCCAGCCCGTCCCTGTCGGGGATATTGATTTGCCAAGGCTCATCCCTGAGATGCAGGATGCGCGCGTCCTCCGTGGGTTGCCATGGTGACGTGAAGCGCTGCCACCTCCCCATCCCTGTCCCCGCCGTGGGACAGCACGGAGCCCGGGCAGCGGGTTTGCTGTGGGGCAGGTTTGGGGCTCGGCGTGCCTCCCATTGCACAGCTCTGGGGCGCATCCTACGTCCCCCATCCCACCAGCGCAGCCGCAAGCGAGGGCTCAGCACGCTCCGGCCTTGCTCCCCGTTCAGGGAGCTGCTGGAGCTGGAGAGGTGGGGAAGGAGGTGCTGGGGTGAGCCAAGGGGTTTCTCTCCATTTCCCTTCCTTTATGCGCTTTTCTCTTCCCCTTTCCATCCCAGTCCTGTGGCTGGACCAGCTCCACTCCCCTCAGACGTTGCATCAGAGTTGTCCGGAGGAGGATGAGTTCTGCAGAGCTCCGGATGGGACCCGGGGAGACAAAACGCTGTCATGCACTGGAGAGCAATTTCTGTTTGAGCTGAGACGGGAGGAAGCGAGAGGTGAACCACGGGCGGGAAGGGAGCGCAGCTGGGCTGCTGCCGGCTCGCCCATGCTCTCGCCCTCCAGCCGGTTAACGAGGAGGGGTTCCTACAAGAGTCCCCCCTCCTCGCGTGCCCCAAAACGNAGGGGTTCCTGCAAGAGTCCCTCCTCCTCGCGTGTCCCAAAACGGAGACATATCCTGGCCAGACAAGAGGAGACGAATGGATCCCACCCTCTGTGGTGGTTTAGAGGGTGTCTGACGTGCGGAGCTTCACCAGCTGCCCCAGGAGGGGTGGCCTGATGCCATGGGGATGGAGATGCCCTGGCAAAGCGGGGAGCGCAGATCCTCCTTCCTCTCCCAGCCAGAAGCAACGCTCACCCCGGGGTGACATCCCCCTCCTCGTCCCTGGGCTGTGGTGACACTGTGCACCGCCCGACCGTGGGAGGGGGACGCTGGGCCCCCGGGGGTGATGCCTTATTCAGCGTAGCTGCTGCCTCCCTGTTGCCTCGCTCCACCTGAGCCGCGCTTCACATATGCCTGAGCAGCAGCCAGGGACGGACTCGGCACCTTCACATCACGGGAAATGGGAAAAGCACTCTGATGGATGGATGGAGCCGACGTGGATCTCTCCTGTAACACCAGAGGAGCAGATGCTGCCATCATACGCCTGGTTCACCCCCGCTGCCCAGCTTGGTGTGGTGGTGGAAGGTGTGTTTCTGCTGAGCATCCTGCTTGCACCAGAGCAGCTGCCGAGGCCCGGCGTAAAGAGCCAGGGTCCCATCCTGCTGCAGCCGTACCGTGCTGCTGTCTTTAAAAGCAAAATGGGCAAAAAAAAAGGTTTTGGCTCTGCAGCACGCTCCCAGGCTGCCTGAGAAACGCTTTCACGATAGCTGAAGATTCAACCCAAACTGGGCACTGAAGGCAAAAGGCTCTTGTAGCATAAAAACGACATTTTCTGAAAGCAAGAGCTGATTCATACCGACAGAGATGGCCGTTTGTTCAGGAAAGCTTAAAACCTCTCACTCCTGTTGCATCGAACCGGGTTATAAGCTCTGCTGTAAGCTGCCTGTCCAGGGAAAATAACACATTTACAACAACATCTCTTCAGTGCTGGTGTCTAAACAACCACAAATCCACAGCCAGAGAAAGCGTGGTGGTGAAATCAAATACGATTCAGCCAGACCTGGACTCGCGGCCGTTGCGGAAGGGCGCAGGAGCCAGCACGGTCCGGCTGCCGACATGGGCAGCGCAGGCGGAGCCCCCGCTACCGAATTCTGCCCAAGAGAAACCAGAGGCTGCCTGTAGCCTTTCTTATTTTAATCTACGTTGGAATGAATTAAACATGTTTTAATATCAAAACCGAAAGATCAAGGACCAGCAGTAATAAATCCTCCACACTCATTTTTCCGTATTAAGCCGGTGTGTACCCAGGGCAAGCGCAGTAATTAGAGTCATGGGGTGATTTATTTGGAGGAAGGAACTGAAGGCATCCAGATACTGGCTTTCTCAGTCTTGGCACGCATTCATGCTCCAGTTCCCTGCCTAAGCTATAAATCCCTCCAGGGTGGGGACCCTGCAGGGGTGGGAGCGCTGGTGGCAGCGGGACACCAGCATCTGGTCCCTGCGATGAGCCGCTAGTCCCGAATGCTCTCTGCCAACGGGAATCAAAGGGCACCTGATGGGCAATGAAATATATCTGGGGTCAGAAGTGGCCTTTGCCTGTCCCAGGAGGACTATAGCTGCCTTCCCAGGGGGCTGGTGGGAATAACATCACCCAGGCAGACCTCTTCACTGAGGATGGGGAGGGAGGCTGGCTCTGGCAGACCCCAGGAGAGGCTCGAGCTCGTGCAAGCAGCTCTGGGATGGCAGGTCATTAGTGTTCCTGCATTTCCACCGCTCTGCCCCTTGCTCAAGCGCTCCCCACTTTTGGCCCAGGGACCCCCACCCTGGGCTGAGGATGCCACCGTCCCCAGCAGCATCCCCAGCCCTAGGAGTGGAGCATTTTCCTGAGCCATTTTCCAGGCTGCTGGCACAGCGGGGCCAGCAGTAGGCATCTGCATTACAGGCGTGCACTGCAGAGAGGAAGCCATGGTTACACACCTATTTCTATTCCCAGCAGTCATTTTCAGAGTTGTTTGTAACTTTTTCCTGTCTTTTCACCTTTTAGGCTAGGAGGCAGCATTTTCTTCTCAGCATGGGTGTGAATTCTCGTGGGCAGTTTGTGCCTTTTTTGAAGGCTGGAGGGGACTTCTCTCGCTGGGGAAATGCGACTGCAGGCTTTCCTGCACAGCCACTCCAGCGGGGCTGTGAAAAGCGATGGGTATTCCCTGGATCACGGGTGGGCTTCCGGATGGTTTGCTGAAAACCCGCAGATTCCCCAGCAGGTGCATGAGGCCGTGGGCTTGAACCCACACAAACGGGGAAAGGACCTTCTGCTGGGCTTGCAAAGATCTGGACTTTTCCCTCCACTTAGTATGGGGAAAAGGGGAACAGCCGTAGTTACTCAAAGGCCGTGAAAGCACAGGGTCCATCAGGCCACGCAGTGGAAAGCGCTTACTTCAACCACTTGATACCACAAGACTGTTGCTTCCAGGGCTGGCAAAGGTGCACATAGCTCTTAAATGTCCTGCCATTAAATCACAGTCTCCTTCAGCTTGTCTTGGTAGATCCAGGGCACCTGGCACTGCTAGGAGCCCAAAACAGAGCACTGCAGCAGCACGGAGAAAGAGGAATCCATTATTTTTAGCTGCAAAGCATTTGTTTGGTTTTTTTTTTTTTCCTCCTCTTTTGCGGAGATGGGCTGAAAAGAGTGAGAACAGCCTATTGCATTGAACTCCCCATCTAACACTTCAAATGCTTGCCATCAAAATAGGAACTTATCCGTGAGAGTACCAAAAAAATGCACGGGGTTGGGTCTGTCTTTCCAGCACGGAGGAGGTGAAGCCCTGGGCTGAGCAGAGCTGCCCCGCGGGCGGCAGGGAGGGCACCGGGCTGCTGCGCTTGGAGCAGCCCCTGGGTTTGGCTGGGAGCATCTCTCCGTGCCTGTTACTTGGCACTTACTAAAATGGATGGAGGTGCCTTTTGATGTTCCCTTTGAATCCCTCCTCTCTCTTCCTTCTCATCCCCAGGGTATTTTATTGGACTTCATAATAAAGCTGGAGGAGGGGGTGGCGAGGGAAAAGTTCTTTGAGCTTATTGTAAATGAGCAGAATCTTATCATCTGTCTATTTCCTTTTTAGATTTACCCTGTAATCTTATTTACAAGCTGCATACCAAGTGCTGGAGTAGTCAGTAGCTGATCGATAACGGAGAACGGCTCCTTCTTGATCTGCAACCATTTAAAGTCAATCTGTTCACGTGGAAGCAGGCATGGAAGCTGCTTTTTGGGTGGAAAGCTGCTGTCGTGAGAGCCCAGCAGAGCCCACTCCACACAGATCAAAACGGGGGTCTGGTGAGCCCCAGTCCTCCTCGCCTCCCTGAGCCTGGCCACAAACCAACTCCTCAGCACAAGCCCTGGTTTGGGGGTGGGATGCCGTCAAACCTGCCCCAGGGGGCATCCCCTTCCCCTGCCTTGAAGCAGGGCAGGAGGACCGTGGTCACCACATCTCCTCCCACTCAGCCCAGTGTAAATCCAGAGCAACGCTCCCAAAACACAGTGATGTGCTTTTGCTCGGTAGGTGGGACAAGCTGCTGGTTCCAGAGGAAGGCTGGGCTGTCGTGCTGGAGAACACTCCGGCCTTCTGCTAATTAGCACAACTGCTCTCCCCTGAGATCAGTTAGTCATATTGTTTCTTGCTGCCCTCTCTTTCGCATTCAGCTTTGCCTTTCATTTACCTGAGAATGCTGGCAACCCCAGGGCACTTTTAATTAACAGTAAATAAATAAATTTAGTGTTTAAGAAAGGCTGCAGGAAGGATGGAGGGAAGACTTGACATCTCTTCGTTAATCTGTAGTCCAGACCTGGCCAAAAATCAGGCGGCTAAATTCTGATGTTGCCTCTTGTGTGACCACTCCGAGCAGAGGGGACCGGGACACAGACACTTGCCCATTGCCTCCCCCTCAAGCTGCCACGCTGGCTAGGGGACAGTTGGGACAGTGCCTGCTGGGTCCCAGCCTGTTGCTGCCTCCCTCTCTGTGCCTTCTCCTTACTCAGCAGCAGCATCCCCCCTCCCCCAGCTCATCCATCATCCCAGATTAGCCATTAGTAAAGCCACCCATTTGCGGGGCTGCAGCTCAAATGAATTGTGTTAGTATTCCAGCTACCGCAATGAATGGCCTGACATCGAAACCATTTTGGATGGCAAGGAGAAAGCAATCAATTATTTCATTCCCCTGCCTGCTGCCAGCACCCAGGCACACAGGGCTGGAGCACACCCTGATCCCTTAATGGCATTTTGAAACCCCGACCGAGAGAACAGTGCATTTTGTTTTGCTCCATGCATGGTAAGAGCCAAAAGGGTGTTATTATAAACCCCTGTGGTGGGCCAAAATGTCCCCACTGCCATCTGGCCCTGCCTGAGGGTCCCTGCAGCCCTCCTGTGTCACATCAGGTCCCTCCTGCTCCCTGCCCAGGCACACACACCCCTGCTCCCGCAAAGTCGCGGGGAGCACTGCAGGTAGTCCTGCCTCCCTGGCAGGCAGGGGAAAGGATAGCCACTATGTGCAAAAGGAAAAAAAAAAAACTTAATTGGAGTGCCCTGTCTCTCAATTCACCAACTTAAGGCCACTGAGCTCCCAGCAGCAGTGCGTGCCTCTTCCTCGCTTCCCTTATCTCACGTACAAATATAGCAGCGATAATTAGATGAGGGCTCTTCACCCTCTCACCGGCATCTCGTTCTGCGTGGAGCACACTCGGGCAGACAGCACGGCATGTGGTCCTCCGTAGAGCCAGCCGGCCGCGCAGGGCAGCCAGCTGCAGAGATGGCTCTGGACACACGCTCTCCTGGTGCAGCCCAAAATACTCCTCCCACAGGGAAAACAGTGTGAAACGGCTTCAATCGCCCACCAGCTCCAACACGATGCAGCGTGTCCGGGTTTGCCAAAGGGGAAAGCATCTTCTCTGCTAGATGCAGATCAGGGTCAAAAGAGCAGGCAGGGGTGATGGTGGCATGTCTTGTTTTAAGGCACTGTGTCCTCCAAACGCTGTCCTTCCAGCCAGCCATCCCAGAGCCGTGGTCATTGGGAGGGGATGAGCAGAAAGGACAATTTCCCTCCCCTCTATGCAGTGTCTGCAGTCCTGGTGAGAGCACAGCTCTTGGTGACAGAGCTGGTGTCCACTGCAGACAACCTGTAGCAGCAGCTTCTCTTCCTGAGGCTGCGTGTGAAGAGAAACAACAGGCTGGGACATGCCAGGGCTGCTCCCAGTTTCCTTCAGCTGGTGTTAAAATCCAAGGAATAGTGATCTGAGGGCAAAGAATCCCCTTTCCTGGCTTATGGCGCTTATTTCCAGAAGTCTCCAGCTCCCTGGGATCCTGAGCAGACACTTTCTCCCCTCGCTGGGCTCTGCCTTTCACCCCCTTGCCTTTCAGCTCATCTCACACTTGTACAGTAAGGGGGGCTCTCAGCTGCCCCCTCCTCTGCTCACTGGCTGTCTGCGCCTGTACGACTTCATGCTTGGAAGACTTTTTTACTCTACCATGATGCACAAAGCTGAGGAAGTGCCACAATCAAGCTCAACAGCAAGGCAAACACTACGGTGCCCGACATTCTCCTTGACACCACGTCCTAACTCTCCTGCAGCAGCAAGGCTGGAGAATAATTTTTAAATCCTTCTGCGAACAGCATGATTGCAGGGCTTTTCTTCAGGCAGGTGTTGGGAAACAGACTGAATGAAAGGTACCAGCTAAATATAAGCTCCGATTTAAAAGATAAGTGATGGTAAGTGGTTTCACTGTTTGGGAGCAAGGACCTCCAAACTGTTCACTGGAAGAGGCACAACCAGCCCCAGCAGAGCCAGTAATTAAAGGTAACTGTAGCCCAAAGCAGTTACAGCACTAATAAAGCAATGAATGGAGATTATGTTTCCCCTGCTGTGACTGTAAAACCAGCACTCGGCGGCGGCGCGGCGGCCGAGGGAGTATACCCGGCTGCAATCGCACTGAAAGCGCTAATTGGAGAGGAAGATTTCTCCCCATCCTTGCTCACAGGACGGTGAGCCAGCCCGAAAGCAGCCACGCAGGAGGAGGGGAGAAACGCAGATGCTGCAGCTGGAAGGAGACCAGAGATCCAGTGCTGTCAGTCTCACCTGCAGGCTTTTTCCACTCCCCCCCGCCCCACCAAGTGCCACCCAGACAAATCCATTTTTGCCCCAAAGGGTGAGAAAGGCTCACAACAGCACCAGCTGAACAACACAGCAGCCTCCCAAGGATTTGTGAGCCCAGGGAGGCCATTCACCAGCCCCCCCTAAGTGCCTGGGGGCACCGTCCAGCTGCCACCCCCCTGCCCTTCACCAGTCCCTGCACCCCCACACAGGGAGCGATCCCCAGCCTCCCGGCCAAGAGGAAAAGCATTTCTTGACAACGTAATCTTCACTGCGCTCACTCAGCCTTATCAGGCTTTGGAGTGGGCTGCAGTACTTAAACGAGGTGAACTAAAAAGACTTAAGAGGCAGCAGGAAGCCTCTTGAAGAGAATGAAAGGACTCATCCGCAGCGGTGGGAAGAGGCAGTGCCTGATCGGGTAAGGAGGGAAGGGAAAGCTCTGGCAGGCAGCGAGCCGCAGCACTGGTCAGACACTCGCAGCACAGGGTACATGTTTCACGTGCCAGAGCGGCACTGGCAGCAGTGGGAGTCCCGCAGCTTGGCACAAGTGGAGCACGTCCACCTGCAATGTTAGCCTCCTTCAAAGAGGGTCTTTCATCCCACCTGCAAGTCAGGAGTCCACGCAGGTCCTAAGGTGAGGAGTGAGGAAGACTGTGCCTTGCAACTCCTCTTCAGGACACCCGGTACCCCTTACCTGAGAGCCAGCCAGCTTTGACACAGGGATGGCTTCTTCACATGGGGCGAGAAACACCTCACCGGTTGCAGTGGGTACACGTCTCCAAGCATGCCAGGACCTCAGTACTCACAAAACTGAGGCCTCCAGACCTCCGATAGCCCTCTTCTGCAGAAGGTATAGCAGTGCTGTCCTTGCTTCACAGTTGGGAAACTGAGTCACAGAACAGCTCCAGAAAAAAGAAAACCTCAGAAGCGAGGTCTAGAGCATCAAAAGGACAAAACAGAGGTAGCTACAGCAGCAGGGATGCTCCCAGCGGACACCAACAGCCCGCAGCTCCAGAGTGGCCGAGGCGTGCAAGGGGACTGAGAACGCCGCTGGGGGTCTGTGTTACACCTCCGGCAGCGCCTGTGACCTGCTGACGAGCAGAGCCCGGGGAAAGGAGCCAGTGGGAACACCACTGGGGCTGCTGCGGCACGCCTGGCTCCAACCCTCCCCTCCACGGGGAAGCAGCCACCGGCAACCACCAACATTGTATTGTCCCAGCCCTGCTTCCCTCTCTGGGGTCTCCAGAGGAGGGGGCATTGCCTCCGTGCTCTGGCCACACAGGGCATTGGGTTGCCCCTTGGAGAACAGGAATGACTGCACTCCTCTGGCTCACGGGGATTTTTCAAACACACTGCAGTCCGTCCCATCCCAAGGTACATAAAGAGGCTGAAGCGATTTGAAAGCCAGGGCAGAAACCATGAAGCCTAGACAGCAGGTAGATACCTTTGTAGGCATCTGGTTCCCCCTTGAAAATTTGAAACGGGCTTGTGAGTGGGATTAGGTCTTAGAAAATATAAGCAGCTTGAACAGAGCAGTTTGCACAGGGGAAGCTCACAGCCGAGGCAGGAGCTGGAGAGAGATATGGCAAATCCCAGGTGAATGCACCGGCCTTGAGCTTCCACCCCAGCCTTGTAGGATTTTACAACCCCCTTCCCCGTGTTCCCAGCCGTGATTTGCCTCCTCTCCTCTCCCTGCATGAAAGCTGTACTCTGACATCAGCAAAACCAAGTACCCATCCAGGAGAAGAAAGTAAGTTTGATTTGACTCCAAATGCTGCCACATGCATAAAGCCAACACACTGGGAAAAATAAGGCAGGCAATTTTATCCTACTCGCTTTCAGCAACGGTGACATTTGATTACAAGAGAAAAGCCAATATTTCCAAACTGAAGGGCAATTACTTAAAGCGGTGTCTTTGGAGGACCTGGAAGCGGTTCAGAGCCGGAGCACTGAGGAACAGCTTTTGACTCAGGATTGTTTTTATTGAGGGCCCAACACATTTCTTGATGGTTTCACCCCAGTCCAGACTTCCCATTTAAAGAAAACATCGAAGTTTCCAAAAGGAGCACTGTCCTGCCTCCTCTCTGCCATCCATAACCATCAGCTGGATCGGTGCTAAAAGCAGGTGCTGAAAGCTTTTGCAAATCCCATATTTCCATCTAGAAGCAAAGGAAGGGCCCTGCTCACCGCACCGGGCTCTGGAGCCCCAGCCTAATAACGTAAATGTCAGTCGCTGAACCTCCAGCCGGCCCTTGTGGGTGTCTCTGGCACAGTAACGCATTGCCAAGACTGTGAGGTATTAAATGAGGCGTTAGAGTCAAAAGAACAAAATTACGCATCTGAAGGCTGCTTTCCAATACCCTCAGGGTTTGGCTCTGGCTGCCTGTGACGTAAATGGGTATGGATTTATAGCAAACCTGCCCCAGCACAGGCGCCAGCGCTGGCAGGGAACAGGAGGTGGTTCGGTCCCCGAGAGCCCATGTCTCACACCTGCCGGAGGCGAGTGAATGTCCACAAACTCCATCCCCGTGCTAAGTGTGCCCCCAGTGATGCTCAGAGCCCCCCAGCTCCCTCCAGGGGGTGAGACTTCCAGGGTTCAGAGTGCCCTATGGAGCCTGAGGTGGAGGATGATGTCAGGGCAGGTTTAGGTT
>VXBO01014341.1:3531-54907 GCA_013400135.1 Rhinoptilus africanus
CATGCCAGGAATTCCAAGTGAAGAGTTTTTGCAGTTTCTTCTTAAAGTTATCAAACTGTAACAGCAAAAGATCTCATTTAACTTCGGAGACAGAAGTCATCTGCTTAGTGGCACCGTATGCTGAGTGACACAATCAATAAAAAATAATTTGAAAACAGATTTTTCATATACTGATTGTGTTCTTGCAGGAAAAGCGTATTACAAATAGCAGCACAAACTGAGAGAGAGAAGACGGGGATAATGGAGGGGATCAAAAGGGGCAAATTCTTGTTTAAAACAGGAGAAGTATATGAAAAACTTGTATTAAATCCAAAATAGCTGCACGGATGCAAAGTCTTTTAGTCTCTTTTAGTAGANTTGGCTCCTTACACAGTACATTTTTTCAAATGCTGGCTGACATCTTACAGTAACATGGTCATGTATTTCATAAAATTAGACATATCAAAACGTCAGCTAAATTTAAGAAACTATGAAATATTATAGTCTAAATAAATATTCTGTGATAAATGCCTTTAATTTTCAGTTTTGTTTTCATGCACTATTTCTGAATGACAAAATCATAAACTATCTCTGAGTTCTGAAGACATAAATGGTTAAATGAATTACACTGCTGTATAGGACACTCAAGGAAAAAGAAGAAAAGAAAAAAATAATAATAAAAGAGAGGCAGAAGAAAAGAAAAAATCACCACTCAAGGAATGTCAACAGATTTCTTATTTTAAAATGAAAGGATATCTCAATTTCAAAGGGGCTTTTTTTTTTCTTTTTCGGGAAATCAAAATAAGTCAGAAAAAAGGGAGCCATGAAAAGTCTGTCTAGCGTCCATGAAGCCAGAGAGTCCAGAAATAGCTATTGATACAATTCAGTTAACCAAAACATGTCTGAAGCTCTGACAAACTTTGTACCAAAAAGAAGGCCATTAATATCTCACAAATCAATATAAATATTCCTGGATAAAGACATTAAACTTTTTAAGAGAAAAGTGGAACATGCAAAGTATATTTGTTTGTTCTGAATGGATATCCCTGCCATTAAAACATAAAAGAAATCTGTTCTTTAGTCTTTATCAGTAGAATAAATATAATATCTATATATCATCTTGTAACTGCTATGTATTGTTTATGTTTTTCTTCAAAAGAAAAGCACCCACCGGAATATCTACAGTGCTCCTCATATTCTCTATACAAGTAGAGGGAAAGAAAACAGCCAATAGCTTTGCATCAGAGAATGTGATCAACCAGTGTTCACCCAAATAAAGCCCTCCTATATTTTGGAACTGCCTCCTCACCGTTAACTGCCATTTCTCATTCCTTATTGGAATTCACACTTTGAATTTACAGTTCAAATAAAGTCTCATATTAATAATGGCACAATGCAAAAGAAGTCTGAAAGTTTTGTAGAGCATCTCTACTTTAATTTTTTGAAATGCAGATGGTTATTCTGGGTTGGGCTGATATTTTTTTGGTTTACCAAGCTTTTATATTAATGGACACTCCTCTGAAAATTCCAGCACCAAGTTAGAATTACAAATTTGTGAATTAAACCCTTATAAATACCCACTATAAATATCTGTCACTCAAAATAGCACTATAATTTAAAAAGGAAACCAAAATGCTTTAATATCTCCATTAGTTAGCTAATGAAGAAAAATTAAAAATAATTAATCTAAAAGTGAAAAATTCTTCAGACTATTTCTAACAAAAAATATTTGCATGTACATATGTTCTTCTACTGTTAAGTGATAGATTATTTGAAGATAAGATTCTCTCATACAAAACCGAGTCAAAGTGTAGATTACTAAAATTTACTGTGAACACTGAGTTGCCTGTTAGTTTATCTAATCTAAATCAATAAGAAATGAGCTCCTCAGCACTTTATATTATGCTTACTATAAAAAAGGTACAGAAGAAATCAATGTCTCAAATTCACAAAGATTTCTTACTCTAGCAAAACAGTCTCTTAAAGAAAACAAAGCAAGATGGGCTGGTTGCATACAATGCCAGTTAAATTAGACTGTTCTCTTAACAATTTCCATGCTGTGTTCAGATTAACTATGTCATTATTTCAACATGAAAGTGACACAGGTAGTCTCATCCAGAATTTTAAATTTTAAAACATGAGGAGTGTAAAGCATTAGAAGAAGTAGGGCAGAGAGCTTATTTACTCTCTTCCTTGGAGGTTTCCAAAACCCAACTGAATGAAGCCCTGAAAATCCTAGTTTGACCTTACAGCTGGCTCTGCTTTTAGTGGGGGAGTTAGACTAGACACGTCCTGAGCTGAATTGTCCTATATACCTTTCTAAATGGTTTTTATTGTCATTGTTGGTTGGTGTACTATGGTCATATAATTATAGGACTTATAAAGAACACAGATAAAATCATAATGGTTTCATTTATTTAGCTCTACAGTGATGCAGCTTTCTGAAAACAGTACATCAGGATGGTCTTTCTGCCTGAAATAAAACTAATGATTGAATTAATTTGGTTCATTATTATTCAGTAAATTGAAGCATCCCAAGTAGAACATAACTGTTAACTGTAATAGATTTTGGAGGGTTTGTTCTCTTGTGTTTTGATGAAAAAGAAATAAAAGATAAAGCATACTCCTGATAGCTGCACATGAGTTGCATACTAATACAGTCCAAACAGGCAGTAAAGGTACGCATAGCGACTTTAATGAGACACGAGGTCTTATGTGGCAACAGAGTTTGTAGATAGCATTTGCTCTAGAGTCCAGATAGCACAAACTCGAAGTTTAAAATTATGTAGATGTTACAGTTTTTAGTACTGATGCACTTAGCACCCATGTACCTTCCCGAATAGTGGATTTTGCAGAACCAGGTTGAGCAAGTAGATCTTAACAATTAAATTAAAAAATGGCCTAACCAATTTTTTACTCCCATTTCACTTATATTTTAAGTAGATGTACATATCCACTCTATGAGTTAGATACTGTTGCAGGGAAAAAATGCTTAGTCAGTGTCATTTAAACCAAGTCAGGATTCAAGCAGTTTATTGACTTTTTAATGACATGTAATTAACTGGCAGTCTATGAACTATATATCTGGGATCGATATCTGCAATACAAGAGGTAAACCACAATAATAGGTGCTTATGAATTGTTAATAAACATCTACAACCTTCTAAACAGCCTTCTGTAACTAATTTCCTAGAAGTTCTAATCAGACAGAGTGATGTGAGCACAGCCAGGCTCTCACAGGATGTCTCTGCCTTTGTAAAGAAAGGACTCTATGACTTTAAAAAGAAAGAAGCTCAGTTTCCAGAAGCAGATACTAGCTGAGTGGAACATTCGATTCTTGGAATGTCTTACAAACTTGTTTTGCAATTTTGCTAGATGTCAGCTGAATAAGACTTTTCAAGGCTATAAATGACTGAGTTCATAAGGTTTTTAAGCCCTTAATTATGACAGAAACCTTGCTCTGAGTAAGGTATGTGTCAGTAGCCTTCACTGTGAATCTAGGTGAGCAACTGTAATGTGAATGTCAATTGCTAGTATGCTTTCTTCTTTCCATGCGAATAATCTCTTGTTCAGAGTTCAAATTCAGCCACAAACAAATGCCAGTATTGGAATAATCTGGGGATTGATTCAGTTGCCAAACCCAAGCATGAGGAAATGCTTCAGATACCTTATTGTATCTGAAATGTCTGCATGGGGCTGGCAGATCCATACTCAGCAGCAGTTGGAGGTCAGAAGGCATCTAAAATGGCACTATACAGTTATCTTACTACAGATGCGCTACATCCACTCTTCTTTTTTACATCCCTGTTGCCTAACTAAATAACCAAATGACATTAAATTACTTTGATAAGGGCCAGAAACCCACATTTTATAGAACTCAGTATTCAGGGATTCAGGGGCTTGTATTCTCACTGCTGACTTTTGGACAAAGTTCTCTTTGGAGTCAACCATGTAAATGCACTCCTTTGTCCCTTTGGGATTATTTTCAAGAGAGATTAAGCATTAAATCGTGGACAAAATTGCCCAATGTTTCAAATAAAAGAATAATAGTAATTTAGGTTTGCCTAGCTAATCAGAAAATGATTATTACCATTGTTTTTAATCCCCCAAATTGCCAAAGCTTTAGATTTTACTAAAAATCATGCAAATTTTTGTCTTCGTACTTAAGTGTCTTCCTGTGTGAATAATGACCCCCAAAATTATGAAATGACATTAATAGGAAAGATCTAAGAAAATTATTTTACTTACATGGGACTATAATTGGACTGCTATTTACTAAAGGATCATGAAGAAAAGAATAGAAAATTTTCCTTTAAGTGGGGATTTTTCTGTTTTTATTCTATCACACCAAAATTTTACAACTATTTCAATTTTTATCTCTCCGAGTCCTAACAACGTGCACAATTACAAAAAAAGATACCAAAATGAAACTATTTGCTTCATTGACCCTATGACAAACAAAATTCTGGCTGATGTGTAGCTCCTTTTGTGAAGAAGAACCCATTACAGAACTCCTGTATTATCTCTAAGTGATTTTTTTAAGGCTCCCTCCCAGCCCACACCGACTAATTTTGTTTCACTTTCAGAGATCATATACCACTACAAGTATTCCCATTTGTTATATTATATTATGACTAAATCTCATGTTCGCTATTGATTTTATTCATAGCTCCTGCATGCAACAGCAACCCTACTTCAAAAAGAATATACATTTTTAATGGGATTCAAAAAAAATCACGTATCCAATATTTAAATCAATTTCAAGATACCTTTGCTCATCTTTTAATATTTAAAGGTCAGGCAACAAATATAATTCAGTACAGCCTGCATATACAGAGAATACTTTCCATTTCTGCAAAGTCTCAGAAAAAGAAAAAGTAATTAAATTAAAGTGAGAAGAGTCAATAGAAAATATTGAAGAGCCTGAGGAGACATAACTTCAAAGAATAACAAGCAGCTCAAAAGAAAAGAAATGGGCTTAACAAAGAATTACTAAGAAGGAAGTATTAACAGGAATATTCAACCCTTTTTAGCTATAAGAAGTACTATAACAAAACAACAGAAAACAAAACCAGAATCAGATGCATGAAAACAAATTTCAGAATTTCTGTTCTATGAGAGTTCACTAAATTGAAAGGCCCTTTAAACATACATTATTGCTTATTCCAGTCAGCTGTTAGGGAAAGTAAATACTCTATGAATTTATTTTTAATCATTTATTATAGCAATAAAAAGCATAAAATCAGAGTCTAATCCGAGCCTCACAAGAGACAGAGTTTGGTTTGGGATTTTTTCTTTCCTAAATACAATTAAAATATGTGCTACGTAACAGTCATAAACCTGCATCTTGTGGCAATTTTTCCTTAGACCATCTTATATATTGCCTGAAGAGGGTGTACCCACTGTTTACGCAACCTTGGTGCCGAGATTATTAAGACGCTGTGCAACACAAGGAGGGTAATGCTGATAGCTCACAGATTGCCCAAAAACTTTTACAAATTTCTTTGCCTTAGGGTCACACACGTAGCCACTACTTTCTGATACTCACTGTTTACTGTAAAGTACTTCTGCTGCTTGCAAGTGGCCCGTGTAATTCTGTTGAAACATACCCTGTGGAGAATGTGCTGAGAAATCAGGGCTGCTGTGCTCGCATTTTACATCTACCAAACTGTTACGTGACAAATGCCTTCTGATTTACCAGTTACTAGAAACTACCCTTTACTTGAACGAAGATAAGGCAAAATGCATGTGAAAATGTTAATTTACTACTAGTGAAAGGAACAATATTCTCGGAAGTGTTTCTGAAATAAATACGTAAAATGAAAGGAAATCATGTGTGGGATCTTCTGCCAAATCTTATACCAAGACAAATCTCCTTCCCAATAATCTGATGATTTGCCTCAGACTCTTCCCTTACTTTATCAGACATTATGTCGTTGTGCAGATACTGGTTTAGATTGCACTATTTGAAGATAACTTCCTGGTTCAACACATAATCTTATAATCGGTTTCTTTCAGGGATCATACAGATGTTCTTTTCTAATCCAAGTCTTCTCATCCTCCCTCCCCCAAAAAAAGGTTTATTTACCTTTAATTTATCTAGGACAGTCCTGATAGTCTGCAAACTAAAGTCTGAACAACTGAAGTCTGAACACACAGCACTCCAGATCTGGCCTCCCCTGTGCTGAGTAGATGGGAAGGATCACATTCTTGACCCGTTGACAACACTCTGCCCAACGCAGCCCATCGTGCTGTTGCTTTCCTTTCCATAAGGGTGCTTTGCTGGTTTATGGTCAGCTTGTTGTCCACCAGGACCCCAAGGTCCTTCTCTGAAAAGCTGTTTTCCAGTTGACTGGTTCCCAGTGTGCATGGTAGCATTAAGCATCAGTATCAAAAGATTCAATTTCTCTTATTTTTCAATAAGAAATTAGGAATGCTTATAGCAACTGTTGGGTCATCGAAGTCTATGTTATCCCAGCGTGCCACTTCTACCTGAAAATATTCAAGAGATATTTTAAAAACACTGGTTTTCTTTGGGAATTTCTCTTCCTTCCTTTGAAAAAATTGTAAGTGAAAGTTTCTGACAAAGATCCTCTTGCCTGTCACTCCTAAAAATGTGACCAAAGAAGAGCAACAAAGATGGTGAAAGGACTAGCAGGCATGACTTATGAGGAGTGGCTAAGGATATTAGGTTTGTTCACCTTAGAGGAGACAGAGGGGTGAACTCCTTGTTGTCTACCATTTCCTCATGAGGGAGGGAGCAGAGTGGAAGGTCCTGATCTCTTTTCTCTGCTTTCCAGTGATAGGATGTGAGGGAACCGTTTAAAGCTGCAACGGGGGAAGTTCAGATTGGATTTTAGGAAAAAGTTCTTCAATGGGAAGGTGGTCAAGCACCGGAGAGCTTCCCAAGGAAGTGGTCAAGCCCCCAGGCCTGTCAGTGCTCAAGGAGCATTTGGACAATGCACTTAGATATATGGCTTAACTTTTAGGTTGCCCTGTGTGGAGTCAGAAGTTAAGACTCAATCCTTGTGGGTCCCTTCCCTATCCCTCAGGATATCCTATGATTCTAATTCTGTTTATGGAAGGGAAGTATTTTTGGTTTTTTCACTGTTTCGGTGATGCACTTAATAAATAGTGATTTTAATGTATCCTCTCAAAAGTGAAGCCTAAATTATCACCAAAGTGTCCCACCTGCCTAATTGAACTCCATTTTGATTAAGACCACAGAAAGAATCAGTGGTTTTGTGGAGGAGGGATGAAAAATTACCAAGGAACAACACAGAAATGAGATTTAGGAATAAATTTTTGACCTAACACGCATAGAGAAAATTTTCCTGAATCCAAGCTATAATGTAATTGTTGCCAGCTTTCGTAAGTTTGCTTTGCTTTTTTGATCTTATGGGTACCAATGTTGATGTTAGCATATTTTAATGATGTTTCCCCTCTGATGACAAATTTCCTAAGTAGGTCTCATTATATATTATATTTACTTGAATCCCAAATTTATTGATTTAATTTTAACTTTGACCTCAATTTGATTACTGCACTGATTCACCAGTAATCTGCATAGTGAAAGGTTGTAAATTGCCTTAAGAATGTATCTCTATAAGAGAGTATTTGCTTGCTTATAATTTGTAATTATATCTATTAGTACTACTTACTTTGTCATATTGCAATATGGATCATTAATTCTGATAGCACAGATAATTTGGAACTACTTATCAGTGCTTAAGACATAAGTCATAAAAGAAGTTGCTTTAAACTCCTTATAAACTACTTTGAACAACCATTGTCAGCAGTAAAGAGTATCTACTTACTTTCACTATAACATTATTTTCAAGCTACCGAAACTTCACTATTTTTTGAGCTGTGACTTCATATTTCTTGTCCTAGTTATCCACATAGCTCATTTGCTAAAATGGGTGTAAAGAATTTTGATAAGAATTACCTTCTTGAAAAGATAAAGACTTTTTTTTTCTTTAAAAGGCATTAATCCACTTGTACTTTAGTAAAATATGACTATGAACATCAGTGAAGGAAGGTCATAGTATCACTTATTCCTACAATGGCCCAGAGATGGGGAAAACATATCCTCATTTCAATCAGTGCTACAGATAAACTTACGGAATGTTTTGAATGTATTCACTCTTTCCATCCTGTTACTCAATAAAACAACAAGAATAATTTACAAGGCACTTGTAAATTTAAGTCAAGTCCCAATTGTCCTACCATGTGGCTGATTCTTTTTTAATTAAACTTATTTTTTCTCCTCAGTTGTAGATATTTATTTCCTCATGGACAAATTATGAAGCTAAACTTTTAAAATCACAATGAGATAGGATAGCTGTATTTGAAGAATAAATAGGCTCCAGTTTGTAGCTTTTACTTCGCAGCAGCGTTCCTAACACTGGTGTTATCACTACACTAGCTTGCACAGCATGTGACTAATAAGGAAATTTATTTTGAGACAGCAGTCCCCTCAGTATGTATCTTTTCATAGACTGATGAACTCACATGTGCACACAGTAACAAACTGCAACAAACTGCAGTCTAAAATCACAACTGAAATCTAAAACCAAACAAACAAAAACCTCATGCTTTTTTTTTTACATTCAAAAAAGGATTAAAATCTTCGATTGCGCATGACACAGATTAAAATCTTCGACTGCGCAAGACACAAATGTAAAACATTGCTGTAATTCTAAGGTTAATACATAGCCTCACTATGCAAATGATCCTAATTAATAGGAAAATATTACTTTATGTGACATTTATGTGAGATATGTGAGATGTGATAAGGGTTTTAATTTTTGTGACGTTATGATCTCTTCCCCTCCCAAGCAAACATTACTCAAGTTTTTTCAGTAATGGCTAAGGGAAGCCTTTGGATTCTACTGAGGTCCATAAAGAAATAACTTGAATTCTTGGTTCCCAAACACAAAAAAGAAAAATCTTGAATGCTACCACTTCTTAATAAGAAATAAAGCAGGGAGAAATAATTTGCAACAGGGTCCAGGATCCGAGACTGCTCCTTTCTATGAAAATTCTCCAAGTTACAGGTACAGAATAATACTCTTGTGCTTTCTCTATCGCCAACCTCCCTCCCCCCCAGCCTTAATTCTCGTGTGAAAAGTAGAAGGAATTCAGTAAAAGCATTTCTCCAGTGCTAGAATAACCTCTAATGTACTAATTCAATACAGATGATTTGCCGTAAAGACCACAGAAAACAAAATATAATATTTATTAATTTTGTATTAATTTACTGTTTCATATGTATATTACTTCTACTATATTGGAAATTAGAAACATTAATATCAATGCTTTCTTTAAAAAAGAATGAGGTTATTTTTCTAAAAATATACAGTTTCTTGGAAAGTAGAGAAATATTTTACTTAAAGCCCCAAAAATTGCAGTGGATCTTTTCCTTGACTTCAGATGAGATTCTGATTTACAGAACTGAGAAGGAGATATGCACTTTTTTGCACCACTTGCTTTCTCTCTCACTTTGATGTTCCTTCCACTTTCCTTACTGAATGTGTTCACATCCTCCACAGGAGAAGTGCAGCACTACAGAAGACCACTTCTGTTGTGTCTGCTGTCAGCTTATAGTCAACACTCTGACACTGCTTGCTCCTAAAATTAGTGAATTATCAACATTCTGGTTTTGCATTCTGAGAACTCGTCTTTGTGCTTTGCATCTCCTCTCCCCTGAAAACCTGTTAAATGACCACATGTGAACTATTATGCACAGCACTAAGAGAATTATAATGATAAATAATGCTTGTAAATGAGTATATTTCTTCAATAATCAGTTGGCATTCCAAAGTAGTGACATTTCATTTTTCTGCATAATGAATTAAATGTAGTACTTCCAAAGAAGCTTCCCTGGCGAGTACCAGTCAGAATTCTTCAGAGATCCTCAGTGCTAAACGTTATACAAGAGATCCTAAATCATTTTTCTGCTAAAAAATGGAGAAGCTGATATTATGGGAAAAAGCTATTATTTTTTAAATGATTATTTTAAAGGCATGAAAAAGAAATTAGTATAAAGCCGTAATATGTGGAAGGTGGAATAGGCCTCACTTAGGCTTTCGTATACGTGCATACATAATTATGCACTAGACTTAGTTCACTTGAGCATAGAACAAGTTTAGATTCAATGAGCTGGAACATCCTGATGCAGGTAATGATTGAGCAAGTAATTTTCCTACTAGAGCACAATAATGATGTTTTTCATATCTGACAGAAGAGTGGAAGAATTCTTACTGTACTGGTATTTGTTCAGTTCTCCAGCTGCTAGTCCATAATTTAATTTAAAAAGTGTCAAGTAAACTCCACCGAAGAGCTGATTCAACTGCACGATAATTACAGACACATGCAGACAGCTAGGGTGAGAACTACAGGAGTCCTAAAAAAAAGCAGATGAAAAAGATAACTAAGCTAGTGATCATGTTATTTATAGAAAAAGAGCAAAGATAAGGCAAAGAACAGTAGAGGAATTAGGACAGAAATGCATGGCATGAAATAAAACCATTTTTTCTCTAAGCATTTGCTTAGACTTTGGCTGCTAATACCATAAAGCAGTTCACATAAGAATATCTCCACACCATTACAGACCTCTGTTGACTAAAGCTCACAACCATGCAAGCAGAAGTTTCTGCTAACGTGTGTCATGATGTCAAGACTGGGACTGTAATTTTGAGACCTGCACTTCTGGGAAGGCCTCAAAAAGATGCAAATCAAACCAACGGACACTAGAACTAGAAAATTATGACTATATTCTGTCTCAGCAGATCCAGGCTTATAATCAAGTTCATGTTAGACTCAGAAGTTAGAGAAGTCATACTTCAGGTCTGTCTCAGACCCTCCAAATACTAGTGCTGTCTGTATATTGTCAAGCTCTTTCTGCATCAATTAACATCTTTCATTAAATTAAAACACCAAAGGAGACAACTTAGCTGATATAAAATCTAAGAACTAGAGCAGCCTTTTCCCAGTGATTTATCTAGTACAATCAGAGTAAGCTGTTTGTGCTGTAGCAAGCTCAAGCAAACAGCCATTACAAAAATTACAGCTCTGAAGTTTTCCTCCATTTGCCGAGCAGGCTTGCTGTGCCAAGAAAAACAGAACAAAAATAAAGCCAGGTATTTATTGAGGGAGACAGAAGAAAAAGTGAATGTGTAAGTATGCAATGCACTAGGAAACAGGAAGACTGAGAGGAAAATATCAAAGAACTATGAATATAAACTAACATCACAAAACAGGACTGAGAAAAGATATTACTGCAGGTTAACTGTAATGGAAATGATACTTACCATTATGTCAGAGATAGCACACCAGAAGAGCAGGTCACATTTCAAATGGCTCAAGACATTTAACAAGTCAGTTGATAACAAGTGTTTTGTAATAAGGAAAAAGACTAAATGTGTCTGAAATTCTATGCTGATTTTACTATCTCATTTGAAGGTTCGTATTTTTAATTTTTAATATGACACCAGAAATTTCTTTGATGATGAAAAGAACTTGGTGAGTTAAATAAAATGACAAAAACTTTTGCATGCCTACATGTTAAGAATACTGAGTACTAAATCCACTAATATAAAAATTATACAAATCGATGAGATGCCTCAACTTTTTTGGCTGATAATGTTTGGCATTAAGGCTGTCTAGACAACTAGCTAGAGCAGCTTCTATACATCTAGAGCATTTCAGTGATGTAACGTTCTGAGCTTCTGCCTTCTACTTCCATCACTTATGTCTTCACATTCTTGAAAGATATTCCCCTTTCAATGGAATAAATACATACTTCTCAGAGCATGAGCAAGCTTCTGTGCACCCTAATGGTTAAAGTAGTATTGTGGGAGCAGAGATATTGTTTTTCAGTTGCCATTCTAATTAATGCTCACTGTGAAGTACTTCATTACCAAAGCAAGATCAGGTATATCACAGTGGAACAGGAAAATAAATGAGTGCTCTAAACATGGAGAGAAAAGGTTTAGAAGTCTAGTGTATGTGTCCCTTTTTGTTCTTCCTTCCCATTCTCGTCTCTTCCTACACCCCCAACTCTTTCCTTTCAATAAACACAAGTTTGAACTTACAATTGCATTTGGGGATTGATTTGATTGCCCAAATATAAGCATTTGCTACTAGTTAGTATTTGCCAGCAATTGCTACTAGCCTCTTCCTGTCCTCTGAGATTGCTTATTGGATCACAAATCGCGTAGAAATAAGGGTAGACCTTTTGTACACTTACTTGTATGCTTAAATATCCAAAATACTGTGTTGAGAATATGTGGCAAGGTGCTGGCAGCCATGGGCTGAGGGGGTGGCCTCTGTGAGGAGAGGCTGGGCCCGTCTTGGACTGGACACAGCCGGTTCCAAGGGAGGCACCGAAGGGCCCAGCCGAACCCGCCACCCAAGGCGGTGGCACCTCTGTGATAATGTATTCAAGAAAGGGCAGAGAAAGGAGGAAAGCAACAAAAAAATCAGTGAGAAACAGCAGAGGAAACGCCAAGGTAGGCTGTCAAGGCCATCGGACGTTATCATTGAAACTTTCAGTTGATTCCACCCTACTGTGAATTATACCTCACTTTTCGTGGGGCCGTTTTGCTGACTGCCTGTTCACACTCTGAGCTGCTATAACAGTCAGGGTCAAGATTACATTATGTAATACCGTAAGGCCATTTACTCTTGAGAAATTGTACAAGCTCCAGCTGAGGAAAATGAGCAAAATGTCATTCTCCTACACCATCAAAATTAGGTATCTGCATCAATGCCAAATGTATCATATATTTCAATTACACTTATAGCTGATCTGTCACATGTCAAGGATACAAATAACCTTACTTCTGGATTCTGTGTTGCTATTTCTTAGGTTATCTGCCTATACCTGAAACTGCAAGGTCAGAACCGCAGTGACAGGTGAAACTGTTTATGTGCCATATTAATTAAACTTCTCAGCTGAATTGCCATTAGTTCTGTATGACATCATAGCCCGTTCATCATTATGCATTTGCCTTTTACACTTCTGGCAAGATAAAGCAATCTTAAATCAAAAGGTAACAGTGAGGAGGTGAAGTGAACCCATGCTATAGATTCTTCAATTGCGTCAAATCACGTGGTGTTTTCTGACTCTGCCTAAGCTTTATAGGAGACAACACTGTTTTAAGATTTTGTTTCTCTTCCTTTCAACAATGAAAACAAAAGTATTGAAAGCAAACAGACAGAAATAACGAAGTTTAAGGGATCTATTCATACAGCTTCCAAATTATCTGCATTACTATGATAGCCTTGAGTTTCATTATATATGACATTACAAATCTATAATTGACTATGAAGATGCTATTGGAACTGAATTCTGAATGTCCTGAGCAGAGAACTATGCCGCAAAAAATGTAATTCTTCATTTACTTCTACTTCATTTACTTAATTTTATTTATTTTATACAGATCACTAAGGCTGCACTTCAGCAGAGACAGAAACATCAAACTCAAACTGGATATCAAACTGAAACATACCCCTCAAACTGGATACTCTAGTGATGGCTCCCTTCTAAAACTCCTCAGCTGGCAGAAAGTATAGAATGGTAATAATTTTAAAAGGGACAACTGAATTTTATCTCTGCCATAGAACTGTGGAATTGGTTAAGCCTTATACTTTTCCAGCATTCTACATATTCCATTGCCCTCTAAGCCACTCTTGGGGAGGAGAAGTTAATATGACAATTAAATAGTTGAAATTAAATATTAAAAAAGGTTTTAAAAACATGGTTTAATTATTTTAAAAAATATATATCTGCCTGTCAGCAACAAAAGCCTTTTACAAATCTTATATCCTTCTGTCTAACAAGGAATTTATAATCACCTCTGGCACTAATGACTGAGTCACATAGCATGTAAAAAACCCTGATCTCTGCTGTAATTGTTTGATATTTCATATCCTGCTCTACAGGAATACATTTTAATGTGTGAAGTCCTTCCTTTAATTGAAAAATCTTTATTTGACTCAAAAGCAGCTATTCTTCATCTTTCTGTTTTCACAGAAATGTGAATCTATTTACTACTTTGTCAGGTTACCAAACAATACTGCTATTCACATCAGAGAAGATTTCACTTTCTGTATTTTCTTTTGGCAACTCAAATGTCTGTTCCTCTTTTGTTCTCATGCTCGTTGATACTGATTATCTTGCACTGTAACACTTTTAAAATTATTTAATGACCTAGAAATTATATAACTTTAACTCGTCGTTAAATGCTGAATAGGACTGTCAAAAGTCAGCAACAAATACTACACTTGGACAAGCTTCCAGAATCTCAGCTGGATGGCCATGGTTGGAGTTGCACTAATACAAAACAATGAGTATGGTACAATAAGTAAAAATACAATAAGTACGGAAGCATATACTTGGATGACGTTATATCCCTTTCATCTAGGGATGTTCATCCAGGGAAGAACAGAAGTTAAGAAATTAATTTAATCCCCAGCATTTTAATTTTATTTTCACCTGAAATAATATTTTATTTAGTTTTATAAAAATAATAAAGATGACTGCCTTCCCCATGTGTTTAGTGCCTTTGACATTACTTAAAAACCAACAGGTAGATGAAAATAGATCAATAATAACTCCCAGAGAAGGTTTTTCATTTAGCAAGACTGCCAAATTCTGTACTAGCCTCCATTTACCCCTATATTTGTTTATAGTACAATATTTTAATGTTGAGGGAGTAGCAGATAAAAGTTGTGTAATAATATTTCAGGATTACACCACCTGCAGGAGACAGCTTAAAAGGTCTATTTGGTAACCTTGCTTTTGTGGGTATGACCTTTATATGAGTTTCTATGCAGAAACGCATATTATCAGTTCTGCATTTTAGTAGCAAGATCTCCAGACTGTTTCCAAAAACTGATTACTTACATTGAACCTTTTAAAATGAAACTCATTTTGCTAGGTATATTTAAATATTCTTTTTGATTCAGGTAATATTGCTTTCAGAAGCAACTAAATCATTCATGTTCTCACCGTTTCTAATTTGCAAGACGTAGCAAATCTTGCTGTGAGAGAGGAATTCTCAGATTTTATGCCCTATTTGGTAACATGTGGAAAATCAGATGCAGTGAGGAAATAGACAGGATTGTTTCCAAATATTTGATATAAATCCAAAACCCCTCAAGCCCGAATTTATTTGGCAGGACAAACAATAGGAGAATAACATTGCCAAGACCCTGCTGTCTATTCCCCTGTGTGCTTAATTATTTTTGGTTGCTGATTACTGTTGGAATTTTTGTTTGTTTGTTTGTTTGTTTCTAGAGAAAATTCACCAAAACAACTGCTAAAGCTGTCAGTTCATTTTACAGAAAGCTGTGGATTTCTAATACTTAAGTCATATTAAGCAAAAATATCAGTAATGTCCAATTAAGCAATTTCAAATGTTATTTTATTAATCCATGTGAAAATGTCATTAAAAAGAAAAAAAAAAGTCTATGATAATTTTTCTCCTCTAGTCTTCCAGTGTGGAAGTGGAGCCTCAGATACACAGGCATCCATGAATTCTGTTCAGATGGACCGCAGCTTTGGCTTCCCTTCAGGACCTGTTGCCAGATGGACTACTAGAAATGTCCATAGAATAATATCTTTTGTTATTAAGTGATCAGATCTTAATACTAAGGACAAACAATTCAGATTAGACTATAATGCCACATACCTTCATAGTTACTGTGAGTCTTTGTAACAGAAATGTTAGACTCTGAACATCTTGATTTGGAAAAAAAAATGCATCGTTAATTTACTGAGACCCTATTTCTTTGTGATTACAAACCCACTTTCAGCACTGGTTCAGCTCGGTCTCTTTCTTCATATACTGAACAGTCTAAAAAAGAGTTGATCCTTGCTATGGTAGTTGTCTCATTTGTTATTTTGACCTCTTACGAATGCTAATTTTACATGGAAAAATAAAATATCTAGTGCTCATGTTGATACTATTAGCACAGGATTTACTTTCAGATCTTCAGAGCAGGATTTGGAATGAGAAGCATTTTTTCTACATACAGGCACTGTTTCCACTTCATTTTTTTCTATTATGGTAGTCTTGATGTTGGTATCTACAATGAGAGGAGCTGAAAAGAAGAGAAGGCACAAAGTCTGGGTTGCAATGACATCTACAGGGTGAAGTAACAGCAACAAGCAGCCAAGAAACTTTACAGTGGAAACACAAACCTAGATGAGGTTCTTAAAATACCCACACCTCACGAAAATTTTAAAAAGAACCCAGAAAGAAAGCACTACTTGAACATCTGGTAAGTCTTGCAAAGAGCGGAACTTCTGGATCTGTTGCCAACCATCCCAGTGAGAATGGTGAGTTAGATACATTACTGTTTGCTTATCTCCCTTCATATTAAATGGGGAGAAAATCAGACTGTGCTGCAGATGCTGCTGTGGCCAGTAATGGGAGGTGCACCACTGAAGGAGGAATTATGTTCAGCCTTAACAACGCACACGGAAGAAAACAATGATTTTCATAAACAGCAGATTCTTTCCTAGCTGTGCCTGACCACCTCCTTTGTTCCATGTGAAGAGCCTTGAGGCAAGTCTCCAGGGTCTGATCTATGTCAGAGCACTAGCAACAGCGAAAGCCCATGCAAATAGTGCCAAAGTCTGTTTTAGTAGCTCTGGTAGGACTGGGACCTTACACAGAATCTGCCCTGTGGTCATGGTAAATATGAAGAAGCCAAGCTGAAGCAAATTAAAAAAAAAAAAAAAGGTTTTGGATAGTCCCTCCAAAAACGTTTTAAGACTGTGTTTTAATATTAGTGAAATTATAAAATTTAGTTATTCCCAATATTTTTTCAAAAGAAGATTTGTCTCCTAGTGAGATGCGTAAATCTCTTAATGTTTTAATTATTTTCCTTAGGAAAAAAAAAAAAATGTCCACCACATATTTTACTTAAAGCATCACAGAATATTTCTCCTTAAATCTAAGTACAATTCTTACACTTTCTGGAAATTAAAGATTTCCTGCTGCTTATAAAATGAGAATGTAGCAATCAGCTAAATTCAATACTCCCAGTCATATCTTTGAGACTTGTCTTTATGCTGTGCACAACACTCTAATTTTATCAACAGAAACATAAGCATGTTGGCAATGTGCTCTGTAGTAAACAGCTCGGCAGATGCAGTTAACATTGTGGTCTGTGAAACCTGAATTTCATTGTTCACTGGACAGCAAACAGGAAACTGTAACTTCTATAAAAGATATGGTATGCCAATTTAAATAATTTACCTTGCAAATAAGATTAGTAGGTGACACTATTTGTGCATTGTGGTTTTAAAACTCTTTAGAAATGTCATAATGTTGACAATAAAAGATTTTATCTAATATAGATCCCTTTTATGAAGTTTATGAGTTGTTTTTCAGATTTTTTTAGGAACCTTTTTTTAAGGGATTTCTAGCTATATCAGCTGTGTATGTGCATGCGCATGTGTAGAAAAACAGCACTATTTCATGGAGCTATTTAATCTGAGTGAAAATAATTACAGATGGATACTGAAATTTATTAGATAAAAGTTAAAGTTCTCTTAAGTCTTTAGATAGTAGCTGAAGTGGTACAAATAGGAAGCAGATAAAAAAGTAGGTGAAACAAAAATACGCTGATTTATTTTAATGATTATCTCTTCACTCTGATTTTTGACATTTTAATTTCTAGATTGCACGTATGTTCAAAGCATTTCATGGTGCAGCCAAAGAAAGAAATGTTGTGCTGAAGCAGAAGTTGAGTCACCCAGTTCAGTACTTTTGTAGCTGTTAGAAATGCATTAATTAATTAATTATTAGATCTACAAATGTATAAAACCACCCTAAATAAAGTATTTCTATGAAAGCCATTCACATTATGAGTAAAGATACATAACTTTTTTTTCCCCTTTCATATATAAACAGTCCACAGAAGCCCTGTTTCCTTTTGACGAGGGGTTGCCTCCCTGCAGAGTTCTTTCTGAAAAACACAGAGGTATTTTATAGAAATAAAAGTGAAGTAACAGAAGAACAGGGATACAATCTACAGTCACACAGAAATTCCCTGTAGAAGGACGGATTCATAATCTCTCCAGCTACTTTAGCTATAAGTGACTGCCCTACGTACCCTGCAGTCTTGAGGCCATCTACCGTTAATACTGGTTGTGGTCCTCCTTCCTGCATGATGAGAGATCTGCTACATGTTTCAGTGGTAGAACTTTTATCTCATTTCAGTGTTCTTTGGGTGGAATTGGAGCAGGAGAAGTGAATGCTTGCAACCTAAAGCAAGTGAACAAAGACCAAACGCCTCTTTCAGGGGATGCCAATCTCTTGCAAGGACCAGTGAATAACAGGTTATAAGTTGTACCTATAGCATGACTATATTTTAGTCCTTCATGGTCTTTTGACATGACTTGGACTTAAAATAAAAATAGATTGTTGAAAAAGTGTTTCAATTCATCAGATCTACCATACAAAGTTAACTCTAATAAGCAACCCTTTTGAAAGGCATCAGTACCTATACACAGAAATAAAAGTGAAAATCCAACAAGCTGTTTCAAATGACAATTTCGACTTTCAACTGTCTAGACAAATGCTACGACCAACACTAAGACAGATGCTAAGATTCCTCACTGTTTAAAGCAACAGGCATTTACAGGCTTCTTAAATTGGCACAAGTATTTTTCAAACAGAGGTGAATACAGTTGATGAAAATAATGCTCTTAATTGATTCATATTTTGGGAGTGAGGAGAATGCCTTTTATCACCAAACAGGGCTTTAAACAGATTAAGAAAAGCAATAAAACAGGACCCAGATGACTCACATCGTCACGAGTTTACCCACAATTTGTTAGTTCATTAAACTTACTTAAACTAAATTACAATGTTAGTTCCATATGGAGCTGAGAGGCTTGACAAATCACTGAAGAAAAGAAAAAATACAGCCAATGGCAATTAGTTGAGAAAGACAGACAGCCAAATAAGGAGATAAAAAATGTGTGTTACACTTGTTCTACAAAGTAGTTACCTAAAACTTGCTTCAGTCATTTTAGACCCATGAGACCCAGAATGGCCTCCGTTGATCTAAAACCACAAGACTGAGTTTATTCTTCAAGTTCCTTTTTGAACCAACACATGCTTTTTATCTCTCCTTGTGATTTCTTGCCTCAGAGATACCTATTTAGCTTGAGACTAGAGACAGTGCCCTGAGAAGTTATAGATCAAAACACTAATAGTTTAAATAGTTTAAACACACTTTTTAGATAGCTTTTAAGTGGTTGTTAACTCTTTCAGTACCAGCTAATTTCAAAATTATATATGAAAAAATATTTAGACAGTGCATTTCCTTTAGCTTTCCCTTCTAAAAATTTCATTTCTAAATACTAAAATTTCATTTCAAAATTTGCAGCAATGACTCTGTCTTCAACAAAACCAGAACCGTGTTCTAAGGCGTGGTTCAAGATAAGTTCCCACTTACTGAAACTGAAGATTGAGTGGTCTTTGAAGCAAGATATAAACCACGTATTCCACTGCTTTTGTGAATTTTACTTCAGTAAGGTCAGTGTAAATACCCAGAAAATAAAAAAAAAGTCTTACACTACTGGAAGATTCATTATACAAATTGCAAGGCAGCAGATAAAAGTTTTGTGGAGCAACTAGCATGTTTTTGTCCATTATTTTCATCAGCCACAGTTGTTCAATGAAGTTGTGCTTCCTATTTTTTTTCTCATAGGCTCTGTGCTGTTATTTTTCACCATCTACATTTTGATGGACTCACTTAAAAAAAAAGACTTAATTTTTTTACACTACCTGCAGAAGTTGCATAAAAATTAAAAAGTAGTGAAATGGTTACAATATTTTACCTTTTTACATGTTCTTCTTTAAGATTGCAGTGCTTTATCTTGCATTTTGCATTGCCAGAGGCAATCTAAAATACCTGTCCCTTCCTTATCACTGATCATTTAGACACAAACGGAATAGTTTCCTCTAAAGACTCCCTTAAATTATGAATCAGAAGGCTCTTTTACTTGCAGTAGATTTTAAGATGAGTAGGTCAGATGGCAGATATACTTAAAGTTGAGGTACCAAGCTTACAGTTGTACTGTCTACAGAAGCAGTTACCTAAGAAGGATATAGAATTTAGCTGGGAGAGGAAGGCTGAAAGATGCATATTATCAAACCATGTTCCTGTTGAAGTTAGTAATTATTTTACCATTAAACCGGTGAATATTGTGAGCAGTGTTGACTGCTCTCAAAATTCCTAGGTGAGTTATTTTCAAAAGCTAAACAGATTTTAGAAAGTAAAGACATTAGACTAATATGCATATATATGTGAATATAGCAGCTCTAAAATCTTAGAGACAAGACCAGTAACATCAAGTTACAGATTTAGTTATGTCTTTACTAATCTAAGCCAAAATCTACTAAAATCAAGATAGATAGCACAACTGAATTTTAGTAAAGTTTATGAACTTCTCGTGTTAGAGGTCCATACATATAGATTTTTTTTTACAGAAAAAAAGCTAATGCGTTTGCATGGAATACAGAGTTATATTAATATTTGCCCTTTTCAGGTCAACAAAAGTTCTTCTGCACATATATGCACATATGCAGAGTGGGGTGTCAGCATCAGAAATTTTAACAAAGAATATTGAAGCTTCATATATATACTGCAGCTGTGTAGCTTAATTGTGACTCTAGAACCAACGGGAAGGGTGAAGATACATTAATATTTTTTCATACTTATATAATATTTCACAGAACTTTCTAAATATAAATTATGATCTAGTGCCTGCCAAGGATCAAATGGAAAACACGTATGTATTAGTAAGTGTATTTTATTTTTGTGAATTCGTCAGAATGGGTTAGAAACTCAGTCAAAATATGTGACAAACCACAGTATTCTATGAGATCATTGGCTAAAATACTTTTTTCCTCTGTATTTGTATATAGTCTCATTTTTCTAACACATGTAGTGTGATTTCATTGTCTCAGTACCTCAGTTTTGCAATAAAAATATTTTACCTTTCACATAATAAACAAATTCCCTGTCAGTTTCAGAGAGCTATAATAGAATCAAATTGTGAAAAAAATACAGAGATTCTGTACACAGGAAAAAGTCTTTTCACTAGCATTTTGAGTCTGATCTACACCATTTTTGGAAAGAGACTATTTACCAAGAGTAGTGCAAGAATTCCAACTTTTACAGTACTGAAAGTGAAGAAAGTCTTGGCTTTTTGTTGCATTTGTCAGGTATGGCAATTGAGTGAAGCTCTCACAAAATATTAAAGGATTATAGTACTTAAACATACCTGCCCTTAAAAACAAACAAACAAACAGAAAAAAAAATAACACTCCAAAACTATCAAAAGATCCCCATGTACTCAAGTGAGAAGTGGGGCAGAGTATCTGTTGTCTTGTCATTCGCCAACCCAGCCCAAACCATGACACTGATGAAATTTTAACTAGATTCTTCTGCCAGCACCTTTGATCTTTGTACGAGGAAGAAGTAATTTGACCAAGGCTTTGTGAAGTTATCTTATTAAGTATCCTCAGTGAAAGTGCTAGGTTATTTGCTCCAAGATAATTCAGAACCTAAATTTTAGTCTGCTACTGATTATTCAGTAAGTTATAATAACAAAATAATGATTTATAAGTGACATGAAAATGCACAGTGTTAACCTTTGCAAAATACTTTGAGAAAATGGTTATGAAAGGCTCTATGGAAATAGAGGGACTAATTGATCTTAATGGATTCTCATAGAACAGAGAGACAGCACATACTGTAATTCAACAAATTACCTGCTGTTTTGAAGCCTGTGTTGTGCTGGAGTGGACGGATAAGCCTTTAGTGGAAAGTGAGTTAAATATCATTCCTTGATTAACTATCGAGTATGATTTTTTTCCAAAGGAATGTCTGCAGTGACAAGGCTGCAGTCTTTCTGATCTTTATAGACATTGTTGTCAGAGCACAACAGGCACACCTATACAGCTAACTTATGATCATCACAGAAAAGCTATAGTTACTGAAGAGATACAGTTAAATGGTTTTATATTTTGGGGGAGACAAGTCCAATAAACATGCTAAAAAATGTTATGTGAAAAAACTTTTCTGAAACATTTATAATCTTTGCTAATATATAGTTTCTCAAACTATGTGCCTTTCTCCTTTCCTGAATATATTAGTCAGGCTTGTCAGTCTGCTGTAGGCTGCTACTGTACTCCAAAACTCCAAAAGGCCATTTCACATCCTCTATCCAAATTCTCTTCCATATATTCAAAACTGGCTCTAAAAAATAGCAGAGGCAAAGATTTGTCAATCTTCAGTCTCACAAGGCAGCAAAAAAGTACAAGCACCTTTGCCACCTGTAGTCACATAGAGGTTGCTCCATCTTCTAATTTCTAAGAGCTTATATATAAGATGTGTAGGCCCAGCTTTAAACGTCAGGAAACATAAACAGCTACCTTCAATAACACAAATTAGCTTTAGAAAAGCGTTTCCTAAAGAAAAAGACGTTTATTGTGTGGAGGCAGGATTGTTACCACTGTTGGTCTGTGGACTCAAGAGATTTATTCTTTTTTTTATTCTTTTGCATTTACATGTGTTTGGAAGGTGGTGTGGTTATTCTCTTTTTTTCCCCTATATGCAACACACCTTCTTCTTTGAGCTTGTTTTGTTTGTGTGGGTTTTTTTATGGAGCACATTTCTAAAGGATATGTCACTCCTAAGACGTAGAATACAATAAATAAACCAGAAAGATACCAAATTATTCAAGCTAGCTTTGTGTAGCATGAAAAATGTGTTTCTCTTCTGGATTTTATTTTGGAATAGATCTTTAAATTATTATGTGGAAGCCACTGAGAAAGTAAAATGAAGTATTTCTCTGTACTTGAAGCTTCCTAACTTAATACTTCGTGAAGCATAAAAATTGGAGCTGCAGCTGTGTAGATACCTTTCCATGAGTTTCAAAGGCATAGCATAAGAAGACAATGCACATAATTGTACAGAGAATTGTTTTGTGTCCTCTGATCCTCCCATAATGGAGTAGATAATGAGCATTCTATTAATTTTCTAAAGTGGTTCATAATTATGAGACTCTTTCAGACTCTACTTGGGAACTTGACTCAGTCATAAACTGTGGAATTTAAAGTCAAGATTGGAATGAACAATTTGTCACTAAAAGATTTAACCATGAGGCCACAGGTCTCAAACTTACTTGACAACAGGTAAACGTAATTTTCAATGACTGAGTAGAATATTTATTAGATAATATAGGTGTACCTCCCCATCACTTACAAATGGTATGTCTTTCTCTTGTATTATGCTTCAGTTTCCTCTGCCCTTCTGAGTCCTAAGGTAAGTGGGTTCACTCCAGAAGAGTGCACAAAAGGCCATCAGTACTCCAAATCCTTTTCCAGGAGGACTACAGTGGTTTTTTTCCCCTCACTCTTAGGTCCACTTCCAGCATGTTATCAAACATACAAAAATGACTTGTACTTTCTTCAGTGGTTCACAGTTCCATCCAAATTTACCATATATATCATTTTTCACACATTTTGGGTACTTGTTCTTTGGATTTTTTATTACCACTAAAACTGCTTTTACTGCAGTTCCCAGGGTTGCATCTCTTTAATAACCAGTAAGTGCCCATTGGGTAGCTGCTTAAAACCCCAGGAACTCCATCATTATTTTGTGAGTGTACTTTCAAGGCTCCTACTGTCACACCATGGAGAATACTCCACTAAGGTGCATATTATTCAAGGTTCATAGGTAGTTCCTTCTGTACAGAAGAATCATAGAATCATAGAATCATAGGGTCATAGAATCATAGGGTTGGAAGGGACCTTAGTAGATCATCTAGTCCAACCCCCCTGCCAGAGCAGGGCCACCTTAGAGCAGGTTACACAGGAACGCGTCCAGGCGGGTTTTGAATGTCTCCAGAGACAGAGACTCCACCACCTCCCTGGGCAGCTTGTTCCAGTGCTCTGCCACCCTCAAGGTAAAGAAGTTCCTCCTCATGTTTAGGTGGAACTTCCTATGCTCAAGTTTGTGCCCGTTACCCCTTGTCCTATCTCTGGGCACTACTGAAAACAGTAGTTATTACTACTAAGAAACAGTTGTTATTACTATCTATGAGTTAAAAAAATACCTAGAGCAATAGGCAGTATGCGACAACTGTGCAACAGCTAAAACAAGGTAAATAACAGTTCTCTGTACCTGGGATAACTTTTGTTACAGCTAAGTAAGATAAACCACAGATAGGCCAAAGCAAGTTTTTAGAAAGTCTGATAAGCCTTATGGCCTCTGTTGTTACCTTAATGTAGTACTGTATTTACTGGGTTGCTAGGCTACATACGACTATGGACATAAGAGCTATTATATTTTACTTTTTTTAAAGTAGTATTTCCACATTCGACAAGCTGACATCCAAAGGCATTTTAAGAGCACAGAGGAAACAGAACGATGAGCACAGATGGTCTTACCAGGTGTCAAGATAACTCTTCTCAAGGACCAAACACTTAACCTGAAAGAAGATAATCTCTGCTGAGTGGCAGTAAAGACCACTACCCTGCCGTTTCACAAAACGTTCTCATCTGATGACCTAGAAAAGACAAAAAAATATTTTTCAGTTTCTCTTTGCATTTATCGTTCTTCTAAGCCTTTATTTGTGGGAAAAAGGAAACATAGTTATTTGTTTCCTCTGTGAACAGAAGTTTTAGTAACATCAGCGTGTGATTTACTCACAAGGTCTCATCAACTAAATGAGGAAATAAAATCTGAACTTCAGGAAGCATGAAGTTTGTGACACTCCTAGATTTTGTAGAATTCAAATGTGGCATCTTTGATCTGTTTGTGGCTTAACCTATCCGCTTCAAATGAAAGCTCTTTTTTTAAAAATTTTTTTAACTAATCTAGGAATCCTGCCTTTACACAAATAGGATATTTCATGTCACTTTAGAATGCTCCCAACTAACAAGAACACTCGAGACAAAACATCGCTTAGACTCAAAGTCTCTCCTGCTGACAGCCTTTTGCTTCAGAATGAATTGTCTCCTTTCCTACCACATTCGCAGAACTCTTGTTGGCCATACAAGGTAAGTAATTAAACGTCCATCCAATGAAGCAGATAGCAGCTAACTCCACAATCAAGCAACATCCGATAATAGCAACAAAAGCATTTCATTATTAGAGCCTACTCTATTTGATGTCAAGGTAGTTCCATCTGTTTTCTGCTCATGACCGGAATGCTTGTATCTGATCTAACTTTTGGTTTGACTAATGAGAAAAATTTCCAGTTTCAATTAGCCTTTAAAGCCATAAAGAGACAAAGATTTCTTAACTCTTCTGAGAACACATTTGGCACCAAAATATCCTTATCCTTCTTTTCACTGCTTTTCACTGGGAATTTACCACTGAATCCCATGATAAAAGAACTATGTTCTGGGAAAATATGGCAAAGTCTCAAATGAAAATGAGGAAGGCCAGTTGAAAAAGTAATGACACATAACAGTTCTAAGCAATTTGAGAAACTGGTCATAAAATAGAAATAGCATCTTTCCATAAGATTATAAATTTATCAACAATTTGCACATTATCATTATTGTAATTGTTACTATTACAAATCTGGCTTGTTTAATGGTACTGAAAAAAGAGATTTTTCTAGTATCAAATTGTGAGTTTAAATAACTTCATGACATAAGAAAAATAAACCATAGGGATAAGATTTGTAGTAAGAAGTGCCATTTAATTCAGTTTTATGTGTGCTTAGATTGGCTCATTTGCCACAAGCTTTAACTGTAGGCAGAGCCAACATACCTCTGTTCCTGCTTGTGAATACATGCCCTTACTGGTGATTACTCTGGTAGCTCTTCCCTATTCATTTAGAACTCTGTCGAAGGCAAATCCCTAGTTTATAACACAACCAGGTTCTCTGAGGATCACTGGTATATGAGAAGAGATGTTATATCAAATCCTCTGGATTTTTAAAAATGACATCTGATTTCCCTCAGTTTTAAATCCAGATTGCCTTAATAATATGACTTAAACAGCATAGGCTTCAGGGAGAAAACATACAAGGAACCTTTCTTCTACTACAAATATGTATTTCAATTAAAGGTATTCTGATAATTCATAAAATAACAGTTTAAAACTGATGGTATTCCCAAACTTTATTTACAAAACTTTCCCTAGTCTGTTTCAAAATTATAATTGCCAATCCGTTATTTAAAATAATCATACCTACCTTGAGGCCTACCTAGATCTTCTCATTAGACTTTGTAAAGTCTTCATATGTACACAAAGGAGCACAAGTGTAGAGTTTATATTTTACATAATCCTCATCTGAAGAGAAGGAAGAAATTTCTTCAGTTCTTGATAACATTAATTTAAAAGCAGCTTTTACAAGTGGTTTTACTAAAGAACACACATTACAGAAGAGGGAATGAGTGAAGAGGTCAGAAGTGGCTTGATAATTACAATGTACTTAAACATATCCTACACTTAACACCCCAAACCAGAGGAGAACAAAAGGTAGATATTTTTCCAAAGGACTGTTTTCCATTAAAAAACCCCCCAGATTATGGAAAGGAAAACATTGATCAGAATCATTCTAATTGTGACAAAATACATGTGCATTGTGGAAAGAATTGAAAACAGTTAAGAAAAAATTAAGTGCTTAATTTTGACATTTTAAAATATATTTAGTTTCCTTAGAAATACTCTCATTTTGAAGTCTACTTTCTCATCTAGAGTAGTTAAAATGTGGAAAAAAAGGGTAGTGATGTACCTATTTTTTACTAATTTTTGTAATCAGATATCTCTGGCTTCTTGAATACCATATATAATTAATTTTAGATATTGTTTACATTCTTCAAATGGTCAGGCAATTGTTTGCTCAATTTATGTCTGCATGCTTTTCAGAGGTAATTGTGTCCTGTTTTGTTGAGGATGGTGGAAAGCAATTTCTCGGTCTAACCAAAGGAAAATGAAAAGTACATGTCTGCATGACTTCATAAATAAACTTGATGTTCATATGTGATGACTGTGCTTATATTCAGCATTATTTTCTTTTTTGTTATCAAAGCAATTTAATTATTAACAATGTACTTATATTTGCAAGATAGTCTTTAGAGAATTTGAAGATGGATGGTTAGGATGCCATCACCACTAGTTCTACAAGGAAGCACACAGACACTATTTTCAGCTTGCTTTAAATGTTGGTATAAGGGTGTGATAATAAGGTGTATTGACTCTCTTAGCCCTACTAAAAGAAAAATTTTGAGCTGGGTAAATTAATCATTGTAGACAAAACATTTCAGTGATCTGCTGTTCTTCGTTTGCATCAGTGTTCAACCGTTTGCTTTGTTTTTGAAAAATAAGTAGGTTACGATTATGGGAAAAAAAAAAAAAAAGTGATTGCTACAAAACCTTTTTAGAGCAAAAATATAGAAACACTGACAGTATCAGCATGACTATTCCATGCTGAATTCACAGTTGAGCTGCAGATTATGTTACAGAACCTGCACTTGCAGCCCAACAAAGCCAACCCCATCCTGGGCTGCATTAAAAGCCCCGTGGCCAGCAGGGCGAGGGAGGGGATTCTCCCCCTCTGCTCTGCTCCGGTGAGACCCCACCTGCAGTACTGTGTCCAGCTCTGGAGCCCTCAGCACAGGAAAAAACATGGATCTGTTGGAATGAGTCCAGCAGAGGGACACAAAGACGATCAGAGGCTGGAGCCCCTCTGCTCTGAGGACAGGCTGAGAGAGCTGGGGTTGTTCAGCCTGGAGAAGAGAAGGCTCCAGGGAGACCTTGTTGCAGCCTTTCAGTGCTTAAAGGGGGCTACAGGAAAGGTGGAGGGGGGACTCTTTATCAGGGAGTGTAATGATAGGNGCGGTGGCGTGGAAACCACACTGTGAGGAGAGTTGAGCACTGAGCAGGTTGCCCAGGGAGGTTGTGAAGTCATAGCCCGGAGCAGCTACCCTAGCTGAACCTCTCTGAGCAGGGATTTGGACTAGATGATCTCCAGAGGTGCCTTCCAACCTCAGACATTCTGTGATTCCGTTTGCTTGTACAGATGACCGCCGCTCTCCTAAGAGGAAGACATTAGGTAAATTGAAGAGAAATTCTTCAGACTCTAAGTGGAAGTGTATGTGGAAGGAGAGAGTGTCTGCTCCCTCCCTCTCTCCTCTATCTTGTCCAGGAACATTTTAAAGCAAAAGGGGATAAGAAGAAAAGAGGGAAGCCAAAAAACATACTGAGACACAAGCCTAATCAAGAAATTATAAGGGAGGCAATAAAGAGAACCAAAGCTGGTCAGTAACCAACTGATGAGCATATGTCGAATGTGGGAATGTTTATTTCTACAAGATTATGTGATCAAGGACCTTGTCAAAATGANACACAGAATATCACTACTCCACTCCAGTGACAGTAGGACACTGTTACGTATCACAAAGATTTTTAGGGGACCACAGCATCTGTGAGAAAGGCTGAGGGAGCAGGAACTGTTCACCTGGAGAAGAGAAGATGCAGGGGCATCTTATGAATGTGTATAAATACCTGANTATGACAAGAAGAAGGGGAAAATAATAAACAAAACATGCAGAGACACAGAGCTAACAAAAAAAAACCATAAGGGAGAAAGTCACTGGAAATAAATCTGGTCAGTCACACTAATTGATGAGCTACCAAGAAACCAGGCAAAGCAGGAGCTTGTGGATGATAATGATGCAGACCTGAGGGTCCAGGGCATTGCAGAGGGTCGTTGGAGTTATGCAAATTGATGGAGAGGGGGCAGGAGGAGAGGATCAGGGAGGAAGAAGGGAAGGATGGCCAGACAGGGGTATAAAAGGAGTCGGTAACTCGTAATATGGAGCTGGTCAGTACGCTTATCTGACTGAGCCTTATCACCACAGTCCATCCTGTCTTCTTACTAAATATTTTTTTTGTTGTCTCTCTGCATAATCTCACTCTCTCTCCCATGTGTTTTTGAAGACCTGTCATTTAATATTTAGAAAATGTTCCATCAAAAGAAACATGCAATTGCAAGGCATTAAAGGACTTCTCAAAACCTAGAATTTGGACAACAGAGGGTTATCCTTTTAAAGAGAATTTATGTTAGGTCAGGTATATATCAATCAATTCTTGTCATTTGTAATTAGCAGTTATATATAGCTCTTGTGAAATTAAATGTATCCCTGCTGCTTATATGAATACTGCAGTGGTGGGGGAAAAGCTCACTTGGCATCAGTGAGGAAAATTCATCCCACAACTTATGAAGTACCCAGGGAGCGCTTTGCTGTTTCCTTATTATGTTCCATTTGAGCTCTGTAAAACTCACACAATGCAAAACATAAAATCCTGTATTATTTACGATTTCTACTGCTTCACCACTTACAGTAAAAAAATTTATACGTGAAACTATTTCCTAGACCACTCTGTGTCTAATATTGTTTATAAATTTTATATTCTTTTTCTGACTGAGTTTATTATTTCAGTGTACAGGACAGCTAAAATCCCTGGAAACCACTGCCCACTTGACTAGGAATAGACATGTGAAAATGCAGGTTTATTGGCACTGTATATGACCAACTGAAACATGAAATACTTCATCTGCATTCCTAATAAAGTCTGCCTTCTTTTCTTGGGTCTTAAACAATGGCACAGGAGTTTCATTAAAACTTTGTGGTTTCATAGTGACAAAATACCAAGAATAAAATAAGATGGTTGAACCTAAACTAATGCAGTTTCACTGAAAGCATAAGGATTGTTGGTTTATAAACAACATAGAATAATATATATGACAAAGTTCTCTGGAACCCCACGGTTTCATCAGTAACAGACAGAATGTGAATTTTGACTTTCTCATCAATGGTCTCATTTTGTGCTGTGTTTTTGTCCCTTTCAGTTGGCAATTTTACAGATTCCACTGCCCTTTTCTTTTGCAATTGACAACTTATGACAGGTGCAAAGAATGCATAATCAGTTAAAATAAAACAGAAATTACCGTGGGAAAGCATTTAAATGTTTTTGCTTTTTCTACTGATAAATATACTTTTGTCTTTTACACAATATATTTATCTTAAACTCTACTGCTTGCTTTTTTTTTTCATTTTTTTTCCATTTTTTAAATTGCTTTCTCCCCCATGTAGGTAGAAAAAGATAAACAGCTGCATTCAGCCATATACCTCATAGGCTGTATCTCAGCTGCTGAAATCTGGAGCATTTCCAAGCTTTGGGGTCCTGGTACAGATCCTTCTCTATGGCCTTACACCAATGCTGGACCAAAGCCTGCATGCACAGAATTCCACTTCACTGCTGCAGAGGGGAAATACAAGCACAGGAGTTGGGAGAGAGCCATCATACATTTCCCAGGTGAACCAAATCCTCTGACTCTGTAGGAAGTAAGCTGTTTTCCTACATCATACTAGTTTCAGTGAACCTTCAGCGGGTTGGAACTAGATGATCTTTAAGGTCTCTTCCAAACCAAACCATTCTATGATTCAGCAAAGGGCTTACAGATTAAGACCACAGCTACAGAATTTCTAATTTAAAATACTGTGGTGCCTGCAAAAAACAAAATCTTTGCAAACAATTATGGAGTGGAGAATATAGCCATACAACTCCCAAAGAGGAAGAAGAATCAGAATTTACCCTCTGAGCATTTCCTGATTCTGTGCTTCCTGTTTTGTTAAAGAATGGATATGCAGTGTATTTGTTTTTTAACATTCTTTCAGCTGTTTCAGTTCACAGGTCGGCAACAGCAAAGACATGAGCCCCCACACCTAACTCAGCTAACGCCAGCTAACTCACAGGAGTGAGACCACCGAAGCTGCTTCTGCTTCAGAATGTAAAGGAGTGGCAGGGGATTCACCAGTCCTTAGAGCTAAGGGTGTACATAAGTGAGTGATTTCTTCTTTTTGGAAGGGAAGGCATTTTATGACTGTTTTTATTTTTTTAAATTATTTCTCACACTAGATTCTCGATTCTCATTAGAATGGGATGAGAAGGGGTTTTATCAGTGTTTTTGTTTTTTATTATTTCTCATGTTAGATTCATGATTCTCATGGATGCTAGATACATATATGTGAGCGGTGTCAGTGAAGAAGAAATAGCCAAAATATTTCCATTTCAGAAAAGCCTCTCTGTAAAAAGGGGAGAACCAGAAAGGCAACAGGAAAGAAATCTCGAGATAATCAAACAAATTAAGTTTCACCAATTTTGTGCATGAAGCATTAAACAAATCAAATTTAGAAAATAAGTTATCCTGACTTTTGAGGACTCCCTAATCTGATATTTGCAAGTTAAAAATAATTTATTTAAAAAAAAGAAAAAAGAAAAAAAGAAGAATCTTCACTGCAACTTCTCTAACGGAAGCTAAAAATATAACACTCTGCAGCAAAACTCAGAGCACCAAATGAGCTAACACAGCCCTAGGGAATTTGTAACAGTAAGTTTCATTATTAGTTGCTTTTGAATTTTGAAAAATTTCAGAGACAATCAGAATTATTTTTCTTACTGTACAATTGCTCTTTTCTTCCTCCCAGCCACACAGCCATTTACTGCTATTAACCTCTCAAATTCATGGTGTTCAAGTGTACATTTGGCAAATTCTTTGCATCCCAGTAGAAACTGAGAAAGATAACCCCAAGAAACCTCCTGGAGTACCTTTTTTTCACAAAATACGGTTAAACATTTTTTTCAAAATATTTTTAAATGAAATTTTAGTACATGAAACTTAACTTCTGAAATGTTTGTCTTCTGTAGCTAAAATGCTTTTGTCACAAACATATATGGATGCACTAACTTTGGACAGCATCTCAAAGTTCCACAGATTCAAGGATGCTTCAATCCTTGCAAGATACCTGAATGAGGATCTGGAAGAGTGCATCTCTTTCCACCAACAAAAGAGGGAGTCCAGGGTACTTCCTTGTTTAGGTATTACACCTGAATGCCTTAATTTGAATGCCTGACCTACCTGCCTACATATTCCGTGCGAGGAGAAAATGACATATCTAGTCTAACATCAAAATGTGGTCTATTAAATTTAAAAAAAAAAAAGAAAGAAAATGTAAACATTAAATAACAGTTTCACTTCTTGAAGTCATAAAATAGACTAACTTTAAATGTCTGTACTTCTGATGTTCTACTGAAAACGTAGATTTTTTGATCATTCCACTTGTTAAATCATTTTGATGGTCCTGCGTAAGTGATGCGCAAAACATATTTTAGGATTCCAGAATTAACCTTAGAATTTTTTTTTTAATGAGTCAACAATTATTTTAAAATCAATTACCACTATAAAGTAAGACTCCATAACACATAATTTTAACAAAAAAATACTTCTTTTATAAAACTTTTGTTTATTCTTAGCATTATTAAATTTTTACCATCTCACCAATATTCTAGGATTTCGTATGCGTGTTTATGTATGTACAGGTATTTAAGTAATGGAATTTCACTTGTTGGAAAATTAAACTGGAATTGGAAAATTAAATAAGCAGTTGTATTGTTATTAAAAAGGTAATAAAAACATCCCAACTTATAGATATTTTTCAAAAGAACAAAATCTCTATGTCCATATAAACTCTTCTACACAAATGTCATAGTGAATAGATTAGTGAAGTGAAAACAAAACATTTCTATGTATTGCACAGAATTAATAGTAGACTGAACTGTTGAGGGAAGGTGTATGTGTCACATAAGACAGTGCAAAGAAGAAAAAATTCAAAGCACAAGGCAAAGTGTGTGAAATCAGTGTAAACCGCAGACTCTGACCTTGGGGAATAACAACTGAGCCTCTCCACATCAATTAGTGAAGGAAAGAAAATCCTACTTGAAGTTGAATAACTGCAAGGATATTAAACTGAACAGATCCATGAAAGGATGTTAGAGAGTGACGAAAAGTTTCTTGACCTGGAAAATTGTTGCAGTGCTGTATAGCCTGAGAAGGGAAAAAACCAAAAAACAAAAAAACCCCTACTTTAAGTTATGCATAAGATTATGACAGAACAGTATATTACAGCTCACTAACTTTTATAATCTATTACAGCAACTTAATAATAATCTTTCGAGCATTTTGTCTTTTATTCCACATGTGCTATCTGAGAACTCCTATCTCCTCAGTCAATCTTCCTAGACAGAGGAGACAAAGGGACACATACGCCTGTAAGGAAAGACCGACAATCTTTGACATCAACCTTGTTCATAACTTAATCCTCCTGTTCACATTTTATTTTCTGTCCTCTTTTCCTTTGCCTTCGACTCCCTTCCACACCACTCTGTGCACAAACGATCTGCCACATTTAGAGGCCAGTACATACTCAGATTTTTTGTTGTACTTTCCATAACAAAATAAAACTTAACATTAATTTCATTTTCGTCTGCATGTTAGACCCAAAAGATTTAGCTTCCTCTGTGCTCATTAAGGAGGAGTCAGGAGTAAGACCATGAAAAGAACTATGACATTTTATCACTAGCTCAAATGACCTAAATACTCTGCACTTGACCCATAAATCACATCAGTCTTTTCCAAATATACGTACCTTAAAGTGAACGTAAAATACTGATTTAAAAATGTACTTCGAAATTCACTGTGTAGCACACAGAGAATAACAATTCAACAACTTAAAATCTTTCTTTCACACTTTTTGCTGCTTTTCTTTCAAGAACTCTTTATTTTAGGATTCAGCTGCTCAAAAATAGGAACAGAAAGGTAGTATGGACTAAATTAGTGTAATTATAATGTACGTATGAGAAGAAAGCACACCCATTTACTTGATTTAGATTTAGGTAGAGTCAAAATAAAAGTCAGAACTGCATGACCAATGAAAGTTTAAAATATTGTCTATTCTTAACTATAGTAAAATGAAACACACTAGTATTTTATAATAAATTAAAGGCCAAGTTATTATGTTTAAAAGCATTATGTGTTTCTGTTTTGAATACAGTGAATTTCTAAATAAATTGTTATTACCTTAATGGTGATTTTCACATCAGAAGAAAAAAAATTTTCTTGAAGACTATTGATTTTCCTGTAAAGGTATACAGCTCCTAGTGTAAATATTATCTTTGTCACTCAAAATATTTTATACAGTTATCATGTGCATTAATATGGGGGAGACATTATGAAAAGAAATATAATCTTGAATTTTCTTTCCTCAGAATTACAGACATTTGAACTCAAACTGCATCTGCTAGAAATCAAAGTTGTTTTAGTAACCCCTCAAGAAAAAACATCAAGTATAAGCACAGTTTAATTTTGTGGTTTTCCAGTTCAGCATGGGTCTTAAAGGAACTAAAATTTGAATATTCCATATTCACAATATACAGTCAGTTGTAGAGATTGCTCATAAAAGAACAACAGCATAGAAGAAAATAATGATAGCTCTGCACACTAGAAACTCTTTGCTCATCTTCCCAACAGTAGGTCTAATAAACCAATGCTTACCTGTGGCTTGGTCAAAACCAGGAGATGCAGGTCACCAGGTCCAGATGTATTCTTTGGCCCTTGCTCACCCCACATGCTCTGTACACCTTGCTTTCCTCCAAGAACACAGCTTCCATTCACAAGAAACCAAGGACTTTAGGTTAGGTGAGAAAGACATTGCACTCTGGCCAGAACTGGGACCTCGGGATGCACTGAAGTGTGCATCAGAACATCAGTGTAGAGGAAGCTATGAATAAGAGGATTAAAAGGTTTTTGAACTTGGAACTCCACAAGTTGCGGGACAGTAGTATATGTTTACATTGTGCATTATGAAGAGCTGTAAGATGCTTGGTCTCAAATGCTCACCTTGCCCTGCCATGGCTTTAACAGCTGTGTGTGTTTGTCTCTAGTGATCCTTGTGGGGAAAGAATGATACAGAGACTCTTTTCTCCTTAAAACAGGTTCAGTCCCAGTATACACCTGTACAGAAATATAGTTCATAGGCACTGAAAGCAAGTGTGGAAATCAGAGAAAAAATAGTCTATGAAGGGACTGCCAGGAGTACTCTTCTGAAGTGCAGGGTGTGCTTGCTCTTTACAAAAAAAGGATTCTTGGATTATAGGGAGTCTTGCCATTTCTCACAGAATTGTCCTTCTCCTACGGAAGATGAATGTTTAAAGGCAAAACATTAAGGTGTCAGTTGGTTATTGAAAAACCAAATAAACCATAAAGTCTCTTTAACACATTTGTGTAAGCATATCCATTCATAAAATCCAGATTTAACGAAGCAAACTATACCACCTTTCTCTGTGAGTCAGAGTTCATGAGATGTAATAGGCCAAGGTAAAATTAATGTGTTGGATTTGAGCGATTGTGCAGCCTAGTGGGTAGCATACTGAGGGAGGAAGTATGTGTAGCAAGGAAACAATGAAGGGCTTGGAAACAGTATAGCTGATGGAGGTGGCAGGGAGGTTTCCTAGCTCTTTTGGTAAAGAGAAGAAAAAGTATTTATCAATCACAGAACATTACAAATTTTTCTATGTTAAAAAACGTATTACAGGCTCGAGGAATAGGCTAACTGGAACCTTATGAAGTCCAACATGGAGAAATGCTAAGTCCTGCACCTGAGGAGGAATAACCTCAGGTGGAATAACCCCAACTGGGGGCCATGCAGTTGGAAAGCAGCTTAGCAGAAAAAGAGCTGGGGGTCCTGGTGGACACCAAGTTGAACATGAGCCAAGAATGTATCTTGGGCTGCAATTACACAGTGTTGCCATCAGGTTGAGGGAGGTGATCCTTTCCCTTCATTCAGAAATGGTGAGGCCTCATCTGGAGTAAGGTATCTAGTTCTGGGCTCTTCTGTACAAGGAAGTCATGGACATACTGGAAAGAGTCCACTGAAAGGCCATAAAGATGATTAATCATCTGGAGCATCGCTCATATCAACAGAAGCTCATAGCTGTGACTGTTCAGCCTGGAGAAGAGAAGGCTAAGGGGGGATCTCATCAACGTATATGAATACCTGAAGTGAGGGTGTAAAAAAGATGGAGCCAGGCTCTTTTCAGTGGTGCCCAGTGACAGGACAAGAGGCAATAGGTACAGACGGAGACACAGGAGCTTCCATCTGAACATCAGGACATGCTTTCTTACTGCAAGGCTGCCCAAGCACTGGCACAGGTTGCTCAGGGAGGTTATGGAGTCTCCATTCTTGGATATATTCAAAAGCTGTCTGGACACGGTCCTGGGCAACTGGCTACACGTGGCCCTGTTTGAGCAAGGGAGTTGGAACAGACGACCTCCCGAGGTCCCTGACAACTTCAAACATTCTGTGATATTTTAAAAATATTAAATCAACTGCTGTAAAATTCTCAACTGTACATGTAGGAGTACCTATCTATGATGCAGTAGGACATGGTGGTTTTAGGCTGTGGGAACAGACTGTTAACACTCTGAAGATCTCCCAGAGGTAGCACTACACTCAAAATCTTGTTACAGGCAAAAAACCCCACATTGTATATATACGGGGAGCCAAGACTTTTTTTGCTAGCTAATTCAAATATTAGCAAAGAAAAAGAAAAAAGCTCAAAAACCAACCTAGACATTCCAAACAGTTATTATTATCCCAGTTACAGTGATGATAACACTTAAAGGTCCAAACTTATACAGAACAGTCACAATAAGAATGTCTTTACAATTTTTATGCAGGAAAACTTATAGCTGCCTCTTGCCTTTGGTGTTACGCTCACCTCTCTGGGTCCAAAGGTTAGTGGCACCAGTCATCCTCAAGCAGACACATGGTGGGGTCACAGCAGGTCGTCAGTTGTCCCTCTTCGCTGGAAGTTCAGTGCTGAGTATCTCCACAGCCTTGGGATTGCCACGGGCCTATTTTTAAGTTTTCTTATCACAGTCTACTTCCTTCTCTGACGTTGAGCTGAAGTGTGAATGTTGCACAGGATCCTCCCCCAGCTTCAGCTGACAGAAAGGGCAATCGTTTGGTTTTTGATGACTGTCTTGGTCAGACTTTTGTCAAGGATGGCATTCGCAGAGCTTCAGTTAAAGAAAACAGGCGAGACAGCCATCGCTTGGTCAGTCGTAAAAAACAAGCTAAACTCAGCTCAGCCGAAGGCAAGCTTAGGCAAGTGCTGAGATTCTGTGATTTCATGCCGATCCAATGCTTGTGAACTTTAACTACAAATGGTAAAAAAAAAAAAAAGTTTACTGGAGTACATTAGAGAAGACAGCAAATTTATTTAAATTCTGGTTTTCATAGATCTGCATCTCCACTGAAAAAGAGCTGTGGACTAGGAAGAGACTTACAGAGTATACATATTATATCTAAATGATCAAATCCAGGGAAATCTGGGCCTGGGCTTAAGAGCTTCTAATATTAGCATAGTATGTTAGCACAGATAAGGTTATATTTGAAAGATAACCAGAAGGTAGTGCCGTGGGCCAAAACGTCCTTATACAGTTTGTTTAGTAATGCTTCTATTTTGTGACTCTTTCTGTAAGTACCTTCCACTAACTAATAGATGGATAATTAACAGCGTATGTGCCTACTGTTCCAACTGCCATGAGTTGTAGATACCTGAAATTAATTCTGTCCCTCTACAGAAAGACAGATGCATAATAAATAGACCAAATAGCGAGAAAACTTAGAAGACTTAGCATTCATTTTTGCCCTGGGGTTTTCCTCATTTGAAAAAATGGCTAAAATCATCAAATCACGTAATATGTAAATTTCATCTGTGAGTTCAGACTTCAGTAGTTTTCTGTCTGCTTCTCATCACGACAATCAAGCTGCGTATTACAGAGTGTAATATAGGTACCACGCTATCACAGATGTTGTTTCACAGTATTGGTCAACGTGTTTAGTTGTTAGATTCTCAGTATTACTTCTACAACAGGTTAGATGCAAAACTGTAAGTGACCTAATAATGAAGTTTTTAATTTGTGTTAATCATAGAATCATAGAATCATAGGGTTGGAAGGGACCTTAGTAGATCATCTAGTCCAACCCCCTGCCAGAGCAGGGCCACCTTAGAGCAGGTTACACAGGAACGCGTCCAGGCGGGTTTTGAATGTCTCCAGAGACGGAGACTCCACCACCTCCCGGGGCAGCCTGTTCCAGTGCTCTGCCACCCTCAAGGTAAAGAAGTTCCTCCTCATGTTTAGGTGGAATCATTGTGGATGATTAATGAGCAGAATCTGATANGTTTACTGGAGTACATTAGAGAAGACAGCAAATTTATTTAAATTCTGGTTTTCATAGATCTGCATCTCCACTGAAAAAGAGCTGTGGACTAGGAAGAGACTTACAGAGTATACATATTATATCTAAATGATCAAATCCAGGGAAATCTGGGCCTGGGCTTAAGAGCTTCTAATATTAGCATAGTATGTTAGCACAGATAAGGTTATATTTGAAAGATAACCAGAAGGTAGTGCCGTGGGCCAAAACGTCCTTATACAGTTTGTTTAGTAATGCTTCTATTTTGTGACTCTTTCTGTAAGTACCTTCCACTAACTAATAGATGGATAATTAACAGCGTATGTGCCAACTGTTCCAACTGCCATGAGTTGTAGATACCTGAAATTAATTCTGTCCCTCTACAGAAAGACAGATGCATAATAAATAGACCAAATAGCGAGAAAACTTAGAAGACTTAGCATTCATTTTTGCCCTGGGGTTTTCCTCATTTGAAAAAATGGCTAAAATCATCAAATCACGTAATATGTAAATTTCATCTGTGAGTTCAGACTTCAGTAGTTTTCTGTCTGCTTCTCATCACGACAATCAAGCTGCGTATTACAGAGTGTAATATAGGTACCACGCTATCACAGATGTTGTTTCACAGTATTGGTCAACGTGTTTAGTTGTTAGATTCTCAGTATTACTTCTACAACAGGTTAGATGCAAAACTGTAAGTGACCTAATAATGAAGTTTTTAATTTGTGTTAATCATTGGGAATGATTAATGAGCAGAATCTGATATGTACCTAGTGCAAAGCCCCAGAGGAAAAAGATGTGGCACAAATTTAGGGTATCTTGATGTACACAGCTGGGGGCCATAGCAAGAAACATAAGAGATCGTGTGGAACACTTTGATTTAATGTAAGACTTGGGAACTTTCAGAGTCCAGTATACCAGCTCTCCTTCCTCTTTGCTCAAAAACATCCTCAGCCAGACAGAAAGATTCGGATTCTTTTAATCATTAGTGTAAACAGTAGAAGGCACACACCGATGCACTAGAGAGTGTTCACACCTGCATTCACATGTACAGCTACACATATATTAACATATGTCCATACATGAAAGTGCATGTAAGCCTATACATGTTTATTTTTTGTACTTAAATGTATTTGTGCAATTATGCACAATAATTGAAAGCATGCTCAATAATCATATTTCTGTGCAATCTATGTGTTCTAAATTAAACAATTAAATTAGGAATCAAATAAATAACTAAATAATTGAGATTTGCCACTTAAGAAAAAAGCATGCCAAAATAAAAATACAACAAATAAGTTCTAGATATTTTAATTTAGCTGATGGAACCCTCACTTTTCATTATCTTGGCTTTTACATGTTGAAATACCTTTGTATTTATGGTAGATATTTATTACCTGTCTTGCTCCAGGCATCGTTGCAAGAGAAAACTAATATCTCTTTTGCTTTTCATGTCAGGATAGGCTTTTGAATTTTTTATGTTATTGGTTTATATTTGAAATACAGTAATATGGATATTATTTCCTTATTAGAAATAAAAATATCGTTACTGCTAATTATAGCAATAATACATACTCACATTTTTCCTGAGAAGTACACATTCTATAAATTGGATATGAATTGAATGTACTGTATTCAGTCTTATAAATGCCTTGGGGAATTCAAATTAAACATGTTCTTTCTGCCTATACCAGTCCCTGATTTCTGCATAAATATTGCCAGTCCCTTTCTCCATGTCCTTCCACTTACAGCATCTTCAACCAACAGAAGAGTGAGAGAAAAAGCACGCTGTACACTAGCTTTTTCTCTGATATGTACATTATAGTCAAGCTACTCTCACTTTGAAAAGGAGAAGATGCATGTGAACCATCTCTGGCATAATTTTGAATAAAAAATGTGAGCTTCAGGCCATGGAGACAGGAGTTTATCCCTAACGCCTAATTATTAACTTGATGAGAGAGCTCCTGGTACACCCAAAAGCATGTGAATGTTTAATGATGTTATGAATAACAATATCAGTAAGAGAATACTGTATAAGCATATACATATACCTTCATATCTAGCATGAATAACAAATTATATATGATTCATAAATTTGTGTAAATTATATGAATTGGGATGCACACAACATGACACTGAAGATAATAATTCCTAAAGTTATTTTTAACAGCTAAGACAGCCAATCTCACATGATAAAATCTGGGTAAATTTAATAAAGCACAAAAACATTGACAATGGACACAGATGACGATAAGAGAATCCATTCTGCACCAGAGCAGGTTCCTTGGAGTTTTGCTGCTTTGTTGTAGAGCAACAAGGGGGAGGGGAAACTGCATGAAAACAGTCAGGGCTGCTATTCCTTAGGTACAACATGATTACAGGCACAAAAGCCTACAGAATAAGCCATGTTAAATGTCAGTAAGCGTATCAAGCAGCAAGATTCTATAAAACTTAAATCAAAATCAGTAGGGTAAGATTTTACAGATTGTCTTCACTGTGTGAAACACTACTGCAGTCCTCTACTGGACTGAGCAGAACTGGTTCATGGCACTCGGTTGTGGAACATAGATTAAATGGATACTTGGCTACCTGCACCTCAGCATGGTAAGCATCCCTAAGGCACCTCTCCTTCCCTAGATGCTCAAACACACTTCTTTCCCCTTGCAAATAAAATAGAAAATATCATATTACTGCTGTTATATGTATAAGTAGCATGAGAAGAGTAGATTTTATCAAATAATGGTATCTGAGAAATTAAGAAATATAAGCTATGCTTATAACATGCTCAGAACCATTCCCTGGCACAGGAAAGCCCTCGTCTCCTCTGCCAAGCACTATTAGCTTCCAGTAAAAGGTGGTAACATTGGTGTAAGAAAATGGGAAGTGGCCAGAACACCCTTAGATTGTTCTTCATACATATACAAGAAAGCATGTGGTATCCTGAATTTAAACCTGATAATATTAACTTTTTCCCTTATACTGTGAGGAAAAAGTGGGGGAGACTGTCATGGAACAGTCTTTATGCAAAATGAGAATGACTCTGGTCATCACTGAGCATAGTCCCTGATACCAAAATCATCTCGTATTTTTATATATTTATTAATCTCAATATTAGAAGTAATAAGGCTTTTTAGTCTCCATTATTCTTACTTTATAATATAGACTCCATTCCAGACTCTTCCTGCTCTGATGGCGATGAATATTCTTTTAATATTAATATATTAATGATCAGCATATCCTCATTTGCTACTTATAAATGCACCACCATCATCCTTCAATTAGGAAGTTCTTATAACCTTTGCCAGAGTTTACAATTGCTGGAATTCTTTTCGAGACATGCTCTAGGATTGTAATAGAAGATGTCTGGTACCTTTATTATTTCAGTGGCCTGTCATCACACTCACTTCCTAAGCTTATTGATCGTAACAGCAGAACTATATGTTTGAGTCCAAATAAAGCCTTTTCAATTCGACATCTTCTCTCCATACAGGGAAGAAATGCCACACTGAATGCAATAATGAGATCCCATTTTCTCTTTTTTATGGCTCCATAATATGGCATCTTGTATTAATATTCCACTAGGCAGCACATCACGTTTCTTCTCCTATTTTTTTTCTCCATGATAATCAGTGAAAAACTCCCTGGGGACCATCAGGATTTAAGTTTTTTCCCTAACACCTTTATCCAAGTAGACTTCCTGATCATCTCTGAAAAGTCACTTCTTCCTTTTTGACTGAAATCCCAATTTTCCACCAGCCCCTCTGGTGACAGACTCAGCTTTGGTGATATTCCCAGGAACTAAACACTTGTTGAGCAAGCCCCAGTAACTGGGGAGAACAATTCCTTATTTAGCTAACAGATGAAGATTTGCTGGCTAGCCATTTCCTTTAAAATCACTCTTGGCTCAAGTTTGGTTAAGGTAAAATGCAAATAAAAGTATGTATTTACAGGATCCAAACTAAGCAATGCAGTTAAAACCTTCATAAAATGCATGGGTGAAGAAGTGAAAAGCCACCATTTAAGATTAAAGGTCTCTAGCTTTTTTCCCAGATATCCCATTTTAATTCATGTCTGGATATCTGTTTGTGTCTCAAACTACAGCCATTAAACACATACACGTGCCTGGTGGAACAGTCAGTCTGCACTTTGAAGTCCTCTGATTCTAGACAAATTTAATCTTTTCCCCTCAAAACTAGTAAATTTCAGTAGGTAATTTTCATAATATTAAGTGTGATATCACTTCCTGGAGACAAAAATAACTTTCAGAGATCAGATTAATGGTGGGAGCCCCATCCCTGGAAGTGTTCAGGGCCAGGCTGGATGGGGCTTTGAGCAGCCTGGTCTAGTGGGAGGTGTCCCTGCCCAGGGCAGGGGGGTTGGAACTAGATGATCTTTAAGGTCCCTTCCAACCCTGACAATTCTATGATTAATCTCCAGTATGTGACTGATGATTTGCCTCACTGAAAAGGAAATGTACTCTTACTTGCTTCTGCAGACTCAGTGTTGCAAAGAAAATGTCTCCCTTCTTGTACCTACTGTTACAGTAAATGTAGTATTATTCTGTATCTTCCTAAATGTACTTAGTTCAAGCATCTAGTGCAGGCTCATCATGGGCTCTTGACTGAGGTCAGTACTTACAACATTTAACCACTTCACCATGACAAAAAGAGTGAGAGTTAACTGCAACGTACTTCTACATGTATTTTAACAGAGTAAATATGTTTTAAAAATACTTGTTTTCAGTTGTGTGATCACAGATATGAAGCCTTTTATTTTCTCAAGTTTATCCAACTCAGTTCAACATCTTGATTGCTGGTACATTACTGGTATAATCCTGCATCATCCATATTTCATAACTAGAAACTAAATGGCTGAAATAGAAACATCATGAGTAAATTCAATCCAACCCAAAAATTTCCCTTCAAGATTCCTTGGGGTTCCCCTTTGAACTAAGTTAAAATTGTCAGAGCATTTTGGAAAAGAAAAAAAAAAAATAATTCTCTTTAAGTGTGGTGGGCTGACCCTGGCTGGACGCCAGGTGCCCACCAAAGCCGCTCTATCACTCCCCTCCTCAGCTGGACAGGGGGGAGAAAATATAATGAAAGGCTCATGGGTCAAGATAAGGGCAGGGAGATCACTCAGCAATTACCATCATGGGCAAAATGGACTCGACCTGGTAAAGCTAATTTAATTTATTGCCAATCAAATCAGGGTAGGATAATGGATAGGATAATAATAAAAACTAAATCTTAAAACACCTTTCCCCCATCCTTCCCTTCTTCCCAGGCTCAACTTTACTCCCAAGCTCTCTACCTCCTTCCTCCAAGCGGTGTAGGAGGACAGGGAATGGGGGTTGTGGTCAGTTCATCACAGGTTGTCTCTGTTGCCCCTTCCTCCTCAGGGGGGCACACTCTTCCTCACACTCTTCCACCACTCCAGCGTGGGGTCCCTCCCACAGGATTCAGTTCTCCATTAATTTCTCTGTGAGTCCTTCCCATGGGCTGCAGTTCTTCATGAACTGCTCCCGTGTGGGTCCTTCCCACAGGGTGCAGTCCATCAGGAACAGACTGCTCCAGCGTGGGTCCCCCACAGGATCACAAGTCCTGCCAGCAAACCTGTTCCAGTGCGGGCCCCTCTCTCTCCATGGTTCCCTAGGTCCAGCGCAGGCTTTCCATGGGGTCACAGCCTCCTTTGGGCACATCCACCTGCTCCGGCATGGGGTTCTCCATGGGCTGCAGGTGGATACCTGCTCCACTGTTAAACTCCATGGGCTGCAGGTGGACAACCTGCCTCACCATGGTCTTCACCACAGGCTGCAGTTGTTTCTATCACAGATTCTCACTTCTAACTCTGGCTGCAATATCCCAAGGTGTGTTTTTTTCCCCCCCTTCTTAAGTATGTTATCACAGAGTCACTACCACCGTCGCTGGTGAGCTTGGCCTTGGCCAAGAGTGAGTCCATCTCAAAGCCAGCTGGCGTTGGGTCTATCAGACATAGGGGAATCTTCTAGCAGCTTCACAGAAGCCACTCCTGTAGCCTCCCCACTACCAGAAACTTGCCACACAAACCCAATCATTATGATACAGAAATACTGTATGTAAAGCACGAAAAAATATTTCCTCGCTGTAATTCGAAGGTCTCAACTGGAATACCATCTTTAACTTTGAGCACTGTGCTTCAGAAAAGGTGGGCACTAATTAGAGAAAGTTCAGAAGAGAGCAGTAATAGTGATAAGCAAACTAGAAAAAAAATCCCCAGAAGAAAAGACTGAATTAAGTGTGTTTCCTTTATTTAGAATGGAGGAAACTTGAAGAGATCAAAAATAACAATTTTCATGTATGCTAAAGGTTGTCACAAAAAGGAAGGTTCTCCATGTCTATGAGGAATAGAACAAAAAGGAATGAGTTAAAATTTAAGAAAAATTAAATGAGCTATAAGACAGAGTAAGCACTGGAATATGAATGATTTGATCCTGTTAAAAACAAGTAAGACAAGCATCTACCAGCTTCAGTTTCTATGTTTAGGAGCACCAGGCTGAGGTAGATAAACTTGTGAGGTGTCCCCATGAATTATTTTCTATTTGTTTACAATTCTGGAGGCAATCATGCCTTCTGCTTTAGTAAGATTTAATGCACAAGGCTTATAAATACATTAATGTATATGTATTCGAAGTACTTAGCAGAAGATTCCAAAACATCTAAGAAAAATTAGATCAATTAATAAATTACATAATAAAACTAAACATTTAAATGTGTCGAATATTAATTAAAAATCCCTAATAAATTTTAGAAAATGTCGGTAATTACTGTGCAAGAAAAGGAAGCAAATAGTGGTTTATAAACTGGGCCTAGTTTATTTATTGCCCTTCAAGTACAGCTTCCTAGAGAACAAGAATGGTCTGTTCCAATGGGCAAAATGTCAAGCAGGCATGGTAGAAGGCAAGCATGGATGAACATGGAGCTCCTGACTGAGCTCAGACATGAAAAGGAAGGACACAGATGGTGGAAGCAGGGACAGGCTACATGGGAGGAATACAGAGACATTGCCCACTCATGCAGAAATGGAGTGAGGAAAGCCAAAGCTCAGCTGGAGCTGACGCTCGTGAGGGAGGTGAAGGGCAGCACAAAAGGCTTCTCTAAGTAACACCGTCAGGAGGAGGAAGGTTAGGGGCTCAGAGGTGAAGGGACCTGGTGACAAAGGTAGTGCAAAAGGTCCTGTCCTAAAGGCCTTATTTTTTGATTCTCTGAGTCAGAAGTTCTTAAAATATTCAGTAAAGAGTATCAGAAGTAGTAAACAAATCTGAACACTATTTTAAAAGAAATTGGGTGGATATCGTCAAAATAAACAGTGAGAAAACTAGTATCTGAATTTAAAAAACAAAAATGTGTCAATAGATGTCTACATTAGAAAAGTATAACTAAATTATCCATAGTAGAAGAAAATTTTATATAAAATCATCCAAAATTACAGATTTCATGCTAGAAGTCTTCTAATGCAACCTCCTCCTCAGTCCAAGCCTAACCTCCATGTTAGAGCAGGTAGCTCAGGACTTATAACAGGCACACTTTGGAAATCACCAAGGATGACCATCCCATAGCCTCTCTAGGGTACCAGTTCCAGGGCTTAGTAATTTCCAAAGTGAGGATTTTTATCCTTGGAATCGGCTTGGAATTTTCTTTGCTACAAATTGTCAGGATTTCCCCTACGCTGTGTGCCTCTGAGAGCAGCATGGCTGCATCTTCTTTATTTTAAGTGGAAGATTGTAGTTAGGTACCTTGTGAGGGTATGCTCCCCCCGCCCGAGATGCCTTTATCTCCTGTAACCCTGCCCAAGCGATAACCATTCATGGTGGTCATAATGGGTGCATCTAGTCGTGATATCTCTGTCCAGCTCAATGTGGTTTTGGGAATACAGATAACACCACAATGGCCAAGGGCTAACTTGAGCAATGCTGGTACTGTGGTCAATTTGCAAATATGACTATAGGTCAATCATCTTACCCCCATAAATTGTGAACAGCCCAAGAGCCCTTTGAGCCCTCCTTTGAGCCCGGGAGCGGGCTGCACACCAGGATCTCCCCTGGAGCAGGGACGCCTCTCAAGGTTACTTCTCAAGATTCAGAGATTCCTTGCTGCAAGTGACTAACAGCATGCTAAACCTTGAAATCTTAGCTAAGTGATACAAAGGATTGATTGATTGCACGTATATAATCCTTTAGACACTAACCATTGACTAAGTCTGGGACTAGGACTGGATCCAGCCGCACCTAGGCTCCTCTCGGAGAACGAGTTTAGAAAGCACTGGGGCCCTCTCTGAACCTCAGTGGGAGGGTCCCCATGACAGTTCTGTCTGACCCTGTCCTCTACGCAGTAAATAACCAAGTGTGCCATGCCACGGAATCTTGCTAAAACACTGCCACATTTACTATCAAACTTTTTAAAATCATTGTTAAATATCAATAAATGTATCACTGTTTCTCTCTACAAGTGAAGTGCATCACTCCATCCATGACACCTCTTCTCGCTTTACTGCTTCATTCTGTAGTCTAAACAAGAATCTCAGCTCCTCCCGCCTCTTGTTGTACATTCTATCATCCATCCCCCTAACCACCTTAACGACCCTCTGGTGGACTTGTTCCAGTTTGTTCCTCGGGATCAGGACCAAAACCGAGCATGGTATTCCAGATGCAGCTTCACAGATACTGCACAGAGGAGAAAAATCCCATTCCTTAACCTGTTGCCTACATTCTTGCTCAAGCAAGTCCAAAAACCAGTGAACCTCCATCACCACAATGGTGAAGTGCTGCCTCATATTCAGCTTGCTCTCAACCAGAACCCCTAGCCCCTCTTTTTTTCCTGCATATATGCTCTGTAGCCAGTTGTTCCCAGCCTATGCGAATACAGGAGGAGTTTTCTTTACTGAACTTGGAAGCATATGATATATTATTTCCTGACTGATTTCAAAATGCCTGGATCTCACCCAGTATCTTGAAAGCCAAGAAGACAGGAAACAACGTTGGGCAAAAATGCTATCAAATGTAATTAAATAAAGTAACACATCCTGAACATTTATCACTATATGTCTAAACTTTGCTTATATCAAAATGAGAAATCAGAATGTGATTTCAGTGTAATAGCACTCATGGTTCAAATAGATATTCCTTTTTCTCCAGGATTGTCAAGACTCAACAGCATGTGCAAGCTGGGTAAATTGCACCAGCATTTTTCTCAATTAGCAAATTAAATCATATTAAAATCACTGGCAAACTGCCTTTATAATATTTTTGCTATCTTGGCTTTTTCCCTTTCTCTCTGTAAATGTTTCTGGTGTGAAGCTATGTTGTTACGTGCCAGCATAGCAGTTCCCTCAGTCCTCGGAAAGCAGACATATGTTGGCAGTTATCCATCTCTAATTCTGTCAGAGTACTTCACTTTCTCTCTCAGTGTTCTTCCTGGCACACATCTTTGCCAGCAACTGACAAAAAAACAACTGGAAATGAAAAAAAAAAATACTTTCAGGGGCAATCCCTGTCAGCAGCACTACTTGACTATGGTCCTTGCCAGAGATTGTTTTTTCTGCCTGCAGATATCTGCATGGGAAACCTGTTGTTTTTGTTGCTGCTGCCATTAATTTCGAGGCTCCAGTTGTCCTTTAAAGAATATCCATTCAAGCCAATTGTTTGTATTAAGCTAGTTAGAAAAAGCAGCAATGCTGCAATCAAAATGGTTCTGATTTAATTTTCAAAATTTTTTGTAGGCATGTGAACTATTATTTGAGAGGTAGTAGAGAGGTTCAAAAAAAAAAATACAATTACTATAAAATGTCTACTTTAAAAAAATAAAGGATCCACATATACTGCCCCAGAGAAATGGTATTCACAAATTTCTATCAAATACAAACTGACTAGAATGCCCTAGAGTTGGGTGTGTCTTCTCTACACTCTGCTTTCAGGCATTTAGGTTCATTGATAAGATTCCCCCCATGGTCCTTACCTTCTTTAGCCTAAAGAGCTCCAAATCTCTCAGCTTCTCTTTGTATGACAAACGCTCCAGCCTCTTCACCAGTTTTGTGGCCCTCCACTGAACTCACTCCACGTCTCTCTCCTACTGGGGAGCCCACGCTTGGAGCCACCACTCCAGGTGTGTCTCACCAGTGCTGCCGAGTGCAGCCCAGGACACTGCTGGGTGCCTTTGCCACAAGGATACACTGCTGGCTCCTCTTTCACTTCTTGTCTACCAGGGTCCCCAGAAGCTTCTCTGCAAAGGTGCTTTCCACACAGTTATCTCCCAGCCTGTAATGGTGTATCTGTTTATTCCCCACCTGAGTATTTTAAATTTTCTTCATCTTCACTGAGAAGTGACTAATACTCTTTGCAGTAGGAATGGTATATATATATATAAAATCTGCAATCATGTGACTAACATTTCTTTACAGTAGGAATGGTGTATGTATATTTTCTGCAATCATTTTTCTTAGACACCTTTACAATGTCTGATAACTTGAAAAATTCTCCTGGAGTACGAGGCACTGACAGTTGTTTGAACTATAGGTCTTGTATATGCCAAGAGCTTTTCAAAATAGCTATGTTATTTTGGAGTATAGATGTTTGGATATACATGACAGTCAAGATGTATTTTATGCTGTTATAAATAGTTTACATAGACTCTGAAGAAAAAAAATAAAAAGCAAAATTCTGAATGGAAAGGGGGATTATAATTTAAGGTTTTGCAAAATCTCTAGTTTCTTATTGTGAATTTCATGACAAAAGACTTTTTACTGATCTATGATTATCAAAAACTAACTTTTGTATTTGCACCACCAAGAGAATCCCATGGGACTGGAAGAGAACAGTGTGTTCTTGAATACTTATGAACTCAACGTAATACAATGCAGGACATTTTGAATGCTAATTGCAATATCTCAGTAATTTCCTGTAGAAAATACCACGATACTTTCAGTCAGCTGCCTACATGCTACTTATAATGCAGTTGCCTTCATGTTTGTATTAAGAATTTTTCAGCATATTTCAGGGTAGTTCTCATCTTCTTCTACAAAGAAGTCAACAATCACTACCTACTAAAAAAATATTATTTTTTCACAACTCTGAAAGTGTTCCACAAAACTAGTACTAGAGCAATATTTTCCTAGTACACTGAGGAAGAGAAGAAGGGAGGGGTTTGACAAAAAATTTAGATGGACAAATAAAAATATTTAGCACCAAGGAGGTCAGAAGTGTAAACAGCCTGTATTTTAGCAAATATTTCAAATCACTACTTACTGCATGACAGAGATTTACAAACACTCAACTTGCCATTAGAATTGAAGGAAAAACTCAATATTGTTAAAATTGTTGCACAAATTAGTTAAATTAGCTGTTAAATTGCCTACTAGAAATCTTACTTTATTCCTGTTTTTCAATAAGAACTTTGAGGAAATCGTATGTGTATTTATATTCAAATTAAAATGTGAGTGCTATAATTTACATAAAGACATCACATAAAATACTATTCTGATTTTTATTTGCATCTCAAACTAGGCTAAAAAAAGCAAGTCGAAGAGCTCTATGAGACACATATTTTACACTCTGATAACGCAACAAATGTATCAATAGTGCATGATGGTATCTTTGAAATTAGCCTTGGTCATAAAAATTCTTGATTCATACATAGCTGGTCTGAGCATGGTCCTCTTGAAAACTCTGGAAAGACTTCAGGTTTCTTTTTTGCCTTCAGAGTTAGTGGGAACATAGCGTAGATTATGAGATTATGCAGTTAAATTGTACCTAGACTTTCATTTTCTTTTTTTTGATGATAGTGGTTTCGAGCTGAGAGTTTTGGACATTAAGTTCTCAGCAGATATGAAAAACTTTAATTAATTCAGAAATGTTGAAGGTATCATATGTAGCAAATGTCTCCAGAAGCATCTAATTTGTAATGTTCCCAGACAGTTCTTCTCTGTGGGTGTTTTATTACTTTCAGATGTATTTTATCCAAACCTTGTTGATTACAGATCAATCAGACTCCTGAAGCATTTCAAGATCCAGCTATTTTAAGTATCTCTTTTCCCCCAGGATTATTATTATCTTATAATAAACACACCTCTTGCAGTCCTCTTCTTACTAATACAAGAGGGTTTTTACACATAAAAGTAAATTACTGTCTTCACTGAAAACTGCCAGACAAGGTTAGGATATTTCACATGAGACAAAGATTAATTTAAAACATCCATGCAAAAATCTAGCGTACTCACACTGCTTTTTGAGCTCGGCCAATTCTATTTTGTATTTTAAGTGTTCGGTCCAGAGACAAACAACCCTAAAAAGAAAAGACTGTGATTTTACATCTGCACAGCACATCAGTCTAACCTCAAAAGTCTTCCTATTGCATTAATAGTGCACAGCTTTAAGATATTTACATGTCATCTTAGAAACTAAATTAGTAACAGAAAATGGAGGATAAGCATTCATAGCTGTAAATATTTGTATAACCCCCCCCCAAACCTTGAAATGTGGTTAATATAAGTTAAAAATACAATTTCCAGTTTGCAGTAAGTAAATAATGGAAGCAAAGTTAATAATTTCTAAGATTTTCTTATTTTTTTATTTTGAATACTGATGGCGTTCCTCAAAGTCAATGGCATGATTTCACTATCTGAACATTTACTCTGTTTTGCTATTAAAGCAGTAGCAGCCCTGTGCCAGCTACTCTATTGAAAAGATGGATGAAAAAAGTTCTTTAAGCACTGTATAACCTAAAGCTCCTCCTCTCCAATCGGATAAAGTGAACAATCCACTAACTAGGACAACCAATTAAGTCACAATACTTTCCTTTGGATGCCAAAGTTGTATTTTTTAAAGCTCTGAGTAAAACACTGGACTTTCCAAAAAAAAAACAAAAAAAAATAAGGATTTGAGGAGATGAAATGCAGCAAATGATTTCATACACATTAAGGAAAACCTCCAAAGCATGAAGTTAATTCCACAGTTAGAAGTATATGGAAGTGGCATTGTAAAAGACTTTTGAGAGTTTTACTCTGCTGCAGATCATGTCATCAGTAGATTGGCTGAGTAAATGGAAAGACAGGGGAATTTATTAGGACCCTGTCTTGAACAGAACAAAGAAGGTGTGGAATTTGGATAATGAGGTGAAGTATATGGGCTCAAAGACCAATTAAGACTGGCTTTTCTATCTCTTGTGCAACCCAGGGGAGTGAAGGCTTGCCTGGCTATCACA
>VXBO01014341.1:55134-73097 GCA_013400135.1 Rhinoptilus africanus
TGTATATGCTCATGAAGGTTTTAGAGATCATGCTAAACATATATGACTATAGCACTTGTCTCTCCACCCAAATCATATTACACATCACCTAGGGGAGGGAAACCTTGTAATTTTGGGGATAAAAGGATGGAGAAAACTACTGTTAAATTGGGAGAGAAGAAACTTGATACCTGATGGACCAGTTGAAGGGCTGCGTTCTCTTCCTCCACCCCAGGCAGGGAGACCTTTCTGGGTAATTCACCCTCTGGTGAATGTTACCCCGGGTTGTTGTACTAGCGTTATTTTTGCTAGTGCTATTGCAGTTAGGGAATTTATCAACATCAATCTCAAATCTGCGACTGTCGCACTCAATAAAATTCGCTCTCAATAGAATAACTGATTTCAATTATTTGTGAATCTGATTCAGTGAAAGTCCTTTGGTGGGACTCTGATAGTAGATCAGTGAAAGTCCTGGGACTCTGACAGACAAATATCAAAACTACAGTCCTCTTAATGTGTGAATATCTAGAGGTGGGGGGAAGCAAACCACCAGAAGATGCGAGACACCACCTTGAATTACTGTGGGAAACACAAACAGCACAACCCTTTGCCACAACACTGTCCAGACTTTGCACTTTTTTTCAATCCTCTGTCCATAGCCTCCCCAAGATGGAAGTTGGGGTTTTATGGCTCTTGGTGATGCAAATATTTTATGACATGGTTCACCGGGTGCAGAGGTAAAGGCACTTTTGTATTCAAAGGCTCATATGTGCATTTATTGCACAGTGAGTTGTCCTCTAGGCAATCTACTAAAGGAATATTTACTTTTTCTACAGTACTCAATTATACAAAATTTTAAAAATATAATTTCTTTATTTTTATACTTTCAGATACTCAAGTGAACTTGTGGCAATTACATTCCCAGAGTAATTACAACTGCGGATGTTCAGTAACTGTACTTTTCCTAGTGTTCTAGATTTGTTATTTTGCCAATCATAACAGTACCACAGTTTGGATTTTCTTTCAAAATTCAGTTATGTATCTGCAATATATAAATTAATTGAAAAAATAGTTTTATATTAAGTTTGTGTCATCTTAAATCAGTGTAATTCTAACATACTTATAGAAACATTATTTCAATTTAATCTTACTTTGCATATGGTACTTTGAGATTGCTAATTCTTAAGCTTTCTTCATAAAATAATTCCTAAAAGGTCTCTCTCATTTTCTGGTACACATAAAATTGGATTATTTTTTCCCATTTGATATTTGTCACAGATTTCCTTTTTAAATAATTGAACATTAGCCTGTGTCCAAATGAAGTTATTTTAGAGCCATCCGTGTTCTTTCAATTCCATTTAAAATATCTGAAAAAGCATTCCAAAGTAATCAGACTTAACACTGCAGCTAAGTCACCATCCAGCCCCCAAAAGCAGAATTAGCTAATCATAAAACATTCTTGCTAGAAGATTAGCTTAAATGCACATTGCATAGTCTTTTTTTTTCTATGATTTCTTCTAATCACTTTGATACAGGTTAAGCTTTTCCTAAGAAACGCTGGAGCCTATTTCTTTCTTCTTTCACGAACAAAATGTCATACATAATGTGATATCTTTCCTTGTCTAAACAGTGAAATGAACCATTTAAAAGAACTTTTTATGTTGTAAGAATTCTACAAGTTTCTATGCCTAATAGATTATGAGGTTCACTCTACCTCTTCCACTACTGTTGCTACCTAATGAATGAAGCATTATCTGTCAAAAGAACATATAATTCGAAATCCACAGACTAATTTGTTCTGCCTCCAGAAGATAAAAAATATTAATTTCTAATGATGGTACACCTGTTTCTACAGCTGAACTCAACTAGAAGTCCTAAGAAGCAGTTACATGAACTAAAGAAGCTTCCTCACAATACATTTATTTTCTGGCAGTTAAAAGAAACCCTGAGGACAATCCAGACCGCACATCACAAAGGAAAAAAACAAATCTCTTCTGTTCTTGGAGGATGGAATTCCATTGTATTAGTGAGAAAGGAGGTAGAATCCAAACTACAAAATGTTAGAATGAGCTGAAGCAATACTACTAAGGGTTGGACCAGACCACTTCATGTTTCCCATGTCTCCAATCAAGGTAAAAAGCAGGTGATGTAGAAGAACAAATTAAGTAGTTTGGGTTTAATTCACTGCAAAGGAATAACGGCAGGTCTTATCATTCATTTGTAACAGCTTGTCCTCTAGAACATCTTCTGCCTAAGATCTAGATGCTGGTTTCATGCCATTAACCCATAGTCATAAACTCACTCAAGTTTCCGTGAATAGGGATCATGTTATAAGAGAAAAAAAAAAAGAAAAATAAATTTGAAATTTTAGATCTTCACTTTTCTACCAAAGCTCTTATATGCCTACATGTTAAAGACTACTTCAGGCACACCTCAATATTTACTTCAAAAAATATTTTTGGACATGTTGACAATATTAATATATCCATCATAGACGCTAAATTCCTCCAGTTCATTAATCTTTGCTTTTGATAAGATTGGGAAATATTTATGCTCTGAAGAAAACTAAAAGTCTTTTTAACCTGCTATGGTAACGTATCCAGGTAATGTCTTTGTTGTCCCTCTAAAACATAAAGCTGGATATCCCCTAATATTTAATCAACGTATTTCATTGATCCAGGTTGCAGTGCACAGGCTCGCTGGATTTTCAGTTCCAGGTGGAAATGAGTGAATCCCATGGAGTTTAGAAGCACCAAAACCTTTTTTTTTTTTTCCATGTACTTCTAGCCTATGAAGTGCTCTTCTAGACCATCTTCAAATCCTTCTTTGACAGAAAAAACAGTGCCTTCACATGATGACGAGCTAGCAACATTAATCAAAAGAGAAATGTCTGAATATCATTTGACAAAATATCATTAGACTCTTTTGAACATAGAAAATGATGTTCTGAAGCGCATACCAGAATGGCTATCAGTCTGGTTGGCATCTGAAGGACATTTAGGTTTAGAAAATTTTACTGATGAGTAAGTGGCCCAAAGTCTTTTTTTGGGACATGAAGGTATCTTTGGTAAAACAAAGACAGTTATGTGGCTTTGCACATGAATATCTTCACTGTTGGGTTTTATTTTTCCCTTGTTAGTTTGAGGGGCTTTTTCTGGTTTTAACTGCAGTTTTAATTGTATCTCAGCACTGCAGTAAGAGGTGTTTGGTTTTATTTTTATTTGTTAAAAATTACCAGGAAGGTAGGAAGATTTTCCTCTCTTTAACAACATTTCATATTATTTGTGCATGAATCCTATTTGTTTCATTTGAATCTTTCATGTCAAAAGATTTATTTGGATTTATTAAATAACAGATGATCATAACATTTGCATATGCAGCAAAAAATGTATCCTTGGAAACTGTAATGAACATAAATTAAACACAGTTGAAAGAAAAATACAGCTACTTTGTATAATTCCTGTAGCACTTTAAAATGATGCTCCAGTTAATCAATGATGAGTTGCAGTGCAAATCTTATATTAATACTTGTGACATGTACATTAATAGCTAATTGGAACATTGTGATGGATGTTACAACAATAAATACCATGAATTAATGAATAGGACATTATATTTTTTATGCAGTTTCTGACCAAATTACGGGTTCTATTGATTAAATAATCTGTTAATCCTTCAATGTCATGGACTATCATGCTGGAATAATGCCTATTTCCAAAGTGTAATGTTTCTCTTTGGTACTGACAGGACTAAGGCTGAGTCAGCTACCAAGCAGGGACTCTCCAAAGTAAGAATTTGGGGTAAGGCAATATTAATTATAATGACATAGCACAAATATATTCCTCCTGCACAATCAAGTGTGGTGAAAGAACGGCAAGCTTAGTACCGAGCAAGAGTCATTTCAGGGAGGCAAGTGCAGCCAGTAGCTGTGTTTTAATTTTATTTTGATCTGATTTAATTGTTTTTAGCCAACTAAAGATGGTCAGTTTTAGTCTTTCTACTGCTTCTTTCTCCCTTACAGAAAACAAAAAGGAAGAGGAAAGAGAGAAAAGGAAAGGAAAAAAGGGAAAAGGGAAAAGGAGAAGACCCCTGCCCGTTATTTTTTCATAACAACTTCAAAAGTACTTTATTAAAGAACTCAGTGGATTTTATTTCCTAGAGAGTAAAAAAAAAGTGCTTATACCAAATGTCACTTTTTTCTGATCTGAATTAAGACAGATGAAAAAACTGGAATTACTCTAGAAAAGGTTTAAGAAAACACTAAAGAACATGTAGAAAAGTAGAGCTATTTACTGTACTTTTTAATTTTTATTCTGCAATCTGTAAATGCTAAATAATAGCTAAAGATCACATGCTAAATGGTCTTTTCAAATATTCCCAGGTTTTTGCTTTCACCTGCAAAACTGACTTAATCTATTCTGCAATTTATATGCTCGGAAAGAATGAGTAAAGTGCCTGGCAAAAAGATCTTGTCCCACATTCCTAAAATGCCTCTCTTTAAAAAGCTAGTGGAAATGTAACCTACAGGTAAATACCCCTCTATCATCACAAAGTATAGTCAGAATATATTTTTACTGAAGATTTTATCCATTTCATCTGTTATTAATAGTTTGTGTAAATTGATATTAAAAATAAAACAACTTAAAATGAAGCAATTTAAAATTAAATTAAAAGAAATGCTATAAATGCAATGTGTGCATATTGAGACATTTCTTAAAGTCTCATGAAGAAAAACAAACATTATTTCTTTAACTTTCATGTACAACTCTTAAGCTAAAATGTAATATTTAGACAGTATGGCTGAATACAGAAGTCCAAAGCTAGTGCCAGTGAGAAAGATCCTGAGGGTGTAACAGTAGCCTTTGGCCATGCTTGTGCCATGGGAAAATAATCTGAAGCTGAGGTCTGCATCCCTGAGAAGATTATAATATCCTGTTCAGAGGATTAACTCTGATTAATTCATGTATAGGTTTTGATTTTGCATCTTTAGTATTGCCTGTACGAAATGTAAAACACAAAGTAAGCATTTCTAGGTGCTCAACAAGGCACTCACTTGGGATATTTTTTTTTTCTTTTGAGGAAAACTTTCTAGTGAGATGAAAGATTGTAAGCAATCTTTTTCAGAGGAAAGGCTAATGTGCACAAGAAAAAGATCTCCTCCAGGAGGATTTAGTACAGCTGAAGATAACATGGGACTACAAGTCAGCTCTGCTTGGCGCCGTCTGCATCTAATCATTCATAATGCCTAAATTGCAGTCTGGTTCCATTCTGGAGCAACCTCATTCCTGAGGCAGGAAAGCTAAGGAACTGGAAGGAGCAAACGGAAAAAAACTGGCTCAGACTGAGAGGAGGTACAGATCCAGCCTCTCCAGCTAAATGTGTCACTGATTTAAAGTCCCCTGGCATGATTAATAAATAATTAATTCTACATAACTCAAGGGATCTGGTTTTGGTTTTGTTCAGAGAAAACACAAAGGAAATTCTTTAAATTGGAGCAGTAGTCATTTGCACTTACACATCTGACACTTTTCCCTCTTTATTTATATGACAAGAAGCTTAAATATAAACCTTGACAAAATGTGCCAGCCTCTCTCATAAACGTCATCAAATACTGGTAAAAGATTGATAAACAAGATGTTGTCATGTCCCTGCTGTCAGCTTCAGCACACTATTGCTGTGTGGCAACTTAAAGGGCAAATGAGCTATATTAACCTAATCCCCAGAGAGAAGCCAAGAAAAGAGAGGGGTTTTTTCTTAATAAAATGACGGAAGTAGAGATTTTAAGGACTTACTCAGTACAATACTTACTGCAATTCTTATTGCAACCCAGCAAAGGGCTGAAACTCAGTGTCTCCCAGATTTGGGAAACTGTAGCCAAGTAATCTGTGATTTTATTATTAACTGAAAGAAGCAAGTTTCTAAAAAGCATTTCAGAAAGCTGTCAGAAAGCAACAACATTACAATCAAATGTTTTCTCATTTCTGGTTCACGCCACATAATCCTGAACAGAGTCACACAAAGCAGAATGTGCCGCACCCCATTACTTCTGCTTTTTGCTGTGCTTGTCTTCTTACAGGCAGTACAACATGGAATGCAAAAATAATAGGAAAAGTTACATAAAAATATACCTTCCTCTAGAAATTTCTCTATAAAATAAAAAGCATACAAACCCCTTGCTTCAAAGACATGAATCCATATAAAACAATTGGGGTATCTTAAATATATACAAGAGCAACTAGTCTAGAAATGCTGGGCTAATGATCTCTCCAACGCTAAGCATTAACCTTTTGGAGTGCCTTTAAAAGAGACTTCTTAATAACAGCCATTAGAGAATTACACACAGAGTTCTTGAAATGTTGTCTAATGACGAGTTATACATATTAATTAATTAGTTAATGTTTGTAAAGTGCTTTGAAAAGGAAAAGGATAACACGTCGGTAAGTGCTGACTATTATGCTCTGTTTTTCACACTAGCTGTTCCTAAACAGATCTGAGGCAAGGTAGCTGTGACTTGTTTGAGAACATTGTTACTTTTCATTCCATTGATGCACCTTCAGGTTTTGCAAATCACTGAATTTAACACCGCCAGTCGGGAGAAGACCTGGAAGAGTTCTTGCTGTACGGAGCACGTTTGCGCACACACACTTGGCTGTGTATGGAAGCGCACAGTTCCAGTCTTACATTAAACGCACGACACTTGAACAATAATCGCTTTAAAAGCATTGAAGTGTCTATGTATTTGAGGGCATGGCTTTTGAGAATAATTCACTTTGGTACCCAATATACCCAAGACATTGGAACTATCAGTCTCAGACTATGCCTTTTCACAGAGAAGCCAGATACCAGTCACCCATGAAGTGATGCTTTTCCACGCTTATGGACAGTTCTTTGAACCAAGAACCACGTTCTTTGCCCGCTCTGCCCAGTCACCATAGCAGGCAACAGTGGGCGATGCCGACATCCACGTGAAAATGACGGCATGAGATGCTTCCGTATTGAACAGCCGATTTTAGTAGGAGGGCTTAGCGTAGTCTGTGGATGATGCCAAAACAGTCATGAAATTTTCACCATATACTACATGTTAAACACTCCAAATCTGTAAATTTTGTTAAGCGAGTTTTTTTTCATTTTTTTAGACAGAATTACATATAGAAAAATTATACCTACAATAACTTTCTGGGAAGATTGACTTTTCTCTTCTAAACTGCAGGTTTCTCTGCTCTGTTTACAATTCATTACTTGGCCAGTTTTAGACACAGTTTTTCAGGTTTGTTTCATTTTCTCCATCTCAGAGAGGGAGAAAGAGACCAACTCCTGCCATAATCCTAGTCCACGTCCTTTTGTGAGTCTAAGATTTTCTTAGAAACAGTTTTTCTCACCTGTTCTTTTTCCTAATATACTTTATCCACGTGAACTCTTTTTTCCTCTTTGTTTCCCTAGACTCGTGTCCCATGACTGAATTAAATGGATTTTCACAAAATATCTATGTTTCACATAACTGAGTATAGATTATTTGTATGCAAATTTCTAGACAAATAATTTGTAGTAAACATAACTGAAATTTAAAAAAACCTTTTGGTTTATTTAGTGAATAGTTGTTATTCAAAAGCAGTTTATCCTAATAAAAGAGCAAAAATAAAATGTACCAGTAGAAAAATATGATTGTAGTTAACCATTGTAAACCACTAAAGCACAGCTGTCACTTTTTACTGAATTATTACCAGGGGCTTTGGCAGCACCAAGTAAATAAATTTTTTTGAGAGGGTTGTTCAGGGTTGGTTGGGGGTTTTCTTTAGATTTTATGGAACTAAATACTATGTTCTTCAAAATCATGCAGTTTATAGAACAATGATTTATGGAAAAGATTACAGAAAGAATTAAATCTGACAAAAGTTTTAATTTACCACTTCTTTACTTCTGTAACTTTCTTCTAACTCTTACCCTTCGTTTTCTGCTCTGGTATAAAAACTACATGCTGAGCTGTCATAATAACTGTATTCATTTAACAGCATAGGATGCAATTTGCTTTTGGAACAGAGAGTAATAATGGAACTGGACATGGTGACAATATATTGCAAACTATGAAAAACAGGAGAAATTTATAGTCCATTTTCTAAGAAAGTCCTTGCTCATTATTACTTTTGATTTAGGGTAGATGTCTTGTTTCAGTCATCACATGGGAATTTCTCTCAAGCTATTTACTGAATCCATGACCACACAAAAGATGACTTTTAAGGATGAAGTTGCATGAAGCTGTAGCACGCTGGACTGGAAGAAGTCTAGACCATCAAAATCAATATGGAAATGAAGTTGAACAAGCTGTGGGGAACTCTAAAGGAAACACAGTGAAACATTAAAAAAAAATATGGGATTGTCCAAAAGTTTTATCTTACAGGTAATAAAGAATAACAGAATATTAAAAAGCTTAGCAAGAACGCAAAGGACAGTGAGACATACAGAACCTGACAAGGAATCTAATCTTAAATAACATTGTAAATTTGTCGCAAAGAGGCTCTCAGTAAAATGCAAGCAGGCTTGCATGCATGCAGGTAGCCAAACACCCTTAGGGTTTTTTTAAATACACTCAGAACCAAAAGCTTACATGAAAAATCAGAGAAAGAAAATACAATGGTGATATACATATACATAAGGGAGAAAAACAAACACGCTTTTCTGTTTTCTGGTGTCCTAATGCATTCTTCTCTTAACCCCACGTGGGTCGTACTCCAACTTAGTGCCAGCACTTTTTCCTAAAAGCTTCATTTTTTCCTTCAGAAGTTATTTTCTGATATTTCTTCAAATGACATTTTCAGGAACTGTCAGGCCAAAGAGACTAATTGACACTAACCCGCTTACACTTAAATGCTTCTTCCCACCTTAAGTCTGGTGGGATTGTTTGCATAGACCTGAACACTAGTGTCAGCAAATAATCTAATGCAGTACATAAAGAAAAAAAAGTCTTTTTCTGTAGCTTGATTTCTGCCAATTTAAGCTCTGCTGTTTCAGGAGCATTACAAGCCAATGGTGGAAAAATACGCAGTAAGACTTGATTTAGAAGATCTCATTAACCACAATCTGTTTAGTATGACTACCAAGGTCTCATAAAATGCTATTTTAGTTGCAAACATTTGTTTTAATGTGGAAGTTGTCTGAGGAAATACATTATATTTATTGCTGTATTTTCTTTATTGGAAGGTATTTCTCAGTTTAAAGTTCTATTTATCAGTCTGCTAATCACTGTACACACAGGTAGGAGCCCACCACAAGAACAAAAATGCTGAGTGAGACATCATTCCATTAAAAAAGACTTTCAAGACAAATATTCTCCATTTGTTTGGATTTTGCGAAGAAAAAAATAATTAAGCATAAGTGAGATCTTTGAAATGTTTCTGCTTTTGGATTGGCTGTTTGGCTACTTGATAATGAGAAGATAAGAAATCCCAAATGTAAACGGTTACTCATAGTGCAGAAACAAACTGGATGTCTGCCACTGACAAAAGACTCCTGGAAATGCTGGTATATGGAGAAGTTTAGCTGTTTTGGACCACTAACATACACAGAACCCTTTGTGCAAGAAGTCTTGGCCTTTCAGTACCTGTAGGTTTGCATTGTCAATTCAGTATCATCTTTCGGAAAAGAAAGCCCATTTTAGTATTCACCTACACAGATTTCTTAATGGAAAAGCACCATTACATATACTGTTTTAATACTGTTACTAAATCTGTTTCTAACATCTATCTTACCATGTTCTTCCAGAGCCCATTATCATAAGCCCAACAACCATTAGTTACCTGTTCACCTGCACTAGGATTCATTGCTTTGCACAGAAGGGCTGGATTTCAGTGATGGGACTTACACTGCAGGATTAATTTAAGTTTGTCCTAAAATGTTGGATTTTCTGTCTGCATAATTAACAATAACAAAATACAACAGTGAAGAAAATAGGCTTGTTAGCTTTTTATTATACTTCTTTCCATAGCCTTAGATTCCATGAAAAACAAAATAATGAAAGTTTACTCTAAAGATGAATGCTATAATAAGATAGGGTGATCTGTATGCAAGATTACTTTTTCTATGCATCTAATTTTATAATGCATTATTCCTTGTTCAAGTGACACTGTTTCTTTCCTGATCCTTGTAATCATGATTCAACTTCTTGGGAACAGAGACTCATTTGTAGTGACTTTTCCTCACAGGACTTTTGAATTGCTTGTGGCTTGCTCAGAATGCACTGGCAGAGCTGTCACTGGGTGGAACAGGTATTGTGCTCGCCGTGCATTCTTTACATTGCTACCTACAGACTGATGGATTGATTTGAAAATGCCACAGGCAGTTTTAAAATCCCTTGCTGGGATTGCCCGGGGATTAGCTTTAGCGAGACCTGAGGCTCGCTGAGTGAAACTTGTGCTGATGCCTATCCGTTCTCAAACACCGCTGCTGCTTAGTGTTTCCAGTCACATGCCCGAAGCCAGCAGGCAGGCACACTTCTGCTGCACTAGGCCATATGGTGTGGAAGACAGCATCCACTAAAATCCACCTAATTTGTCCCTGTTTCTTTTCTACGGGAATCTAAAATCGTTTCCTCTATTCAAATTGTCACCCCTCCACTCTTTCCCACTCGTCCCAGCATGGATTAGACTCTGAGCACTCATCCGTGAAGTCCCCTGCTAGCTCCAGTTTCAGAACCTTTCAGTGAGCCCATTTCTGCCAGCATTCCTTTCGCAAACCTTGGTGCTGTGTGGAGAAAATACTTTTATCACCCCTATTTACTTTTAAGAGTTGATGCTTAAGCATGTCATATCTTGGTATAGATGTATTACTCTGTGTATGCGTACATATATGCACTTGTAATAATGTACAAGTACTGTTGCTAAAGAAAATTAAATGCTAGGAATACAATTAATATCACCCCATATTATCATTTCTGTATTAACAGGATTTTTTACTATGCATCCTATATTGAAGGGCATGCTACATCCAGCAGAAGAAATTCACTCCAAGTTTAGTCGTACCTTTATAATAGGGCGTACCTTTTCATCAAATCATAGAATCACAGAATCACTGAGGTTGGGAGGGACCTTTAAGATCATCAAGTCCAACCATTAACCTGCCCTGACAAAAACCACTTCTAAACCATGTCCCTGAGCACCTCATCTACCCTTTTCTTAAACACCTCCAGGGATGGGGAATCTACCACCTCCCTGGGAAGCCTGTTCCAATGTTTAATAACCCTTTCAGTGGAAAAATGTTTCCTGATATCCAATCTAAACCTGCCCTGACATAACGTGAACCCGTTTCCTCTTGTCCTGTCACTTGTCACCAGGGAGAAGAGGTCAGCCCCCATCTCTCTAAAACCTCCTTTCAGGTAGTTGTAGAGGGTGATGAGGTCTCCCCTCAGCCTCCTCTTCTCCAGGCTAAACAACCCCAGTTCCCTCAGTCGTTCCTCGTAAGGTTTGTATTCATTCAGAGCACCCATGCCCTAGTTTTTTGAGATGAAGCGAGGTTTCTCCAAGGACTTGGTAGAACTTGGGCTAATGGCTTTGCCTCTAAGCCTTCATTTACTAAGAACCTTCTTTTCTGAAGGGCCTGCACTAGACTACTTGCCAGCCAGGGGTTCCCAAGTTGAAGCAATGCTCTTTGATCAGCGTGGAGGAAGCCAGCAGGAAAAAGAATCTCGGTTTTAGCAAACGTAACCTACACATATAACCTACCCAGGTCTCTTTACTACCTGAGGATTTATCAGAATAAACAGACAAACAAACAAACACTGCTCTTCTTTAGTTACTGCCTTTGTTTTAAGAACAAGGACACTGTTTTATAAACATAAAATGCTAAAATATTAGCTTATCTGCTCTATACATTACAACAAGCTTCATAAATCTGAATTCCTGGCAGCTTCATTTCACGGTGCTGCAACATTTGAGTGCCCAGAGGATGTCGAAGGTAAAGCTTAGTAATTTCAGCATGTTCTAAGGTCAAAACACCTACCCACTCCCAGAGGCAACAGAATAGCAGACAGAACCACCAGGTCTAATATTGTACAAATAGTACAGTGAGAGAGAAATGTGTTAAACAAACAGGGAATATGCATCAAACCCTGCTATGTTCCTCTCACACGGAGAACAGCTGATACAGTGTTGACGCTATTCTGTTTTATGTTGCAACATGCACAATTCTCACAGCTAATGAGTACAGCCTTCAGTTTAGGCTCCTTTTGTTTTTCCTTCATTTTTGAAGTTGCAGCTCAGCCAGAGTGAAAGCAGTCCTTAGACTCTTAATGGTACTTCAGTGTTTGTTTAACTTTGACTGTGCAGCGGAGTGACACCACATAAACAGAACAAAAGATTCCCGTAATTTCTTTTGTTGGGTGCTTTTTTCTGATCGTCATCCAGTGTCTTATAGAGAAAATTTATGCATAAACTGGCTTAAAGGGAAGGCATCTAAAATTGTCTTGAAATACACCCCCAAAAAAGTGAAGTAGTGGCCTAGTATACGTTACTTGTCTAGATCACCTTGTAGATAATAAAAGGGAATAATTCATCCCATCCTACAGGGGTGAATCTGTCCAGGGACCGCACTACTTTCTCCATCGACTGTAGATTCAACTGTCTTCCTAAGGATGAAGTTAGGTCAGCCTTTGCTGTGGAAGCTAGATAGTTTAGAGACATATGAAAGGATGTCGCATAATGTTAAACTGCTTAGAAATTAAGACCCTCTCATACTTTGGTGCACAATGAAGCCACTGTAGCTCAGTAAAAATGTCACAGAGAGCACATCTCACAGAACTGCACTGTTCCATACTGACAGTTTGAATACCAAGGAGAAACATACCAGGAAATATGCAGTGCAAAATGATCAGTTCCAAAACTAAAAAAATATCTGCTTCTTCATTATATGAAAGGAAAAAATAATCTTATGCATCAAATAGCAGAGAGGGTGCTTGAAGATAAAGTAGGGAAACCAAACTGATTCCAAGATTCCTATAAAAGTCAGAAAAATTGTATTTGATCGAAACCATGAAATGTTTTTCTGTACTAATCATCATCAACCTCAATTCATATAATTTCTAAGTCTACTAATCATGATTTTATTTAAACCAGGCTAAAAAATAGAAATAACCAGAGAGCTGTCCAGTATTTTGGTAAAAAACACTCTGAAAAATCAACCTCTGTGTAATGATTTGTGAAAGCTTTCATTTATTTTTCTCTACATATGATTATCTCCTCTAGGGATTCATATAGAATATTAGTATTAAAATTCTAAAACGTAACAACTGGTTAGAAAATTTCTCTAAGTAATTCAGAACCAAAACAACCATATATAAATCTTAAATGTGAATGTTACGTGACTTTTTATCTTCATAATATTTACTTTCTCAGAAGCCCAGTGACCTACTGGAACAGGCTGCCCAGGGAGGTGGTGGAGTCTCCGTCTCTGGAGACATTCAAACCCTGCCTGGACGCGTTCCTGTGCAACCTGCTCTCAGGTGGCCCTGCTCTGGCAGGGGGGTTGGACTAAATGATCTCCAGAGGTCACTTCCATGACTGTTCCCAAGGGAATCCTAGGAAATAAAACTAAAAACTGCAAAATATTTTTAGGTTCTTATATAAAAGCTCCGAGGCGCATGCCCAATATGAAATCTAGTATTAAATATTTAAGCTCACTAAATCCGTATTTTATTTCTGAAACAGAAATACTAATGTTAGGTGTAAGTTCTTCAAGAATGACATTAGGACAGATAACATGTTGCATGGGAATATAGTAGCAGCTGAAATTCCTCCTTTGGGCCCTGGCTCAGAGAGGGCATACAGTGCAGCTACAGCTATTGCAATGCATTACTGTGCACTGGGAAACAGGCCAGAGCTAGTAAACAAAAGAAAAAGGCCAGAAAAATACCTTACAGGGTATCAAAGCCTATCCCCATTAACGAAGAAATTATAGAATCCTTTCCGAAAATACGTTGTTAGGATCTACAACATTTGCACTCATATTGATATTCACTCATCTCTACTGGAATTAAGGACTACATCTGTTCTTGTTATGGCTTTATAGCAATGGTCACTTCAACAACTGAATGTCAACCAGATCCTCTGCCCTTTACCCAACTCTAAAGACTGTGAGGGTCCTGGTAATCACATAAACTCCAATTTATCAGCACTTGGACACTACCATACATCTTTACAAGATATTTTGGTACTCCTCTTTAGTTTTCTTTCTCCTTTCCTCCAGTCCTTCATGATACTAATTGCTAACATTACTACTTTTTTTTTTTTTTTAAATTTAGTTTCCAGAAAGGACAAAAAAAAAAAAACCATAAAGCAAATCCAGTAAATGAAAAACTAGTCTTTAGGAAAAACAAGATCTAAATTCAAATTAAGGAAGTAAAAATGTCCTGGTAGGGTTGGATCAGTAATCTAAGACAGCAGCATTTGTTTGTCACATTAGCCTGTTGGTCTGGTTTGCCATTCTTCATCAAAGCTCTACATGTGCTAATGGTCACATCCTTATAAACACATTATCCTTTTTGATCTATAGTGATTTTACAAGAATCATGTTAAAAGGCATTTTCCCATTAAGTATTTGCATTGATCTTCACCAGGATTTTCACCGGAAAACACCAACCTTCTATTCAAAGAAGATTCTACTTATATCCATACAGTGAAAGTAAACAAAAAAATAACCCTTGAATTGCAAAGCAGTGTTTGAGTTATAAAAAGCAATACATAATACTTTCAGCACTTTCTGGTGGCAAAGATAAATATTATCGTGTTAGCCTGGAATTTTAGTAGGTCATCATGGAGTCCCTTAAATATACAAAACTGTAATTAACAGAAATTTTCATGTTCTAACTAGTCATAATCTGCTTGCATTAGATTGGTTCATGGAAATGTCCTATCTGCGTGAAAAATTGTTTGTGGTAAGCAAGAAATCCGTATGAATTTTTCCCCCTAAATTCAAAAGTTTCAGTATTTTCTTCACATATGAGATGACTGCAAGTACATCAAAACTCAAGTCCTATGTAGTCAAATAGAGGGAAGCCAAACCAGCAGTTCTGGTGATGCTACAGCTCATTAAAGATGCAAATTAAAAATACTAACAACTTAGAGATTTGCTTAACCTTTTACCGGTACGCAAATCCCTAATCTGATCCTTATATAAGGTTGGTGGATTTATTACAAAGTTTAATAAAGAAGTCCCTTGAGGCATTAAAACTGAAAATCCATTGTCAGAGATACTACTTTAGTAACGCACTTTGAGATTATTTTCAAACTTGTTTGGGTGAAGATTATCTATGTCACTTTGGAATAGAGAAATCGCGTATGTTTATAGATGGTTCTGGACAATATTCGTAGGTGTTCAATTGTAGAATTAAGTTGGAGGGAAAATCCCTTATATATGCTTCTACTGGTCAAAACTAGGTTCTCTGTGAGGAATTCTATTGCTAGTTCATCACAATAAGGGCATATGTTAAAGGTCAGTTCAGTTACAATACTTACAAAAATACCACATTTCCAAAAGAATTTTTTTCCCAAAAAATAAATTTCCATGGAAAAATACAGTGTTTCTGGGTCTGGTGGTTCTGTCCCAAATCTTATAGTATTTAGCTCAATATTTTAATTTCTGTTTTGTTTTCTTCGCAGTGCTGTCTGCTGTAGGTGAAAGTGTGAAGAAAAAGTTTAGATGATGTGCATTTTTTCCTCTTTCTGCACATTAAATACAAAAGTCTGTCCCTTATGGCTACAGAAAAAAAAAAAAAAAGCAACCACTTGGAGATGCCACTGGAATGAACTGAGAAAGGCAGAAAATGATGTCATGCTATCTCTGTTCCTCAAGTACTGGTTCAAAGAACAAGCCAAGGTTGTAACACACAAAAGTGGGTATATGACCAAGCTGATTTACTGTGCATTGGCTGAAAGACCTTATTAATGCCATTAAAGCACAGAAGCTGATGTTCAGTATTTTGTGTGCAGAAACTCCTTCAGTATTTATTGGCATAATGGGAAAAGCTGAACATATGGATGGGACTAGGAAATATCTCTCTTCATATCTAACACTAACATTCTGCTTCAATCTCCACTTCAAAAGGTATGAGTAGCACCTGCTGGTCCCAGGTTCTCCTTCCAAGTTTTACCACACAATTGTCTGAACTAACAAAGAATTGTTCCTGATAGTCTGTACTTCACAGAAGTTGATAAGGTATACATGATTCTATTTTCCAAATAATTAATGAATTTAAACAAAATAAAATAATTTAAACCTCTGTATTCAATTTATCAGGGTTTCTTTGCAGATAAACTTCTGTATGGCAGCAGCATTGTATAAAGAGACAGAAAAAAGAGCCCTGTGCACTTCTCTGTGTTTCTCTTTACAGCTTACATTGAAATTCCACTTACACAGCACTGTAATTACTCCAGCCTCGCTGCAGTTGAAGTAACTCAGAGAGTACAGTTTGGAATCACTTTGTCACATGCCAAACAGCAGGCAGTAAATCTCTGACAACATAAATTAGTCACTTACTGAAATAAGGAGTAACGATTAATCACCTCAGAGGATACCTGGCAGAATTACCCATCCCTGGGACTACTATTCCTTACCATCAAACCCTGTACAGTAATTCCAGCACATGCTGCATCATCTCACATAGCTGAGACATAATCCTTACCAACGGAAAGTAGACAAAGTATCCCTAAGGTTCATCTTGATCGTATCAGGAGAGACAAACACCCCTGCCAATTTACTTCTGTGAAAATAATACAGTTCTGTGAAAGTAAAATTTTAATTCTATTCATGATTTATGGTATATGTGAGTTGCTTCAAGAAATAATACTTATTTTTATTTATACGAATGATTTTCTTTTCAACAAATAAAATCATTCACAAAGCTATAATTCTCAGTTAATTATTTTTACAGTTTTTTTCCCCTAGATAAAATATCATATTTTATGGTCACAATATTCTTTAATTGAATTTCTGATTCCTCATTCATAAAACTTTATGATTTTTTTATACCTATGTGTTCACAGTGTAATTTACAGTACTCAATCATGAAATATCCGGCTGTGAAGAACATGACATGTACTGATCTATTTCTGAATGTCATGAAGCTGAACCAATCTCAGCTATAAAAGCTGTTCCATTAGGAAAAGCACAACTTTGTAAGCATCCATCCAGTATAAACAACAATTTTGACCTCTACACTTTGCAGAATAAAGGAAATAGACCTATTATTATGTGCATTTTTAACTGTGTTACTCCCGCCAAGAATGAAATTGCACGTCTAGCGGTTGAAGTGATAGAATAGGGAAGAAAAGATCACTTATTTAAAACAGTAACCAATTGGCAACTCTGCTCGCATCTTGGAATAGACCCAGCCTTTGCATAGTGGTTGATATTCCCAATCCTGCCTTGTTCCCATGTGCAGAGTGTGCACACAATCATAATGCCAAATACAATTCCACTCTCCGCAGTTTGTCCTTGAAAACAGTGTTTTCTCCTCCTTGATATTAAGCATATTTTCTTCAAATTTTGGTCTGTATTGCATCCAGTTTCAACACTTTTTCTTTTTTTCATAGACTCTTCCCACAACATTCACAGACTATTAAGAACCTTGAATATACATTCCTTGCAGTTGAAAATAGCCACGACCCTTATAATGGTGCCAAAATAGGTTTTGCTTTGCCTGGGGGGGGGTGGTGGAATCCACATGTACCTTACAGTGAGTTTAACATCAGATCCTCAGCTAATTTGATATGCAAATGCTGTGTTCAGCACATGTACAAAACTTTCTTTTCAATCAGTATCTATATTATAAAATTCCTTTCTCATTTAATACAATCATAGAACCATAGTATCGGTGAGGTTGGAAGGGACCTTTAAGATCATCAAGTCCAACCATTAACCTACCCTGACAAAAACCACTTCTAAACCATGTCCCTGAGCACCTCATCTACCCTTTTCTTAAACACCTCCAGGGATGGGGAATC
>VXBO01014341.1:73315-103610 GCA_013400135.1 Rhinoptilus africanus
TAGCATGGAGAAGAGAAGGCTGAGGGGAGACCTTATTAATGTTTAAAAGTATCTAAAGGGTGAGTTAAGGAGGATGGAGCCAGGCTCTTTTCAGTGGTGACCAGTAAAAGGATGAGGGGTAACGGGCACAAGCTGGAACATAGGAATTTCCTATCGAATATGAGAAAGAACTTTAGGGTGAGGATGACAGAGCACTGGAACAGGCTGCCCAGGGGGGTTGTGGAGTCCCCTTCTCTGGAGGCTTTCAGGACCCATCTGGATGCAGTCCTGAGTGATGTGCTCTGGGCAATCCTGCTTTAGCAGGGGAGTTGGACTAGGTGATCTCTAGAGGCCCCTTCCAACTCTGAAATTCTGTGATTCTGTCATAATTCCATTAATGATTGAATTTCAAATTGTTTCCCATATCAATAGAGGTTTAGCTTTTCACTGTGGAAGGAAAGATAAAGCTTCCTAACAGTTCAAATTCTAATGAACGCTCAGGAAACGTCTCTACTATCTGTTCATCTCTGCTTGCTTTTTAAAATTGACAATATTTTCATTCACCTGGCATGCAACCATATTTCAGGTCCCAATTCTTAATTATACAGTCAGCAATAACTATTTTTTTCAGATTTAATGGAAACTGAGAATATTCAGGAAAATGGAAACATTTTACAAGAAAATCTTAAACAGTTTTCAATTTTATAGTTTCCAGTTAATCATCCAATTGGACAAACCACATGGAGTCTCGAGATCTTTTCTGAACTGTAGTGGGCATAAAACACAGATCTTTTTCACTTGTATTTACTGCTCTAGAGCCAAAATAACAAATAAAGCTAGTAAACCTCAGACTTTGTCTCTCCTGTCTGTCTTTAAGGATAATGCAGAAAATATTCTCTACTGTGCCACACAGTAGACGGCAATGGAAATTATTTTATTCAGTCTGCCTAGAAGGAATTTGAAATTATTATCATAAGATCTTTCAGTAGTAAAATTGCTTGTGAATGTCAATTAACTAGGTTTCTAGGGTGTTTAGGACAGAAATCACAAGATGTGTCAAAAGTCTCACCCCATTTTTAGGACCTGTAGCAGCAGAGCACTAGTTCTCTAGCACAGAAATAAAGGTTAGATTTTTGACGCCATTCTTTACCAGCTTCCTTATCTTACTAGAGCCAAGTAACTACATACAAAATGCAACTACAACCATACATTTTTTCACCATCACAGACTCTTTTACCACCATTAGCAAAAAGTCATGACTAGGGGTCAACTGTACATATTTGTCCAATAATTTGAAACTCTGCGCGCTCTGCTGAGTAACGTTAGGAAGTAGTTGCTCTAAGAGAGGTGCCATTGCCTTTGATGTTAAGCAGTGACCCATGAATGCTTTCAGCAACTGACCCATACCAACGTATAATCCAAGTAGAACTGGATTATTTAACTGGAACCATCTGCAGAAAACTGAACAGAGGCAAAATGGCTTGTAAGAATATGAAACATTTTGTTACAGGATAAGTAGTAGATAAGTAAAATGTTAAACATAACCAAACGCTGAGACTCACTGGATTACTAAAAATCTAGTAAATACATTATGTTGACTTGATATCCTTTGATTTATCAAGTAATTTAAATCAGTTGATAATCTCTGATGTACTGATCACAGATATTTAGGATTATTTATTCATTTGTAAATTTTGAAATAAAATGGATACTTTTTTTTTTTCACATCCTTTTTTAGAAGTCTATTAAATAGATATCAGTACTTGTGAAATAGATATCAGTAGTGCATCAACAATCCAGAGGAAATATTAGTCTTTTCCACTAGAAGTTTAGAAAAAACAAGAATGTATAACTTTTGTCATAGTGTTACTTGTGTTACTTTGTAGTTTATTACCTTCGTTAACTTTTCTTCTGTCCAGCAGCTACACTTGGAATGGCATCTTCTTTTTACTATTTTTTTAAACTGTATTAATGTTCAAGTATCTCATTTCCTCACTTTTTCCTTGTTCCTGTCATTTTATTTCAATGCATAGTCCAACTGTTGGTCTGAATAACAGTACTGCAGCACACGGGGTGTGTGCATTGTAGAGATGTTCTGAAGAACCAGTACAAGTAAATGTTCTGTGCACGGACTCACCTTATCCAGATCATTTTGAACTCACACAGTTATGTGTTCATATTGCCCATTTCCCTATTTTCTTTATATCCAAAATAAAACTAGACCTCTAGCTTTGACTAAGCTAATGACTACATAATAATGAAATCCCCACAACTTTAGCTTAGTCAGACTTTTCTGTCATATGGTACACTGTGACCCTAATTTGTTACACTCTTTTGTGTTCACACCTGTGTTTCCATGAAATCTTTTAACACTAGCATAGGATGACTGACTCTTCACAGGATGCAAACGAGACATGTATGGATGCCTCAAAAAACCTTTCACTGTTTTAGAACGGAATGTCTAAATGAAAGTCACCATCTCCTTACACATACTAGAAATATCCATCTATTAAAAATATTGTCTCCTTTACCGAGCAGCTAATAAAAAATAGAAACACAAAAAATAAACACGGCTTTGTCACTTTTCATTAAGGCAGAAAAGGATGAGTATGACTGTTGATGGCCCTTTTTTATTTCATGCCCTTGAAAATTCTTTCCCTGCATTTCTTATTTTGCCTGCTGCTGCAAAATAACAAATGCCTCTCTCTGTTCCCTTGCAGTAAATACAAAGACATTTTTTTCCTCTCATTTTCAAGGAGGTAAGTCCACAGTACAAAAAAAATACATCGAAGTAAGTACTGATAAGGACAAAACTGAACTTTATGGATTCATCACCGCAGAATATCCACATGGGATTTACTCTGAAAACAGAACCCATCTGAAGCCACATCAGAGTGGGTGGAAGATGGGTATTGTGGGTCTACGGTTTCTTATAAGACAGCAAACATACTGTTCAAGCGCATAATTAGTCCCTATTTTCAGAATTGCTCTTTTTTCACAGTTATACAAGTGACTGTAAATGAGCATATAATTCAGATGCATTTAGAATGGTTAAACCCATTGTGTTTCTGTTCATATGTATGCTGTTGTAGAAACAGTTCTCAGGTCACCAGAAAAAAAGTTAACAAAGTTTGAAAACCATGTTCTGTAAGAACAATTATTACCAAAGAAGAGTACTGTGCAGTGTGCTACATATCCTCATTGGCAGTTAAGACTGCAGGAAGTGAAAATATTCAGCGCTTCAGATTTAAGGCTGTGCTTTGTCAATGGAGGGACCAGCTTTAGCCATTTTGTTTACATGTTATTGCAATTACTGTAGCGGAAAGGTTTTCCACCCTAATTCAGCATAAATTACCTGGACCATTGTGTTAACATGCTACTGGTTTTCCAGCTCATCAGAGATAACCTGGTAGATAGAACTAGTAAGTAAATATTTGGTAAGCAGTACTTTTTCATTACTGAAATTTATAATTACAGCTCTTTCCCTCCGCAATAATTGAATATATCTAATTGCTCTTCCTTTTAACTTTAATGCTAGGTTTCAAACTGGTGAATGGACAGGAAAGCACCATTAGAGACTTTATTCTAGTGTTGCTTTCCCTCCCGTACAATGATTTGAACTCAAGCAATAAAGTTAAATGGAAAAGGCACTATACTAGATTTTCAATTACAGCAGAGGCAGGGAGCCACAATTATCCCTTTCATTACTGAAATACTTCTCATAGCTACACAGGCAGAATCCCTGCTGCTGCTACTTCTGCTATTCCTGTTGCTGTTACTGCTGCTCTTAAACTGAAGTGCCCTTGAAAACAGATGAGGTCATAGGTCACCAAATAGAATTTAAAATTGTGAAAAATGTGTATTTAAAGGAAAATGAAAAAAAAAAAAAGGAGCAGGAACACAGAGACATTCAGACTCTTTTTCCTTTCTCTGCTGCAAAGATATGATGTTTCTCCAGATCTGTAATAAATTATAGTAGCAGTAACTGTGCCACCAGTTTGTCAATGGGCATGAAATATGAGTATAAGCCCTGTCTGTCTTTTAAGAGCACTTATATCCAGAGATATTTTGTACCAAGAATCCACTGACTGAACAATTGGGTGCATTCCATCTCTGGTGTACCCATCTTTTACTGTGTTACCAAGAAAAAAAAAATCCTTTATTATTGTTTTGAACATCTTTACATGAAGGATATCACATCTCAGGAGCAGTTCTTCATTTCCCCTGTCTACTTCACTCCTTTTTGGATGTGAATACCCTTTCTATTAAGCACATAAAACTAACCAACCACTTCAAGGGTGGAACTGCAAATCACAAATATTTGCATAGCCTTGGAAGTGGTTTTCCTTAGCCTTTTGTGAGGTGGACCTGCAATTCACACCTTGCCTATAAGCCTCCTGTGTGATTCAGAATTGGCTCCTCTGCAAGAACTAGGGTAAAAAATAGGAAGAAAGGGTCATTTTTTTATTTCATTTGTCATTTTTTCTTCAGTACAGTAAAAAATCATGACCTATTCTATTAATACAGTAAGTATTAATACAGTATAATTAATACAGTAAGTGTGAAGATTCTGTTTCAGACTGAGCAAAATACATGTCAGGAAGCATTATGAAGTTTATGTAAAAGCCAAGAAAAACTGTCTAAGCACAGTAAACAATAGATTACCAAAAACACAAAATCCGCACCTGCACCTTTAGAAGTACAATAGCTAAAATGCATTCAGCAAACTGGACACAGTGGTCCTTGCCACATAACAAGACCAAATACCATCTTTACCTAATTAGAGCCTCAGCACCCACCAGTTAACACACAGGCTAAAACTATGTTTCAAGGAACACACTGCATACTGGTATATCATGAGAATTGAAATCACGCAGTGGTTTTGCTGAAAATTTCAGTCATGAAGAAAGAGTTTTCTGGTCCCTAAAATTTTCTGCTGAATAAAGTCGTCCAGGAAGCATACTTTTCAAAATACCTTAAAAATGTCATACTTTTACAAGTAAAAAATAAAAGCAAAGCCTTCTGAAATACCTCAGAAATCTCTTTTTTCTTCCTTCGTCCAGTTTTGAACCACAGAAAGTTAGACTTTGAAAAAGGTTTCTTTTGTGTTTTTTGTTGATTTTTTTCTCTTTTTTGACAAAATTAAACCACACATAATTATCAGTAAAATAATTTGCTGCACAAATAGAATGACGTACGCTTATGTGAACACACCATATTTTATTCATGCTAGAGATTATTTGCCATCTAACTAAAATTATCAGACACGCTTTTTTGTGGGGGGCTAAAATGTCAATGACTTTCTAACAACAGTTCCATAATAGAAACTATTACTTTGAGTATTATATGAGCCTTTTCTGACTCTTATCAGCTGAAGATATTGCAGCCTCAGAAACACTCGTCTCTGTCTCTGAGGAGAATAGTCTTTCTTAACTCTAAAAACCTTTCTTGATATCCTGGCAATTTACACTCTTGCTGAACTATTACTCTGCAGTGGAGTGCAAGATACACTTTCTGTCACTGTGTGATAGAGTCTGATCCCAAAATTTTCTATGGCAAAATAACTTGCAGTTATCACAGACACACGGAGTATTCAGATCAATCACAAAATCAGCAGCTTTGCTTCTTGTGCAAGTAATCGTATATTGCCTGCCCATGGAAAAGGATTCTCATTCGCAATTGAAATAGCTTTGTACAGGTTCTATGGCAAATTAAAAAATTGGTTTCTGTTCTATTATTTTCTCTTCCTCAAATCCCATTCAATGCCGTCAAATTTCAGCTTTAAGTACAGTGACTATTAAATATCACTTGTTCTTTCTTCCTTTCCTTTTCTTTTTTTTTTTTTTTTTTAAAATTTTTCTTTTCTCCTGAGAGAGGGAGAAACATTAGTACCTTTCTGTGGAAAGATTTGGGGTTTGGGGTTTTTTTTGTAGTTATATATGTAATACTGCTCTCTGTATCAAAAAAGCTACCCTGGAGATAAGATCAAAGAATAAGCTACCCTGGAGAATAAGCTCAAAGAGGACAATTGACATGATGAAGGATGTCTCACCTCCTCAAACAGAGAAATAACAACTGTGTACCCTTCAGTTTGCAGAGAAGAAGAACGAAGCAAGATCATGGCTTCAAATTCATTAACGGAGTGGGTAAAGTGGACATGGAACTGTTAGTCACCTAATTTTCTGACCCTAGAATTAGGGAACACCCATTGAGACATCACAAGATCAATTTAAAACAGATGACAGAATACATTTCTTTACACAGTGGGCAGAAAATTTCTGGAATCACTTCCTGCAGGAGACTGTGGAAGTAGATGTTATCAGCTGCTTCGAAAATGGATTAGGCAAATTCATAAATGATAGGCTTGTAAACTAGATGCTGAGGTGAACAGTCAGGATCATTAATCCTATGACTGTGGAGAAGTATGAGGAAAATGAATATCAGATATTAGCCACATTTGTGTGCCTTCCCCAAAGATCATCTCTTACTGCCACCAAACTTGGTGGACCATTTGATCTGATCCAGGAAAGTATTTCTTATCTTCTTACACTATTACGTTCTTACACTAACTCATGATGAATATTTAGAGATAAATATTCCAGTAGAGGCACTCAGTACCCAAGTCTTCCTGTGAACAATCCAGGAAAAAGACATTAAGAAACGTAAGAATATGGCTGTATCTTACTCATTACCGAAACACTCGCTCCTTTAATTTATGCTGTTTAGTAGATTTCACGAATTTAAGAATTGAAATAACATCCATTGATGCATTTCTTTATACAGTATACAGTAAGGGGCAAACCATAGATCCAAAGACAGAGAAAGCATTAATGTGGGCATAATAATTTTTTTTTTCCTTCATCATAAAAACCAACAAAGAAGAAATGAAAAAAAAACCAAAATATGCTAGACTATAGATTAGAAAATACTGCAAATTGCTAGACATGTAAAGATTTTCCTTTTTCCTCTCTCATTATACACCTGTTAAGTAGATTTACTACTTACATGTTAAATACAAATGTAAACTGAAAAATGAGATCATCTTATTGTTGCTTTCAAAAATGCTAATTAAGTAAGATAAAAAGAAATCTAGAAAAACCCACCAAACACCTAAGAAATCTTTTCCAAATAAATTCTTTCTCTTTCACCACATCTACTCTCCCATTCTTTGGAAGAACTTTGCAGAGAGCGTGTCTCCTCCTCTGATGGCTTCAAGCAGAGTCCTTGTGCACGCTCTGTATTTTCAGAAGCACTGATCTCTTTAGCACCCCTGCCTTTGCTTTCCATCCCTCTAATTACTTGTTTTCTCCTTCTACACCTTTCTTCTAAGATCTTAGTTTATCCCAAGTTTTCCCACCTCCATAGCTATTACCTACCACACTGAGTCACTGCAGAGCTAGAGAAAGATGCAAACGAGCCTGTGCACCAGCTGCCTCTTATCAGCTCAGCCAAAGTCAGGCTGAATGCCAGGAAAACAAGAAACAGGAGGCAGGCAGGATAAAAGACTGGAAGTACAGGCAGAATACTGAATATCTCCAGCCAAGAATGAAGAGTAACTACTACTGCCCGCACTACCTTGGTTTTTCTTATCCCATTTTCTTATAGCATCTTGTATTTATTTTTTTTTAATTCTCCTCCAATGAAAGGGAAGCCAATAACTGATGATGCTCTGTGAGGCTGCAGGATCTAAGTGATTCTTCTTTTTTTTTTTTTTGCCTTTTTTTTGTTCTTTCTTTCTACTATTTGTATGTCAGTAAAGGAAAAATTAGAATTTGTGATGAAAAGCAAAAAAGAAACCTTGTTATATTACTCAGGAGCAAGACCAACAGCACACAGTTTAAGGACAACAGTTCAAGAACCTTTGTCTCAAAGCAACGATATAGACATTCTTCCGCCTTTCTGCTGCTGCTTCAGTGTTAGAGCATAAAAAAGTTTCTGGACAGAACCTGCTCTTAATTCTGTACAAACTGAACTCAGGTTGAATTAAAATTTGAATGATGCTCAGTTTCTCTATTGGCTGGCCTCAGATGTCTGTAATTCAGGGGGAAAGAGCTCCTACAAGCTTAGATTCTTTCTGCTGTTTGTAAGAGCAATGATCCATAACATAAAATTATATTGCAAGGGTCTGTTCTTGGAGTTAATAATTCCATTTCATCAGAAGTTTTATTGTATGAGTTTTCTCTAAGTCTCTTCTCTTTCCCTGAATGGAACTCCTAACGCCGACAGCAGTTCCCACCGCTTGAGACATTCAGCTCTTCACATGGAACTCAACAGAAAAGACTTCAGCTGCAGTCTGGTACCTATATACATCGGGCCTGCTACAGGAGATACATGGAATATGCACTTATGTAAATTGGAGCAGAAGTTATTAAAAGTGGTTTTGTATATATTTCAAAGCATAACTCACCTGTTACTTAATCTTTTTTTTTTTTTTTTTTAACAATACAGGACTTAAATAACCAAGAATATATCAACAAATTTTTGTTGAAAAGTACACTAGGCAACAATAAATGTGTATCTACTATGCACAATGAAATACAAGCCAAATCAACATGGAAAGTAACACAAGAGGTGCTTCTGAACAGTTTCACGCCAATAGAGTTCGGATGCCTGTGTCTGTCCTCGGCTGTCAGAACAGCAGGACTGTCCTGTCTTACGCACGCACACAAACTTCCCTCACGGCTGGCTGTGGCACCGCTCTAAAGAAAATATAAGGCAAGCACATGTGACCAAGTGTACACAACAGGGAAGAGTCATGGGGTCAGAATGGGAACAATTATGCCTTGATGAATCCTTGGCAATTTAAGGTGCACTCCCTCCCAGTCTGCTGCATTTCAGAAGAAAATTAGAAACATCTTGGATGTGTCCCAAGGCAGATAAAATATTGAGTTCAGTTCTGTCTAGCTGATGTGCAGAAATTCACAGCAGTGCTGACAGGGATAAATGCTCTGCCTGGAAAATGGCAGACCACGCAGAGCTGTGTTTGTCATTGAAATTACCCAACAGATCATTCGTTACACGGGAACTGTGCCCACCTACTTCTAAACATCAACAACACGTTTGATCAGAAATGGAGATGTAGTGGCTTTTTTCGTATCAGTGTTTCCTTTGCTGTACAGAGATTATAGTAAACAACACTATAAAGACAGGTAAGCATATCCTTCGCAGGGGTTCATCATCAATAATTTAATTTAAAATACAGCACCTAGAAATCTAGCAAAGTGGAAAACAAATGATTCATGTTACATAACTTGTAAAACTATTTTCTGAAAGACTAGTATTCATTCTCTTCCAAAATAATTAACATTTTCTATACTCTTACATAGTTGTTTATTAAATTAAAAACACAGTGTGTGTGAAAATTTAATAGAGTGACTAAAATTTTTTCCCTACTTGGTAATGATTCATCATCAGGACCTAATAGAGCTCAACCTTCATCTCTCCCAGGAGAGTCACGAATCTTTGCCCTTGCAGTTACAGGTATACTGAACTTCTCCATTACAGAACTGTGCAGGATGTAGCGTTTAGAAATAAAAGGATTTGTGCCATTTGTGATGTGGATTTAACATGTCACTTTCATAAGATGTAGTAAAAAGCTTCAAAAAGGGCAAAAGAACACGTGTTTGTGCCCTGCTTCCAGGGACACACAATTTCATAAAACCTCTGGTTTACCTTCTAAAAAACAGAATACAGAAGAGTGAGATTTTGTGATACATCACAGAATTCTTACACTGCTGGCTCCCAATTATCTTGGAGGCTTTCTGATCATGAAATATCCACTGAATGTATTTATTAGGGTCACTATATTCAAACTGAGAATTAGAGCTAATTATATTTTTGGGAAGATAATTTTTTCTGATTCACAATTCTAATTTCCAAACAGAAATTACATTTTAAATGAGCTTTTAGATGACCTTTTGGTTACTACTCTACAAGATGAAACTCTGATATTTACAAAAATATTTGCATCATGTCCATCACTGAAGCACTGACGGCAATCTACTTGACTTAGTACTCATTCATACTACACATTTGGTAATTGTACCTTAATAATTTGTTTTCTTAAATACCAGTTCTACAAATTGTTCATCTTCCTAAATTAAAACACAAAAGCCATCACACTGAAACACCTTTAGATCCTGCAATCTCCATTAGAGAACTGATGCATCAGGAATGACTGATTTCTCATAGCTTACAGCTGCACTCAACTTCTCTAGCTATTCCCATCATGCTTCCTACATTACCTTCTTTAATGGTTGTCGTGGTTTTGGCTTCAGATGGCAACAAAGAACCACGCCCCTCTCGCTCCAGGCTTTCCTGATGGGAAAGCACAAGGAAAGGGCAGAACTCGTGGGCTGAGACAACGGCAGTTTTAATAGAATAACAAAGGTAGCACAAAAAAACCCCAACATTAACAACAATAACAACAGTAACAAGGACAGAGGAGTATACAGACGCGGTTAGGGAACCGCCGCTCACCGACCGCACCCGGGGGCGCCCCCGCCGCTCCAAGCAGTGACTTCCCGCCCCCTCCCAGCAGCTCAGCGCCAGTGTGGCTCACATGGGATGGAATATTTATGGCCCCGGGCCGGGGAGAGTTAACCCTCTCTCTGCCGGAACCAGGACAATGGTTTTGGCATAAAATATGCTATAACATTACCATAAATATTGTCTTGCCAACAGCTATTGTCCATTGCTCAGGTTCCTTCTCAATATTAAATGACATTTTAAATAAACAAAAATCTGTTGGTGTCTTTAACAACCTTGCTATTGAACCTCATGATTAAATAAAAAAAAACCAAAAACCTACAAACCCCCAAAGTATTAAGGAGAAACAGAGCATAACTTATTGTAGCGGAATTCCAAAGATCCATTTGCAGACTCTCTGCTAGAGTTTCTGCATTGCTATCACATCAGTCCTTTCTTCTATTTGATGTGTAAATTGACTAGAGGAGGTTGGCAGATGCAAATGTTTGTGATACTGACAACACAGCAGTGACCCCCGGCTACCTATTTGTTATATAACTGACAACTTTGCTTCTTGATTCTGTTTAAGGTTGAAAGAAACTTGAATTTAAATCATAAGTATATGCATTTTGCTAAAATTAACAATAACTAGTTATTAGTTAAGAGCAAAAAAAAAAGATTACAAAGGTAGGGTTTACATTCAGTTATTTGTTTAAAGAGATAATACTCAAATAGATTAATTTCTGCCTCTAATCATCCCAGCAATAGTAATCATGCTGATCAAAAGTATATAATAAAACCTCCCAGCTAGCAAGGTATGCCTCTATCCAAAACTCTTGCTTTTCTTGAATTTTGCTTTCATTATCAAAGTATATCCTGAATTGCACTAGCCACTCTTGCCTTCTGCAAATGACCTGGGGCAAACAGAAAGCCGACCCTGGCAGCTTGGAGAGGGCACACGACGGCACTGCTACTTCTAAATATGAATCCTAAACCAGGTACTTGAAAATTGCATTGTAATTTGGGGATATTTTAAATATGGATCTGTTCTTCTGAACTTTTTAGCTACCCACATCAGAAGGAGAAAAAAAGTCAATCCTATGATGTTTCTATGTTAGACGTACACAAACGCCATTTTCCAATTTATCTTAGATTAAAGCATGTCAGCAGCAGCCTACCTCGTGAGACCACCCTTGTGAAATGTGGGAGAAAGGCAAGCTTTGCTGTCAGTTTTTTGCAAATTAATACTGATACACTAATACACTTGGAAACTATTTTAACAATATATTAAACCTGAACCACTTCTCCCTTCTGGAGGCCTTTTTTCTTAAATTAATAATTACTGTAATGATACGATGTTAGCATACTTAGAACTGTAAAGGAAACAACTGTGTTTCATAAAACCCCATTGTTCCTGAAAGCTGAATATTTTTTTAATTAATGGGAAAAATTAAAAAAACAACTTTAGTTTTTGTAAACTATGTAGTGTTAGAAGTAAATAGAGGTTTGGATAGCCAGTAGCCCTGCAGTCAGAGATCTCACTCCAGATAAAACATACACTGACTTATGTCTCTGCTGTTCAGAAGAGAAACAAGGACGTGGGTTTCCTACCTCAATGCCTTCACCATTTTGTATCATCTGTGATTGTTTTGTTTTCTCTGTTTGAAAAAGAAACAATTCCATGCTGACATGGGTACTCTTCCAATTACACTTTGCTCTAAGATGGCCACTTGAAGTTAAAAAAACTAATTGGAAATGTGTCAGCTGGTGTGAACACTGCCTAGAGGGGCAATAACTGGTTTTAAGATCCATTTTGTGAAAAAAAAACCCCCAACCTAAACCAAATACATGGTTTAGATACGCATTGCACGGTATCTTATTAAGATGACAAATGAACAAGGGATCGAGGTGACTTGACTAACAGTTCTGTAATTCTGACATTATATTAAGACACCGTGGAAAGGCTGTAGCCTATATGTTTCATTTCTCCATTACAGGGGATCGTTGTTTCGGCATGTAGTTGAAATGACCTGCAATTTCTGACTCTACAGGTTTATGGTTTTGTGGTAGTTTGGTGCATTGCTGCTCCATTCCGTTTATTTTCTTGTTTCTTATGATAATTTACAAAATTGTCAATTTCTGGATTTTATGCATGAGCTTGTAAGCATCAGATGTAATTAGAAAAATGAGGAAAATACATGACAAACCATGCTCTCAAATCTTGTTAGTTTATTTTGACAACTGAAGTTTAATTTCAATAATTTGTGGGGCTCCATAACATGGTCTACTGTGTCTGAACTCTATGAGATTTCACTCTGTCCTGCACTCTTCTTTGCAAGGAAGTGAGAAAGCAAAATACTGTTTGGCATAAAGTTAATTTATGTTCATTTGGTCCAACAGTTACAGCAGCAGGACTGGGCAGCGCCACAAAAACATTGCTCACTTGCTCATCTACTGAGGAAACAGAAATACTACAACATGACATCTCTTCAGTCACTGAGCTTGAAAGGTGACTGCTGAATATCAAGCATGTTGCTAAGAACTACTGAGAATTCTGAAAATAATGACTCTAAAAGATTCAATACAATTTTCTGATAACACGTTCAAGTGAATCTCTGCCTACTCGTTCTACTAATGACGGAATGAGATTAAAGGTCTCATGTCTACCCTTTATGCCTGTCTGGTCCTGCTGATATGGACCTTGACTCAGAGTACTGAAATATGCAATTACTCTGAGTAATATACTCACTCCATACAAGTGAATGTATGGACAAAAAACTCTCGTACTGCTGGCTGAAAATGCACCCTATTACAGCATCCAGGCAAGCATTCCTACCTACCATTGACGCCTGAAATTCTCAGTAAGAGGCTTCTTAATTATCCTTTAGCCCAAGGAATCAAATTATTGTTTCAGGTATTTATTTCTATAAAACTTCTACAAAGAAAATGTTGCCAGAAGATTTCTAACTGTTCAATTTCAATTTTCTTTCTCCAACTCAGAGGCTTTAGTGATTTTATTAAAAAAAAGTCAGCAATATGTAAGTTTCTCTTTTTCCTAAAGCTATATTTTCTGATCCTAATCAGGCTGAGTCCTCAAAGTATTTTCTTACTAGATCCTTTAACCACAACTAGAAGCCTAGAAGCCTTTAACCACAACTGATGTTCAACATAACATACAGAAATAGCCTAATGATAACTCTTATCTTCAGTTAATTCTTTTCAGTGGGCTATTTTGAATCTTTAGAGGTCATTTCTATCAGTGGATACTTACAAGAATTCCTTCCAATATTTCTTTTCGTGTGTATTTCTGTTTAAAAAATAGTTTTAAGAAATACAACATTTTATTATGGATTTACTCCATGCTCAATTAGTGATTTTCCTAGCATATAAAAAATAACAGAGATTTTGAGCCCACAATATTTATACCCTAGGTAACTACCCTCACCCATTCAATACTTTATAGTATATTTTCTCTCAGTCTTTATTCTTTTTTTTCTCATATTCATGACACACCACCAGTATTTTACAGATACAGAAAAAGAAAAATGTCAAAAACTTGCAAATTTTACTGGCAAAAGAAAATCATTCCCTGCCAACTCAAGCTCAAACACTTTAGCTGTTAATATTTTCTTCTTTATTACGATGATACATGCAATATAGCTCTGAAAGAGTCATTTGGATCCAGAACAAAAACAAGCTACAAGAAGTTAAATAGGTTCAAATAAATATTCACGCTTTGCATGCTTATCTAAATCAAACTCCAAAGCCTTTCAAGTTTGCTCAACATAGACTTCAGTCCAGCTTGTAAACTGTTTCCTAAATAGGTCTTTAAGAATGCTTCAGATCATTTTTGGTCATTCAAAACATTCTGTGCAGTAGAATAAAATAAAAGTAACAGAAAATATGAGACTGACACACACAGAAGCCTATTTATGTATTCAGTAATTCTTATTCCAGTCAGTCATTCTCACAGTAACTCAGATCTGTCAAAATCTATACTTTTTGGCATAGTCTATCAATTTATATATTTCCATTTGATTTCTAATCTTATATACATTTCTGTACTTCTCCAGTCTTCCATAAACTGACTTCAGAGTAATAGCTGTCTTTATACAACATGCCATTTCCTGATTTTTTACTAAGCTGAAGAGTCACTTTTTCATCTGTGTTCGCTGCCAGCCACCTTTATTTCAGCTGTTTATATTTTAAGATTTTGGAGAGTGAGGGCTGGAGCTCTCATGCTGCTTTTTCTCAGTTCTCTTGCTTGTGACATGGCCACCCACTGAAAGCAGGTAAGGTATTTTTTCCATTATCATAAATTTTATTAAATAATATTGGCACACCTTCTCAGTCTCTTTAATGAGCCTGTGAAATGGATCCATGACTCTGACTTTGTTTAGGGAGCAAAGAAATCTGGAGCAAAAGTTAAACATAATTTGCTACATTTGAAATTTTATTTATTTTAAAGGCTTAGTCGGCGACCTTCCAGTATCTTAGAAGATATTATCAGGAAAGTGGAACCAGGCTTTTCCCAATGGGTCATCGCAGGAGGAAAAGGGTATAAAAAGCGACACGAGAGGTGCTAACTAGATATAAGAAAAAAAAAAAATGTCATGAGTCACTCTAGAAATAGATCAGGCAACTGAGGGGTTGTACAATTTCCATCCTTGGTTTTTAAAGAACCAACTTGATAAAACCTTTAGCATTGCTAAAATATGTGACAACACTACACAGGTTCCTAAATTCTATATATTTGTAATCATAGCAATCTGAATCAAGAATGAAATAAAAACCTGGCTAATTTGACAGGTAGCCTTGATCTACCTGCCATAGTCTTGATCTACCTTGACTACTTCTCAGGACATTCTAAAGGCTTTTCCGAAGTTCCAGAACTTCTGCTTTCATGCCAAGAGAACAGCAGAGCTGGAATTATACCTAAGACTACAGCCCTCTTTCAGTTTCAATATCTCTTAAGAAATCAGTACCTTACGTTGAAATAAACTGAAAATGTCTTTGCAGTAAGGCTCCTTTATAATGTGAATAATATAGGAATGAAATTATTTACATTTTGTGTTAAACTTGACAATTAATGAAGAGAATGACTGACATGAATATGCTTGTTTTGTAAGTAAAAGGACTGTCTCTGACTGTATAATTCTTCTTTCTGAAACCTAAATTTGTAGGTTTATTTTCCATGAAGAGCAACTGTCATGAAACAAACTCTCTCACATGATTTGGACCTATGAAGTTATATTTTTGAATCAGATGTTGCAGTTAATGCATTAGTATTTTCAAGTATAAGCCCGTTTATACTAGCACCTACTGCTGCTTTTTCAAACTATCATTTTATATTTCTGCCAGTGAACATCATGCTTTTTTGAGAGTATTTCACTTTAAATAACTTCACTTTTTTTAAACTCTAAAAGCTTTGGGAAAATATTACAACCAATTTCTACTTCCCATAGTTAGAATACGAGGAAGCCTTATGTTAGGGCATGACATTTTACTTCCTTTTTGCCATAATCACTGAATAAGCTTGTGTCATCATATCACTGAATTGTTTTACAAAGTATTTGACAATATTATTTTCATACCACTGAATTATTACTAGCATGTGTTTTAGAGCGAGTCATTTAATTCTTTTATGTCTTACCAAATATTGCCAAAAGGAGGAGACACATGGCGAAAAACTGTTGCTGAACTGTGCCCATGCAATACATCTGCAAAGTCTCAACTGTTATGTTGCCATCTGATTTTATTTATTTACAAATATTTCCTACTGGGAACTGATTTTTAAATCAATTCTAATGAACAGCTGGCTTGTATGTTTTTCCTTTATTTGCCTTGTAAACCCAAAAGGTCCAGTTATCTCAAATTGTTTGTTTTAATTCTATAGCAAAAGATGTAGATAAAAGGACACCAGAAGCTACTGGCATTTCTGGATACAGAAGGACAGCTCTGAGCCAGTGATTCAAGACATTAATCTGACTAAAAAGAGCTCTACTCTATCATCAGTTTCTGCAGCAAGAGTCACCTTCCTTGTCACCTCCTCAAGCTTCACCTTTATCCAGATGCTCAATGAGGTAACAGTAAAGTGAAAATATAACCATAGGAGTGAGGGATGAGCTTTTCACCTTGGTGGTTATATAACTCTTCCAAAGGAAAACAACCCAAGGCCATTTTCCAAAAAGGCAGCTAATTACACTGAGTTTAATGTTACTTAATTATATTTTGTCGACTGTTTTGTATAAAAGGAACTAATTATTTACATATAGAAAGAAAACACCTGATTTCTCTTCAGAATAATCAAAGTGATAGTACAAATAACAGAAATTTATATAGGTGGAGGAAAAACTGCAAAAATATTGGCTATCTTGATGTCAGTGAGGGTATGAGACGTGTTTCCTCCTGCCTCTCCTTCCAATTACAATATTACTTTCATTCAGTTTTGATCCCTGTCATTATCACCATCACTTTAGCAGTAGTAACAAAACNTATTTAAATGTTTGTTTGTTCATTTACTAAGTTATGGAAGAGCGATTGAACAGAAAAGAGAGGAGTTTAGACGAAATTTCAATAACTATTGTGATAGCTCTAGAGATAGAAAAAACATTAATTAAGGTTGGGTCCTACAGAAAAAAAAAATCACAGTTCCATACGTTTTAATTGTTAAATGAACGGAGGCTCGTTCTTGATCTTTCTATTTGCTGAAACAAGGTAAAACAATCAATAGGGAAAAAAAAAAAAAAAAGATGAAATATGTACTTGGGGTACTAAGGGCAACCTAACAGGCTCTTCTCATAACCTGCCACCAGTCACTGGCATATACATGGTACACAGGCAAATACAGACATAAAGACATTCTGTTCACCTTCTCTTATCAGTACCATTGTCACAGAATAACCGCTTGCCTGTTCACCTCTGCAGTAGGAATTCAAGTGTATCTGAGAACGTAATGTGGTTGTCAAAATGACAACAATCTCGTGTTTGGCGCTTCAACGTCTGAACAAAGGGCTAGTGGAAAATGTGTGAAATATCTTTAAAAAAACTCTTTGGATGTTAAAGTAAAATTCCCTCTGGACTTTAAAGAATAGCAGGGGGCCAGTAAAGAAAAAATATTGGTGTTGCAAGGCTTTGNAAGAAAATTATCATTATAATGAACTTAATTTTAACATCAGCAACAGTAGCTAGAGATGAGAGGGAGAAAATAATTCAAAACTGGTTTTTTAGTAAAAAAAAAAAGATTAGCAGGCAGGGAGAATTCAGTAAAACAAAAATATTTTTGCAGACCAGCCAAATGCATTATTTCAGCTAATGTTTCAAAATTAAGCATTTTTATTTTCTGAGTGAAACAGCTTGTTAAAATCTATTTANTTGGGGTACTAAGGGCAACCTAACAGGCTCTTCTCATAACCTGCCACCAGTCACTGGCATATACATGGTACACAGGCAAATACAGACATAAAGACATTCTGTTCACCTTCTCTTATCAGTACCATTGTCACAGAATAACCGCTTGCCTGTTCACCTCTGCAGTAGGAATTCAAGTGTATCTGAGAACGTAATGTGGTTGTCAAAATGACAACAATCTCGTGTTTGGCGCTTCAACGTCTGAACAAAGAGCTAGTGGAAAATGTGTGAAATATCTTTAAAAAAACTCTTTGGATGTTAAAGTAAAATTCCCTCTGGACTTTAAAGAATAGCAGGGGGCCAGTAAAGAAAAAATATTGGTGTTGCAAGGCTTTGGAATAAATATCAGTAACATCAGACACAATCTGATGACTTGAATTTGGTATTACAGCCTACGTGCCAGCCAAATAATTTCTATTTTGAACTAAAATTAAATGAGGCACTTGCTGTAAAATAACAGTGCATACTACAAAGAGTTTTCTTATCAGAGATACTGGTCCAAATCCTCACCAGGCATAAACTGAAATAGCTCCCATTTAGTCAGTGGAAATCTGCCAATAATACCAATACAGCTTGCCGACCATCTTTCTTTTATCATCCCTGCTCTGTCTTTAAGCAGAGAATTTTTTTTTTAGTTTTTATTTTCTCTTAAATCTTTTTACGGAAAGATTTATAGAAGATTTTTCTCCATAGCTCTCCCAACAGTACTTTAATTCTGAGAGTTGGGATATATTCCCAGGACAGCTCTAAATTGCTTAAACAAATGTCAACTTCAAAAATGCTTAACTTGGAGGCAAGGCATCCAAGTGAAGAAAAATCTGTAAAGTAGGGAATACAGGACAGCAGTTTTCTTATTGACACAACACGAGTACCCTGATGATAGCTTGTTAGAAAGAATTCTCAATCCACCTGCTGTAGGTCTTCTGCCAACTGTGAACTGTAATGGCAGGAAGAGTCATTATAACCTTATTAGCTAAAATGATGATTGCTCTTTTGGGCCAATACAATACCGGCTAACATCAGCTATTGGCAAGTAGCACTTTGTCAGCTACTAAGCCTGGGACAGCGGGAACTGCAAGGAAATGGACTTAGAATAATTTTGTCACTGCATCTTTTGACATTTCTCAGTAAGATATGAAAACAGTAGGCAGTTAAAGCTTCCACATTATTCATTCAATTCATTAATCACTTTCTGTCCTACAATAATGGGAAATCTGTTTTTAAATAATGATTTCCATTTTCCTTCTTTCAAAGTGCCTGTGCGTAAGTAGTTAGGGGAGTGCTCTCTAGTCCTGGGCCAATTGTTTTGTTTGTGTAACTTACTGATATGGTACAAAATCTCCTTCTCACTGCAGGAGGAATGTCATCCAAGTAATTAAACACAGCACTTATGAAGGGATGGTAAAACGAAATCTGCTACAGTTCCTTCAGTATTGCAGCAAGCTGTATTACCTCAATCAATTACCATAATGGTAGGCACTACAGTGATTTTTATACATCTGTTCTGTGGCCAAAGTGAACCATAACACCCAAGACTTGCTACTAAAGGATTTCCATCCCGCCAGAAGATGAGGCTATGAGGTGAGTACATTGAAGGTACTGATACAATATGTTCCAAAGGTTTGGTTTTCTTCTTCTAGTTCTCTGCTGGGATGGCATGCAAACCCAGATGACATTAGCATACTTTGCTGCAGACATTACCATATGCATTACTACTACTTTCACTTCATCCATGGTTTTTTTGTGCCCTGCTGCCTATAGAGAAGAAATTCTTTCCTTATTTCTCTGAATCATTTTACTATAAAGAACACTTTAGTTTGTAAATCTCCTGGAAATGTAACCCCCCCTCACTATTATTTGGAAAGCTCTCAGCCTTTAAAGGGCACTATCATAAATACGCTGATAATAGAAAGAAGAGACAGAAATAAAATAAAAGCAGATGCTGAAGTTGTTATTAGAAGACCCAGAATTGCTACTTCTTCTTTGGTGAGTTTTGTCAATGAAAAATAATGCATTTGCTACATGAAAAATACGGGTTTTTCTCACCTTAACCCTGTGGCTTACATTTTTGTAGCCTGTTGTCGCAGGCAGAGTGATTAACTCCACTTGTAAGAGAGAAGTAGTGAGATATTTATTAAGATAAACCAGTGATTTAACTAAGTTAGTAGTGAACGCGACAGTGTTTTATGAGATTCGATGTCAGGGTACACTTGATTATTCACTGCATAGAGGCCAGGGTCAGACAAGCTGTCAGGGAGACCCTCCCATTGAGTCACGAGGTTCAGAGAGGACCCCAGTGCTTTCTAAACACCTTCTCACAGAGGAGTCTAGGAGCGGCTGGATCCAATCCTAGTCCCAGACTTGGTCAAAGGTTTATGTCTAAAGGATTAAATATGCGCAATCAGTCCTTTATATCACTTAGCTAAGATTTCAGAGTTTAACATGGAATTAGCCACTTACCGTGAATCTGTTGCGGCAAGGAATCTCTCAACCTTGAGGAGTAGAACCTTAAGCGAGCATCCCCACTCAAGGGGAGATCCTGGTGTGTAGCCCGCTGCCTGCAGGAGAGCTCAAAGGGCTCTTGGGCTGTTCACTATTTATAGAGTAAGATAATTGACCTATAGTCATATTTGCATGGGAACAAGACATCTAGGTTCCGACTCCAGACAGTGTTTTGATTATGTTGCCAGCCATCCCCCGTAGTTCAAGTGCAACTCATAACAACTCCCGCTGATGACCATGGCTTGAGCAGGAGCCGGAGGGAGGAAAGGGGGAAAAGGGGAGAGCACACCACCACACCTGTATAATATCCTGATGAATTTGAAATTGAGTGGTCTGTCTTCCTGCTCCAATGAAACCTATTCAGCTTTTAGCATATGCATACTAGTAAATACAGAGGAATCTAGAAGCACTTTTTAGATCATGAATTCAAGTTTGCCCTTTTCCTCTGCTGCACTTGGACACAGAATTGGGATGAAAGCCACAGGTACCATTTAAGCCAGAAATAATAGTGTCTAAACCTGGCCTCTGTACTCTTAGAATTACCTGAACAAAGTTAGACAACTGAATCCAACTTGCTATTAATCCAAATTCATTTTAAGTCTCTTTTTGCAGCCTTATTTTTTGGCAAACCTTGCTCTGCATATGGTTTCTATATTATAAGCATTCCCTTAACACATAGCCACTTATCTTTTCCATCTTTAGGTACATTTTATCTTTCCGGTTCCTCCCAGGCATTCATCTATCCTCTTCCTCACGCTACTGTAGAAATACAGGGCAGCTACCTTGCTGCTACTTGCACTGTACCTTGCATTTGGATGAATTGAGATGACTCTGGTCTCTAGGGCTGTCAAAGTAGAACATTTCATAAGCAGTACATTCAGTCAGGGACTTTGTTTGTTTTTAATAAATTCCACCTTCTGAAGAATTTTTTTAAGGCTTTGATCTACTCACTGTTAACTCACCAGGACTTAGAGAATTCTACTCATTACACAGAACTTCAATGGACTCAGGTGGTTTGATAGTCTAATTCTAAATTTCTTCTCATCCCAAAGAAGTCTGTCTTATTAAAGTACATCCAAAAGGTATCACAAAAAATGAGTTGATATTTTGAGTGCTGAACTGATTAAGATGTACATTTTTCCCCCTAAAGAAAGCTGCAGCTGTTTCCGTGTCCTAGAATTGCACAAAATCCGTCCAATGTAGAAAAGAAAGCTTCTGAGTGCCATTTGCAATTGATCCATGTACAACAGTTAAATAATTGGCCTTCAGGTAGACAACTAACTCCCCTCAGAAAATCACCGCACCTCAGTTGTTACAGCAGTTCTGCATACAAGCAGATGGATAAAATACAGAGGAAAAGAAGTGGGAAGTAAGGGTAAATATTTATTTCTGGTTCACTTAGAACATCATTGGACAGATGTTGATGGTACAAAAATGTATTTTGAAATTGCTTTGTAGCTAGGAAGCAACCAAACACTAGGGACAGTTTGGGATCTTTAAGAATTTGATCTTTCAAGCTCAAAAGGGAAAGGGAACCAGATGTTTAGAGCAAATAAAGTATCTTTCCACTTGGCTGTAAACTCCTCCTAAATTTTTGGTAGATAATACAGACTAGGAAGTGTAAAGCCTGAGCATGTTATGCTATTAGTAAATATATGTCCAGGAAATATAAGAATCATTAGAAATAAGAAAGGTTGTAGGAAAAATGAAAAATTTAACTTCAAAATAAAATTAATAACAGACGAGGGCTAAATCTTACAAATTATAACATACCTGTTTAGGGTCAATGTTAAGTAGGTATTGGCATTTTCATCTGTAAGAAGGATATTAATTTTGGACTCTCCCTGAGCTGGCTATCAAGTAAGTGTTGCTATTCCACAGGGCATCTAGTAATCTAGTTCTCTGAAAAACTGCTGTGGAAACTTGACTTGGGGTGAAGTACTCTCAAAAGCAGCTTGGGAAAGAATCTGTAATCTCTCGCTGTCTAATATAACAAAACCAAAAACTTCAGGAAAAGGAAAATTAGCAAGGTCCCACATAGAAGCTGTGTATTGTCCATTAAGTTTTCCATCCAGTAAGAATTTTTGAAAGGTATCATGAACTGCAGTAAATACTAAATTATTGCAAGGGATTCCCATAAGAATTACCTTAATGAAGCTGCTGCCTAATTAATTATCTACTCATGCATCTTGTCTTTTTTTTCATGTGCCTGGAACAAACCTTACTCTTGTGCAAGAGTCAGTCCTTACTCATTCTAATATATATCTATAAAATGTTTTGGGTTTTTTTTAACCTGGTATTTTTTTGCATTGAATGCACACACACAAAACTGTTACTTCACCTACTATTTCAGGGTTTTCATTTCCCTGGTGATGGGTTATCCTGAACCTCTTTATCCCCTGATCTGTAGTGAAGGTGTACTTTTGTTCTTGGAGAACAATATGACTCAGAGGTTTTATGTATTGTTTTTCTTCCTTGTTTTGGTTAAGAATATTGGATTAACTGAATCTTCAATATAAGACATCTATTCCTATGTTATGATGTTTCATGGATACATAGGTACACCCACGTTTCAAAAATTAACCATATATTTACAAAACATAAAACTTAACGTTGTCCTTCTTAACAGCTTAATAGTTCTCTCCTTTTTATATTTTAAAATCAGATTAAAATTTATTTCAAGAATATTGAATTTATACATGAAAAGCATGTGGTAGTGGACTAACATCTAAACCAGATACGGTACCAAAAGCTTTTTGAAGAACCTGACTTTATGAACGGCTTAGCACAACACAATTCAACCTCCAGGTCAAGTCTGATTTTCAAGTATGCTTTTACTAAGAATATTACCCACCACCACACTTAAAGCTCTAGCCCTTTTTAAAGAAAACTTGCCCCATCTTCTTTTGCACATTGCCTATCTCTTTTACTTTCTAGAGGTCCTTAGAATCCAACAAGTGATGATAACAGCAGCATTTAGTTAAAGGAGAGAAGGAAGAGAAAATAGCTGCCCTTATTAAAAAGCTCAAAAACCAAAATGTAGTAATGACCAGCAACTCAATCTCAAACATAAAGTCCTAAAGAGATGAATAAGAGGGGTAATAGTTGGAGAAAAATGTGTTGTAGGATATTGTTATTCACTAACATACCATATACAGTCTGTGACTCTGCAATTAGGAGCAGGTAAGTTGCATGCAGTGCATCTACTCAGTGATCACAACCATAAAATCCTCTAATATCGTGATAACCACAAATTAGTTTTGTAACAGTCTGTGTATCTTGCTCCTCTTGCCTTTGCCATGAAAACTCTAAGATGAATCCTTAGTTACGATCATAAAAAGGCTGTATCTTATACATAAGTACAAATGCTTTTAATTGAAATATGGTCTGATGTCTCCACCTACAGACCTGCCTCCCTGAAAAAAAGGGAATTCTGTGTACTTGGGGTTTTTCCTTCTCCTTCTTTGGAAAAACAACCCTTCTAAATTAACATAAACATATCGGTCACAAACTGAGAATAAATAATGGAATATTCACAGACTTGCTTGGCAGCACCTTATAAATTATGGTTTTCATTATGAACAGAAGAAACAGGACAGGCCACTGTCTTTTATATTGTACTTTTCTATGGAAGAGATCAAAAAGCGTCACAAGAATTGGTAACCGTCTCCTGGTAGACCTCCTAGCAAATAAGTATGTACTGTCCATATTTCATGTACGATAAACTGAAGAATTGGAAGGGTGAGTAACATGGGAAAAAGCAATATGGAAATGGAATATAGTGTTTTAGATCCTGACTCAGCAAGAGTTCTTCAGCTTAACTTCATACTTGAATTACAAGAGTAAACTGAATAGCAGGCCTTTTACCTGAGATGAAGTTATTGTTTCAATTCTTTTGGAAATAAAGAAAGGAAAAGACAATCCCATTTACTCAGCATTTCTTACATTGCTATTTCATATGTTCTTGTGGTTTTGATTTCCAGCTGAATCAAATACAATCACAGTCAATGAAAGAGGTGACCTCTGTACCGCAAGAAAGTCAGGGCCGGAATTGTCAGATATTTAGTAAAGATTTATTGCCTTTTAAATAAACACCTTTCACCTTCTGCATCATGAGAAAGATCCTTAGAAACAACATTTCAAATGAGTAGATGCTTTATAAGAAACAGGAATATAAACATACAGAAGTGATAACAAAATGAGTTATAATTACAGTTTAATTTTATAATCACACCTATAATGCTGTCAGTCCCCAAATAGATGAAGTAATAAATTATACTTAAATCTTACTCTGTTTGTAAGCTTATTCATCTTTCATGAGAACTTTTCCAGATTAGACATATCAACTGATGAATGAGGACACTAAAATATGTTCTCCTAATGTTAGAATATTACAGATTGCTGTGCTATACAATAACTTAATAATATTTGAATATACTGAATATATATCCACAACTTCTATTTCTACATTCTATATTTTTAGGGGTAAAAAAGGACTAGCTTCCAGGATTTAAGAAGAGAGGTGACTTTGTACATGGATCAAATTCTATAACCTTTTTTTTTAACAGCTAACTATAAAAGCAAAAAGAAATGCAAAATCACAGTTGGTTTGAAGAAACAGTGCAGTAGGATCACCTACCTTTATCTACATTTCTGCATGGTGCTTTAAATCTGAGATTTAGTGTAAAAAGGATAGCATATTCTCTTTTCTTGCTTTATTATGTGGGAAAACAAGAAGTGATACAGCAAAAAATCTCACTAGAAAGAGTGACTTTCTAGAAAATGTACGTAGAAGTATGCTCACATACACACACACACACACACACACGCAGCATAAAGCTATTTTACCTAGAGAACAGAAATAATCATCTGTAACATATTGAGAATATTTATAAAGATAAATGGGTTTTAACATAGCTTCCCTCTGAAGAATTTGTATGATCCCATGCAACCTTCCAATTTGCCAGTAGAAATGGTGCCACTGTTGATAATGGAAACTGGGTGCACAAAATACTAATAGCAATCTGGGTTAATTGGCATGGCAACCACGTAATCAGCATGAACACGCTTACCTTTTTTCTGACAAGATTTGTGGTTGGCTGAATGATTTGATTCCTTCTTTCTGATCTGACTCCGTATTAGTGTAATTGTTTGGCATGATGAGTTTTTTGTTCGGTTTTATGTTTTTTTAAATAGAAAACGGTATTAAAACTACCCTGGTGTTCTTCACAGTGATATGAGCCTTGACAAAGCAAGGTACCAAAACATGAGGTAACACCTATTATGAAGATTATATTCATGAAAGCTGCCAGATGACAGCTCCAGAGCTGGTATTCCGGAAACAAGGCATGGCAGAAGCTAATGCTGCGAAACGCTGTAGAAAACATTACTCTCACAGGTCTCACTGGAGATCTGAGTCAAGGACCTTCAGAGTTCGATATGGTCAATATGTGATCATTTAGCCAAGAAAGGAATCTGTCATGTTAAGTTTTCCCCCTTTACACTTGCCTTCCTACTCCCCAGGAGGGAGGGTGGCCACTTTCTTCTCTTTTCCCATAAACTCAATAATCTTCACATATTCTCATCTTAAACTCTTTGCTGGATTTCTTTCAGTCAAATCTGCAATTGACATTAAAACTATAATATAAAAGGTATAGCTTCAAAACATATGATCCATGGATGAAAAGCCCTGGAAATAAATTGCAGGGAGTAGAGCTAACACAGTTTTAAGTTATCTGCTAAATACCCCCTTTTTTTTTTTCCTTCCAGTTGAATAAAATGATGCCCTTCTTCCCTTATAACTTCTACCAGGTAGTTTCAGGCACTCACAGGCATAGTCTCCAATTTTATATGTAAGCTGGAGAATAACTTCAAAATAAGAGAGAGAGCAACAGGTGGAATGAGAGCTCCTTAAAGCCAGTCATGATATAGAAACAACTCTTGGATACTTTCAGTATCTAACCAAATGGGTAAATAAAATTTCTTTTCGGTCAAACATAAAACCAACATTAAGCCAGTAATTTAAGAGAGAAATTGGAGAAAATGACACCTGGAATTTTCAATATCTGACTACTTTTGGACAATACTTGAGGCATCCTTGGAAATGGTAGCATTTTTTAAAAAATTTTCCTTGGTTTCTTCCCTTTTATTGCTCAGAAGCTATGAGGAATATCAGGTTTGAAAAAAACTATATACATTCATTCTTACTGAGACTAACAGTAATATTTATTCCATAATGTCACAGACCTATTTAGGGTTAACAGGAATCAGGTGAGTTATTTTATGCACATCTCAAAAGCTTTAATTGCACCATTTATCATTCAAAAGCTGAAGCTGGCAGGAAGGTATCGACATTAAGAGAATATGCAGCTTCCCGTAGAGATTTTGTTATCCAACATCATGGAACACCTGCCACACAGTGGTCACTGTCACCACAAGCATTTCCGAGCGACATAATAACAAGTTTGCTAGGGGCAAAGAACGAAATTTCCTTGTATTGTGTGCAGATTTGTTGTAGAGCACAAGTGCTGCACTAAACTTCCATGAAAGCTTGCCAGAAGAAAAGCTATTGTGAATCATAAAGGGTTTAGACTATACTGAGGCCTCAAATCATAGTTATTAGTTTAAGTAAGCATGCTTTTAAAGGAATGTGTTAAAGGGAACAGGAGAAACAGAAAAGAAAAAAGCCCCAGTGGTATTCCACTTACACTGTAAACAAGCTGAAGCTTGCTAACCATCAGGTAGTAATGTGTTGTACTGTTGCTTCCGTAGTTTTTATAACCTCCGATTCTAGCAAGGGGAGGCCGTGAACGTGGGTCACATGCAACTGGTACAGAAGTTCAGAGAATCTCGAATGAATCTCAGTCCCACAAACATTGTGCTGGTCAGATGAATGGCTTTGCTGGAGTAAATGGGCTGACACCTTAGAGGTATCACATTCTTCACAGCCCTGGTGAATATGGAACTCAGCAGCATAAACCAACACAAAACATACAAAAGGAAAAGAAGAAAACAAATCGTGGCCATGGTAAAACTCTCTCTTGATTAATGTCTCCCCCTTCTATTTTTTGTCCATATGGCATATTGTTATACATGAAAAAGGTGTTAAAAAAGCACTGATGTAATTTTTACTTTTTAACTGGTACTGATAGCAGCAATGGATTCAATAGTAATTATCTGATGTGAAAATCACCAAAAAAAAAGTTTTTCAAGCCAATTGTTTCAATTTATCTCTCTTTAATAAAATTCTGTAATACTTTCCCCCTCCCCACTCAGTTGTCTTTTTCTCCCAAAATGAAGAGTCTTTGCCCACTTAATGATACGATGACCCTAGCTGCAGGACGTGAAGAGCAAAACAGTTGATGCGAAGAGCCTGACATCCTCACTAAGCGTGTTTAGCGATGTTTTACTTTGGACTAATGCTAAACTGTTTGCATGGACTGAGAACTCAAAGATTAGTGGAAGTCTTCCAGCAAACTGTCTCTGAAGGAAATCCAACTTGTGGTCTCCCAAATCACTCAGCAACTAAAGAAGTGAATGGCAAACAGAAACAATCTGAAGATTCACTTCCAAAGCACACTTCCAATCCACGCTACAGTGCCAATGTAGCTGGCACCCTGAGCTGTGCTTGCTATGGAAAGTATGTCAGGCATTTATCATTCTTGATGCTCCTTTCAAAAGTTTTCCAGTGGTACTATATCCTTTTTGAGATCAGAAGGACAGAACCTCACAAAACACGCAAAGACATTAGCAAAATACTGCAAAACAGTGGCGCATGGATATTTTTGAGTCAGTTCCCTGCCTCTTTTCTAATAATTTGTGCCATTCAGTTTTCTTTGCTGACTACTACTGAGCACTGCCTTTGAAATTGCGTTCAGACTTTCCGAGTAACTCCCATGCTTAGTGGGTTAGTGTTAATGAATCCTAAATTATTGTAAACTTATGGTCCTAACTCCAGAGAAAAATAATTTATAAATATTTATATGTGGGCCAGTTGTTAGACTCATTTTATCTCCATTGTTTGCTGGAAACTAAAAACCAAACTTAAACCCTACCCAAATTATTTTAGTGACGTTAATTTCAGGTGATCTATACCTATAGGAATTTGTAAACGAATGCTATAACTAAATGACCACAAATCCATTTTCAATACCAATAAAGTTCTTAGATGTACATTCCTATAACTAGTCAGAATTCTTTTCACACACTGAAAAACTTTAATTCAAATCTTTTGTAAAATACATGAGTCTTTCAAATGCAGCAACAGAAACGTATCAATCTCCTTGAACAACATCAACTCTACCCTAAACCAGTCTCCCTGTTTAGTAACAGAAATTATTACCTCCAACCCGTTAGCCTGTTTCCTTTGATATCAGACTTCTATTTTGATTTTAAGAAAGAAAACCAATTTACTTTTTAACACGTAGGCCATACCACAAGTTCTGTGATTTAAAATCAGCTATCAGCAATATTAGCTGCCAGACCCAGTGAGCAGATTTCTGCAGTCCCAGGACCTCACAGAACTGCAGACTTCACATGGTTCAGTAAAAGTTGCTGCAGGACTTGAATTCTCTGGGAATATTGCTCCATTTGAGAGAACAAAAATTAAGGACATTCACACAAAAACATACTAGGAGCCCAGCTGCTTTGGTTTAAGAAGTCTTACAAGAGAAAGTGACGGTTATGTCATGTTTTTTTGTACTCATCGTATTAACTATATGCTTAATATTTTGCAATACTATTCTGGGTTCCAGCCTCACCACAACATACCACCACACCTGAGATGATACTATTACTTATTTCAGCATTGTAGTTCTGCATGAATAAAAAAAAAGATGGAATTAAACTAAATCTTTCCTAAGATAAAAGAAAAGCTAAGGAGAAAACCAAACCAGGTCGCGATCTTAAAGTCTGTGCAAAGAAAGAATGTTCATGGAAAAAACATGAGATGTTGTGCAGAAGCTATGCATCAGTTGCCTCGTCTTTCCATGCAAGTATGTCTTTCCTGTGAGTATCTCCTCAGCAAATATCGGAAGCTCTTTCAGTGTGATCTCTGGTATTTTGACTCCACAAATTATCCAGCACAGGGTGTCCACTGAGCTACTTTAGTTTATGGATAGTATGGTGCTCAAGCAGATCTCACTTAGTAGTATGGAGAGCTTTACATTTGTTCAGTACCCACAAACTCATTGTCTTTCAAATTATAAGAAAATCACGGAGTCAGCGGTTTTAACGTTACTTAAAACTCATGTAGGAAAGAAGAACAAAACCAAAACAAAACCTTGACACTCAAGGTCCTTCCTTTTTTTTTTTTTTTTTAACTTCACTTTTCTTTTCAGAGTTCTTGAACTAGCTGGCCAAGAGAGTGAGCTCAGAGAAATGGAAAATATGAAAAATGTCAAAGGAAAAGACAGTGGTTAAAGTCCAATATTACGTTAGATCGATAAAGTTTTAAATCCAAATAAAATAGCTGTCATGAGATACTTCCATTATTAAGACGTATTCTCATAAATCCACAAGGTATCTTTTTCTTAGATTATTTTTAACAGTATCCATTCCTTCTGAACAGCAAAACAGTGATCAATCTATACTACTCGGGACTTGACATAGCATTTCTGGGTGAATAAAAATCTATAGCATATNTAATCCAATTATTGTTACTGAGATTACAGAATGTGCCTCCCTCCCTTCCACATGATTTAGTACACAGAGAAAAGAATTGCAAAGAGAACGAAAAAAATGACAGCACATCAGTTCTGAAGATTATTTGATCAATTCAGTTCCTGTGTTTGTAAAAGTCACTGAGCTCAAGGCTCTCAAAAGCCTTCCACAGAAAAGAGCTGGAATAACTTTTTTTAATTATGGATCAGGTGTCAGAGTTGCACATTACGCAGTAAGCCTAAAAATCCTTATGACAGTATATAACTCATAACTTAAA